>JAKWJD010001765.1:17494746-17694746 GCA_027705065.1 Solanum peruvianum
GCGTTTTGTACTATTCCTGCTTTAATTATAAAGTTAGTGGATTAATGTTAATAGTTTAATTACTTGGGGTTAAAAGAGATAACCTTGAGTTAATTAGGGGGGTTAATTCCTCATCTTTTATACTTAATTATATGCTAATTAGGGTAAAAGAAAGAGGGTTTGAAATAAGAAAAATAGAAAGAACAAAGAGAGGGAGAACAATCGATCGAGAGAGAGGAAAAATGCAGCTTTGAGGATTAGCTTGCTTGATTTCAATTCTTCGGTGGAGGTAGGTTATGGTTTTTATGCTATTCGTAGTAGACTCTTAATAGCGAATGATATGTGTTGGTAGTATTATAAAGTCCTCTATATGCTTAATTATGTGCTTGCATGAATGTGATTATATAATTGTGATGAATTAGCATGATGAGGCTATTGAATCTTGAATTCTAAATTTACTTTGTTAATAATGATGCCTTGGTATAAGAGAAGGCTTGATGAACTAAAGTAATGAGATTAATGATGCCTTGGTATAAGAGAAGGCTTGATAAACTAAAGTAATGAGATTGATGATGCCTTGGTATAAAAGAAGGATTGATGAATTGATAGAATGAGATTAGTGGAGCGGGTGTCACGAATCGACACGTAGAATTAGGGAATTGGAGTGTCACGTTCCGACACATAGAATTAGGGGATCGGGTGTCACGAACCGACACGTAGAATTAGGGGATCGGGTGTCACGAACCGACACGTAGAATTAGGGGATTGGAGTGTCACGTTCCGACACATAGAATAAGGGGATCGGGTGTCACGAACCGAAACGTAGAATTAGGGGATCGGAGTGTCACGTTCCGACACATAGTAGTAGGGGAGCGGAGTGTCACGTACCGACACGAGAGAATTAAAGATAATGAATCTTGAAAGATGTTAATATACTCAATCTAATGAACCTAATTCCCAAGTGAATGTGGTATTGAGGCTTGAGTCCTCATGTGTGAACTTGGCGGTACTTATTAATGATTATAGTACTTGTTGTTGCTACATGTTGAGTATTGTAGTTGATTTATGATATTATCTGATATATACTGTTTTCTATTTTGAGTTGGCCGATGATACCTACTCAGTACTTGTGATTTATACTGACCCCTACTTGTATGTCTCTTTCTTTGTTATTTGTGGAGTGCAGCAAACGGACCGTCGTCTTCAACTCAACCGCAACTCTAGCCAGTCTTCATTACACCGGATTTTCAGGGTGAGCTAATGCTTCTTGCTTGGACTGGATCTTCTTCTTCATGTCTTGATGCCTTGAAGTTCCGGCATGGACTAGCTTTTACTTGTTTTAGCTTCTTAGAGTACTCTTAGTTTAGTAATTTGATCATAGATGTTCTTGTGGTGATGACTTCCAGATTTTGGGGAATAATAGATGTTGAGTTTTTAGAAGTTTATTGAATTGATTTTTATTAATGAGTTTAAGTCTTCCGCGTTGTATTTTGTTCATTATGTTTGAAATGTTGGGGTTTAGATTGGTTGGTTCGCTCACATAGTAGGATAAGTGTGGTTGCCACTCGCGGCTCGATTTGGGTCGTGACAATAGTCCATAAAGTTAGTATATTAACAAGCATCCATATTCACTAGGTTTCATGAACCTTTTTTAATAAGAATGTATCTATTTATTATGATACTTAATATGGTGACTTTTGGAGTGATTTCTCAACCGATAAATAGGGTTGTTCATTCACTATTTTATGATATACAGATGAGACTTACATATACTTGAATAAGAAGAAACTTCCTCTTCTTTTATCTACTTCTCTTGTCTTCTTCTCTTTATGATTATATTCTTATGAGCTTGAATTTATAGCAGAATTCATATTTTAAAGACAAAATACACAAAATTTACTTTAATATTTTAACTTAACGAATATTAATAGCATTTGGCCCTCTTGTTTTTATTAAATAAAATAAATATCATTGCGTTCCTAACATTTTAATTAATATCAATCTCATAATAAAAATGCATTACACGAATCGTGTCACAATCACATCAGCATTTCTTTATTGGCGTGTTCAATACACATCAAAAATCATTGCTTATTTCATCTCAATTTATATAAGTTACTTTGATTTACCATAGATTTTAAGAAATCATTTACTCTATTGACAAGCATAGATTTTATAGCTACTTTATTTGTCAAACCACCACTATCATAAAACCTCTATGTTGAAATGAAGCGATTTTGCAGATTTAAGAGTTAAATTAGAGGCTGAGTAGTTAAACATAGAAAGATTTTGAAATGTTCCAAAGTATGCTTATTAATGTCGAAATAGTTTTTTTTTTTAAAATAATACTTGATATGGAATAAAAAAAAGTGTATGAACCATGTGGCATCTTCTAACTGGTCATAAATGTTTATTTCAAAATAATGAGTCAATTTCTTAAATGATCACCGAGGGAATTACATTGAAATATTATTTATGTTTTATTTAGAATAAAAATATCACTCAACTATCACTATTTTCCTCCAAATACAGTAAAACCTCCATAAATTAATACTCAGTAAATTAATAATCTCTCTAAAAAAATATTTTTCTTTGGCCCGACCTGGGCCAATGAAAAAAATTATCAATTTCGATATGATAATAAAATAATATATATTCAGAAGGCCCCTATATAAATAAATGGTCTCATTTACATCATAAATCAATAATTCTTAAAAAGTACAAATATATCTAAGAAATTTTATTGAAATATGATTCTTTTGTGTTTTGATTTTTCTAAAAATTTAAATCTAGTTGAAGCTCATCTCTATTTTTTCTTATTGCATCCAAGAGCTCTAGTGTTGTCTTTTCAAACTGCACTATAAATTTTGAAGGGTTTTAGATGTGATATATGTTTCCTTACGTGTAATTGGTACCAAAGGTATAATATCATCTTCAACCTCATCATTAATATTGTTTTTTTCGATGGTATCCACAATTTCTTCTAAGCCCTGGACCTCAACATATATCACTTTCATCTAAATAATCCAACAGGTTATTGACATTATCATTACTCACGACCTCAAGTTCATGAATGACATTTTAAATGTATGTTCATTTAAATTCTCTGAGATTGCACCCCATAATGAATTTCGCAATGTCGAAAACAATCTGTTATTGTCTATTGCTGAACATTTGTTGTCCAAACAATATTGCAAAATTAATAGCATCCAAAAAACATTGATCTTTGTTAGATCAGTTTGTCCAACTTCATAGTCTTCTAATATCCAATGATAAATTTTGTTTGATAATACATCTTGAAAGCTCTTATTATCACAACATCACAAGGTTAAAATTAGTAAGATACAATGATTTTGATGTATTAATTATACTTTATGTATAATATTTTTTTATCTGAAATTAATGAATATAATACATAAATTAGTAAGATACAATGATTTTGATATAATCAAAATTAACCTTAATCAAATCTCAAATCATTCTTTAAATTAAAAAAATATTAATTTATCGATTAAATAATATCTCTATAATATAATAAAATTTCATGGTTCCACCTATATTAATTTATAGAGGTTTTACTGTATACTTGATAATTCAAAGTCTCACTCTCTCGTAATTGACATGACATGTCATTAAAGTCTTCTTTTTAAGTAATATATTAGTTAATTCAATAAACCTATTTAACTAAATAATGATTATATTAGTTTTACAAAATATATACGATTTTCTTAAGGAAAAAATGATAAACTTAAAGAATCTTTTAGCATAATTAAATTTTTATTTTTTTATATTGTAAAGAATACGTTTTTAAAATGTACTGTAATGCCATCAATTTTAACTCATAAACACATACATTCAAAAAAATATTGATATACAAATCACTCATAAACGTTAATTTACATCAATTAATCATCAATTGTATAATGAATCAATAATATTAAAGGTCAACTAATTATTAAAAAATAATTAATTGGGTGCTTTGAAATCTATATATACTTACAATATTTTCTTCTTCTTTTTTTAAAAAAATAAATAAATAGAAAGTGAATAATATTTTATATTAGAAAATAAATTTTGATCTTTATTTATCAATATATTAATCTCATATGATATTTATTATTGAATGGATATAGACAATCAATTAATTATTGCTTGTATTTCATGAATTTGGGATATGATGATATAAGAATATATTGGTGTTTAGTTGTATAAGATATAGAATAAAAGAATAAAAATAAAAATTAGATTAAAAATAGTTAAATAATAATTTTTCTCTTTCTTACCAACTTTTTTGTCAACCTTACAAATGTATTTGAATACTTTTAAATTGCTTAAAATTTTTAAATAATTTACTTGGGAATTTTAAAAATTATCAGGTAATAATTGTACACAGAGATTTTTTTTTATTGAATTTTGTTTGGTAAAAATACATAAATGAATGGATTTTTTTTTAAAAAAAAGATCTTATAATATTCATAATTCTCATGTAATTTATATATTTGTTTTATAGACATAAGTTTGATGAATTAAATAGGTCTATTACTTTTTAAAATGATGATTTAATGAATGACATATCAACTAAAATAGAAGGAGACTTTTGAGGTATTTAATATTTTTTTGGGAAAATGTATAAGTACTCCCTCAACCTATGTCCGAAATCTCAGAGACATACTTATACTATACTAAGGTCCTATTACTCCCCTGAACTTATTTATGAGTTATATTCTACCCTTTTTCGGCCTACGTGCACTAATTTTTTTTAAAAAAAGTCAATCAGCGTTGGGCCCACAAGATAGTGTCACTTAGGCCAAAAAGGATAGAAAATTATTAATGAAATAAGTTCTGGGGGTTAACAGGACCTTAGTATAGTATAAGTGTGTCTCTGAGATTTCGGGTATAACTTGTGCATTATCCCTATTTTTTTATATATAAAAATATAATATCATTCACTTTCTTTTTTTACGGAAAAAAATATCGGAAGCATGAATTTTAAAATACACAGTCAATATTATTGTAATAGTTAATTGACCTTTCATATTATTGATTCATTATACAATTTATGATTATGATGAAAATTAATGTTCATGGGTGATTTGTAATATCAACATTTTTGTAAATGTATGTGTTTATAAGTATTTAAAATTGATGGCATTATAGTACATTTTAAAAACGTATTCTTCATAACGTAAAAAAAATTAAAAATTTAATTATGATAAACAATTTTTAAGTATAAAAATTTATTCTTAATAAATTAATATTTATTTTTTAAAAAAATATGATCATTATTTTAGTTAAATGATTTTGATGAATTAAATTAGTCTATTATTATAAAAAAGATTTTAATGACATATCATGCCAACTGGAAGAGAGAGAGACTTTTGAAGTGTCAAATATATTTGAAGGAAAATAGTGATAGTTGGAGTGATATTTTGATCTTAGATGAAACATAAATGATATTTAAAGGGCTAAAGTCATATGCGGCCCCTTAAAGTTGTTTGCAAAATTCATTTAGACACTTCAACTAGGACTAATGCCTATTGAACACTTCTATTGTTCAGAATAAGTACCTATTTGACACTTTTCACTGACATGGCAAGGAAAGTGTAATACACATCCATTCAGCGCGTCAGAACGTATTTTTTAAAAAAAAATCTCTTTCTTCTTCCTTCTTCCTTAGCCATTTTTTCCAAAACCAATACCATCTCCGTCGATGATGTTGCCACCAACACCTTCCACCCTTTTCTTTTCTCCTGTCTCCTCTTCCTCCCTCCCCCTCACCTCTATCATATTCAACTATGGAAACACCATTACGATTTTCTTCTCCATTTTCTTTAAATTTGTTCGATATTGTGATCTTATTTACGGAAAAAAATATAGACTCATACAATGACTATTTTATTTCTTCTTCCATTTTTTTCTTATCGAAAATATATCTAACATATAGATTTAAAATAAAAAAATGAATCTGCTTAGATCATTATGTAGTCAATGATTTTATTGATATCTAAAATTATAAATGATTCATATTTTGTAGGTTCATGTATTGACTAATTTTTATGTATATGCAATTTGCTATTTTCAACTTAAAATAAAAGAGAAAAAAAAAAGAAACAGATTTGAAAACAGAATAGTGGATTAAGAGGATTTCAAGGTGATGACAAATATGGTGGAGGAGGGGGCTATGGTGAAGAATAGGATTTCAAAGTGATGACAACACTTCACTTTTTTCTATTTTCTTATTTTTTCCCCATCAAAATGCCACATGTACGTAATTGATTTGTCCATTTTCCACGTCATCGCGAGTGTATTACACACATTTCATAGTTTTAGTTGATTGTCACAAAAGTATTCAAAAGGTTCAAAACCGAATTAGTAGAGGTGTCCAAGAGGTACAAGTCCTAGTTGAGGTGTCTAAGTGAATTATGCAGACAACTTTAAGGGGCCGCATATGACTTTAACCTATTTAAAGACAATTCCTTAATTTGTGTGAGATGAACAACTTTTACATATAGCAAACACAAAAAGTATATTTGTATGTTATAGTTATAGTTTGCATAATTGTGTTTCATAGTAAACATAAATATGTATATTTCGCTATACATATACAAAGGAAAACAGTTGTATAATTTATATATATTTTATATACATAAAAAAATTAATTGTATAATTTGTGTTAGTTCTATAAAGCGGAAATGTGAGAAAGGCAAAAGAGAACTATGCAGGAAAATATTTGTATGATATAATTATAAGTGTATAAGACGAAGATATATGTATTTGCATGTGTATATACAATTTTCTCTCGCTTTATATAGACAAAAACTCAATTTATACATTTATATTTGTATAAGCGAGAAAGGTAAGGGAAAGACTAGCGATCGAGATCTGGGAGAGTGGCGAGTGAGATCTAGAAGAGGGGACTAGATAGGGGACGAAAATATATGTATATATACAAAATTCTCTTGCCTTATACAAATACAAACGCATATTATACATTTGTGTTTGTATAAAAGCAAAAGAGGCAAGGGAGAGAAGAAAAGTGACAAACAAGATTCACTAGGAGAGAGGCGAAATAGAAACAAATTTGTTATGGAGTACAATTAAATCAAACTATGTTTATTTCATTTAATTTGAATTAATAGTTTGCTATCATATATTATTTTAATTTCCCATAAAATTAATAACATTTATTGCCAAAGAGAAATAAATAAATAAATACTAAAAATAACTAACGGTAAAAAATAAAAAAAATAAAAGAGGAAAATTTAACTCAAATCCCTACTTGTCATATATAAAAACAACTCACAAATAACTTGAAAAAAAAATACTAATAACATAAAAATATGTTGACAAGGTGAAAAATTTCACTCGATTTACCATTTATTCAACATCACCAAAAATAAATAAAATTACCTTGTAATTTATTCGATGTCAATAAACTCCACCTATATATAGTCTCACATGCAAAACACCTCCAACACACACAATTCAACAAGTTGTTCTTATTTGTTACATTATTAATATTCTAAGCCCTGAACATTGAATCTTGATAGTTTTAGCTATGGGCTCGGGTTGTTGTTTTTATTTGTGGCTAGTATCAAATCGATGTTTGCACCACCAGTCGCGGTGGCGGCGTCACGACCCAAAACCGAGCCGCGACTGGCACCCACACTTACCCTCCTATGTGAGCGAACCAACCAATCTAAACCCTAACATTTCAATATAATATCAACAGAAAGTAATGCGGAAGACTTAAACTCATTAATAAAAACCAATTCAATAACTTCTAAAATTCAACATCTATTATTCCCCAAAATCTGGAAGTCATCACGACAAGAACATCTATGATCAAATTACTAAACTAAGAGTATTCTAAGAAGCTAAAACAAGTAAAAGCTAGTCCATGCCGGAACTTCAAGGCATCAAGACATGAGGAAGAAGATCCAGTCCAAGCTAGAAGCATTAGCTCACCCTGAAGATCCGGTGTGACGAAGACTGGCTAGAATTGCGATTGAGTTGAAGACGAAGGCACGTTTGCTGCACTCCACATATAACAAAGAAGAAACCATAAAGTAGGGGTCAGTACAAAACACGGGTACTGAGTAGATATCATCGGCCAACTCAAAATAGAAAACAATATATATCAGTAATATCATAAATCAACTACAATACTCAACATGTAGCATCAACAAGTACTATAATCATTAATAAGTACCGCCAAGTTCACACATGAGGACTCAAGCCTCAATACCATACTCATTTGGGAATTAGGTTCATTAGATTGAGTATATTAACATCTTTCAAGATTCATTATCTTTATCCTCTTGTGTCGGTACGTGACACTCCGCTCCCTCATTATCTTTATTCCTTATGTGTCGGTACGTGACACTCCGATCCCCTACTACTATGTGTCGGAACGTGACACTCCGATCCCCTAATTCTACGTGTCGGTTCGTGACACCCGATTCCCTAAATCTACGTGTCGCTTCGTGACACCCGATCCCCTAAATATACATGTCGGTTCGTGACACCCGATCCCCTAAATCTACGTGTCGGTTCGTGACACCCGATCCCCTAAATCTACGTGTCGGTTCGTGACACCCGATCCCTTAATTCTATGTGTCGGAACGTGACACTCCGATCCCCTAATCTCATTCTATCAATTCATCAAGCCTTTTCTTATACCAAGGCATCATCATTAACAAAGAGATTAGGGTTTTTCAAGATTTGTGATTCAATAACTTCATCATGCTTATATAATCACAAATATATAATCACATTCATACAAGCATACAATTAAGCACATAGCAGGGTTTACAATACTATCAATACATATCATTCGCTATTAAGAGTTTACTACGAATAGTATAGAAACCATAACCTACCTCCACCGAAGATTCGTGATCAAGCAAGCAATTTCCCAAGCTTTGTTTCTCTCTTCCTCGTTCGATTCTCCCTCTCTCTCTTGTTCTTTCTATTTTTCTTATTCAAACCCTCTTTCTTTTACCCTAATTAGCATATAATTAAGTATAAAAGATGGCAATAATACCCCACTAATTAACTCAAGGTTACCTCTTTTAACCCCCAAGTAATTAGATTTATTAACATTAACCCACTAACTTTATAATTAAAGCAGGAATAGTCCAAAACGTCCCTTAAACATTTAAAGAAATCCGACCCAGCCTGGGATTAAGCAATCTGTGACGGCCCGTCGTGCCTGCGACGGTCCGTACTACTGCTCCGTCACAGAGTTCAGAGACTCAATTTCCTTGAAGAGTCTGTGACGGTCCATCGTGCCCACGACGGTCCGTCCTGCCATTCCGTTACGAAGTTCAGAGAGTCGATTTCAGTATCCAAATTTCAGAATTTCTAAGTGTTATGGTACGAGACACCCTCGACGGTCCGTCGTGCCCATGACGGTCCGTCATGGGGTCCGTCGTCTCAACCAGTTTTCCAGAAATAAATTCTGCTGCTCAAAACGACTAAACAGGTCGTTACAATAGATACCAATTTACCCATCGTTCGTCCTCGAACGATCACAAGAAGAAAAACAAGGGCGAAAAGGAGTACCTGAATCTGTAAACAGATGTGGGTATCTTTCTTGCATATCTGCCTCCTTCTCCCAAGTGGCTTCTTCAACCGGTCGATTCTTCCATTGAACTTTGATGGATGCAATCTCCCTCGACCTCAACTTGCGGACTTCTCTATCTAAGATAGCAACAGGTTCCTCCTCATAAGACAAACTCTCATCAAGCAGGACCGAATCCCAACGGATAATGTAGTTTCCATCCCCATGATATCTTTTCAACATAGACACATGAAATACCGGATGCACTCCGGACAGCCCTGGGCAAGGCTAACTCATAAGCCACCTCCCCTACTCGCTTAAGTACTTCAAAGGGACCAATATACCTTGGGCTTAGTTTACCTCTTTTACCAAACCGCATCACCCCTTTCATGGGCGAAACCTTCAACAAGACTTGTTCACCCTCCATGAACTCTAAGTCTCTAACCTTTCGATCTGCATATTCTTTTTGCCTACTTTGCGCCGCTAAAGGCTTTTCTTGAATAGATTTCACTTTCTCTAAAGAATCCCTCAAAAGGTCCGTACCCCAAGGTCTAACCTCAAATGCATCAAACCACCCAATGGGAGACCTACATCTCCTACCATACAATGCCTCAAATGGGGCCATGTCAATGCTTGAGTGATAGCTATTGTTGTAGGAGAACTCTGCTAAGGGTAAGAAGCTATCCCAATGGCCACCAAATTCTATCAGACATGCACGAAGCATATCCTCCAACACTTGAATCGTTCGCTCAGACTGACCATCGGTTTGAGGATGGAATGCGGTACTAAGGTCCAACCTAGTACCCAATTCAGCATGCAATGTTTTCCAAAACATAGAAGTAAACTGCGTACCTCTATCTGATATGATGGAGAGCGGAACTCCATGCAATCGAACAATCTCTGAGATGTAAAGTTTGGCTAACTTCTCAGCATTGTAAGTCACCTTGACCGGAATGAAATGAGCAGACTTAGTTAACCTATCAACAATCACCCAAATAGAGTTATACTTACCGATTGTCTTTGGAAGACCAACCACGAAATCCATTGCAATTCTCTCCCACTTCCATTCAGGAATGGGCATTCTCTGAAGTGTTCCTCCGGGCCTCTGGTGTTCATACTTTACTTGTTGACAGTTTGGACATTTGGCAATAAAATCAACAATATCACGCTTCATTCTACTCCACCAAAAGTGTTGCTTTAGGTCACGGTACATCTTGGTTGCACCCGGATGTATAGAATATCTTGAACTATGAGCCTCTGTCAGAATAGTGTTGATCAAATCATCGACGCGAGGTACACATACCCTTCCCTTAATCCTCAAAACACCTTCCTCATCGATTGTTGCTTCTTTAGCCTCTCCTTGCAACACTTTATCTCGGATCCGGATCAATTTCTCATCATGAAACTGCTTTCCCTTAATCTTGTCAAGGAAGGAAGATCTTGCCTCCACACAAGCTAACAATCCTCCCTTCTCATTTACTTCTAACCTCATAAGGTCATTAGCCAGAATCTGAAACTCTCTAGACAATGGGCGTCTAGAAACTTGCAAGTGAGCTAGGCTTCCCATGCTTCCCGCCTTTCTACTTAAAGCATCCGCCACAACATTCGTTTTTCCCGGATGATACAAAATAGTGATGTCGTAGTCCTTCAGTAGTTCCATCCATCTCCTCTGTCTCAAGTTCAAATCTTTCTGAGTAATCCTTCAGTAGTTCCATCCATCTCCTCTGTCTCAAGTTCAAATCTTTCTGAGTAAAGACATACTGTAGGATACAATTATCCGTATAGACCTCACACTTAACCCCATATAAATAGTGTCTCCATTGCTTTAATGCAAATACTACCGCGGCCAATTCCAAATCATAGGTCGGATAGTTATGTTCATGCACCTTTAATTGCCTTGAAGCATAAGCAATTACACTCTTCTCTTGCATTAGCACTGCGCCCAAACCAGAATAGGATGCATCACAATAAACAATGAAGTTCTTACCCTCTACTGGCAAGGTAAGGATAGGTGCGGTAGTCAACAAAGTCTTGAGTTTCTGAAAGCTTTCTTCGCACTCATCCGACCATACAAATGGAACATTATGCTTAGTCAAGTTCGTCAATTGGGAAGCAATAGTAGAGAATCCCTTGACAAATCGACGGTAGTAGCTAGCTAAACCAACAAAGCTCCTTATTTCTGACACATTAGTAGGTCTTACCTAATTCTTCACTGTCTCGATCTTAGAATGATCCACCATCACTCCATCCTTAGAAACCACGTGCCCCAAGAAGGACACTGCATCTAGCCAAAACTCACACTTAGAGAACTTGGCATAAAGCTTTTTCTCCCTCAACATTTCCAATACAAATCTCAAATGCTCCTCATGTTCCTTCTTACTTTTAGAGTATATCAGTATATCATCAATAAATACGATCACAAAGAGATCCAGATATGGCTTAAAAATCTCGTTCATCAAGCTCATTAAAGTAGCAGGGGCATTCGTAAGACCAAAAGACATCACTACGAATTCGTAATGCCCATACCTGGTTCGAAAAGCAGTCTTTGGCACATCCGTTGCCCGTATTTTCAATTGATGATAACCGGATCTCAAGTCAATCTTAGAGAAGACACAAGCACCTTGTAACTGATCGAACAAGTCATCAATGCAAGGAAGAGGATACTTGTTCTTAATAGTTACCTTATTCAGTTGTCTGTAGTCTATGCACATCCGAAAACTCCCATCCTTCTTCTTCACAAACAAAACCGGAGCACCCCAAGGAGATGCACTTGGTCTAATGAAGCCTTTGCTCAACAACTCTTGAAGTTGTGCCTTTAACTCTCTTAACTCCGCGGGAGCCATTCTATAAGGGGGTATAGAAATGGGGCGAGTACCCGGTTCAAGATCAATACAGAAGTCAATATCCCTATCCGGTGGCATACCAGGAAGATCTGCAGGGAACACATCCAAAAACTCACGGACTACCGAAACCGACTCAATCGAAGGAACTTGGGTAGTATCGTCCCTGAGGTGTGCCAAGAAAGCTAAACAACCCTTACTAACCATTCTCTTAGCACGAAGAAAGGAGACGATACGAACCGGATTGGAAGTATAGTCGCCCTCCCATACTAACGGATCTGTCACAGGCTTGGCTAACGTCACAGTTTTAGCATTACAATCCAAGATCGCAAAATTCGGAGAAAGCCAAGTCATACCCAGAATTACATCAAAGTCAACCATTTCTAAGATAACCAAATCTGCATAGGTGTGGCTCCCCACAAAAGTCACCAAACAAGACCTATATACTTTTTCCACTATCACAGACTCACCCACCGGAGTAGAAACACGAATAGGCATGTCAAGTAATTCACAATGTAAATTTAGATCATTAGCAAATGAGGAAGATACATAAGAAAATATGGATCCAGGATCAAACAATACAGAAGCCATGCAATCACAAATCAAAAGATTACTTGTGATAACAGCATCAGATGCCTCCGCTTCAGATCTCCCAGGGAAAGCGTAACAATGGGCCCTATCGCCTGTCTGTATGTTGCCCCTACCATGTTGTGATGTAGTGGCTCCAGTTTGCCCATCACCCCGGCCGTTTTGGTGACCACTATTACCTCGACCACCACGTCCTCCATAATAACGGCCTCTACCATGACCACCTCTACCTCTAGCTATTGGGGGTCTATAACTCTGTTTTGGACAATTCCTCCTAATATGTCCAGTCTCCCCACATCCATAACACTCTCTAGAGTCAAGCATAGGTCTCTCAGAGAAGTGTTGACCGGTCTGAGGTGGACCCCCAACTACAGTTTGTAGTGAAGACTGAATTGGTCGAACTGAGTAACCTCCGGAACCCTGTCCTCTAGAGTAAGAACCATTAAACTCACCTCCCTTTCGAAACCTTTTTGATGTTGATGCCATGGTGAAGTCATCTGGCTTCACTCCTTCCACCTCTACCACGAAGTCTACCACTTCTTGGAAGGATTTTGCCGTAGCCGCTACCTGTAAGGCTGAAATCCGCAATTCTGACCTCAACCCTTTCACAAAACGGCGAATCCGCTCTTGTGGACTGAAACAAAGTTGGGTGGCATATCTGGATAGTGCACGAAACTTCGCCTCATATGCAGTAACCGACATCCTACCTTGATCTAAGCTCAAGAACTCATCTCTTTTCCTATCCCTTAAAGTCCGGGGGATATACTTCTCCATAAACAAGCTAGAGAATGATGTCCAAGTCATAGGTGGTGCCTCTATTGGTTGACACTCAACATGTGACCGCCACCACATTTTGGCGTTCCCTTGAAACTGATAGGTCACAAACTCAACACCAAATCGTTCCACTATGCCCATTTTGTGTAGTAGCTCATGACAATCAACCAAAAAATCATAGGCATCCTCTGATTCAGCACCCTTGAAGACTGGAGGTTTCAATTTCAAGAACTTACTGAAAAGTTCATGCTGATCACTTGTCATTATAGGCCCTGTAGTCAGACGAGGAAACGTGCCTATTCCCAATGAGGCATCCATGCGGGGAGCCCCAGCAGCGGCATGTCGTACCTCTGAAACCGGAGGTGTTGGTGCAGAAAACACTGGAGGTGCCTGACCATGATCAGATAACCCGCTAAGATAAGCAAGAACCTGATTGATCATCTCTGGAGTAGGTTGGGGTGGCAATTCCTCATTTTGCACTTATTCATTCTCCCCTTCCTCACCCTCTCTTGCTACTTCCTCAGTCGGTGGAGGAGTCACCGCCCTAGCATCAGATGGGCTAGGTACTTGTCCTCTCCCTCTAGAGAACGTCCTCCCACGACCTCTACCACGGCCTCTCGCCACTACTCCTCTTCGAGCTACAGCCCCAGTGGCTGGCTCAGACGTTTCTTGTCTTGCCGGTGTTGGTGTTTGGTGCAGTCGTTGCTCTAGTTCTAACCATCTGCGAAAAAGAGTGAAGATGGTCAGATACCAATTTGTATCACCTAGATACCAATTGGATCCAAGTAATAGCACGAAAGAAAGAAAGAAAGAATGGAATTTTCCTAAAGTCTTATAGCCTCTCAAAAAAAAGTAAAGGCGTCCCCCTACCGTTCCTTAAGACTCTACTAGACTCGTTCTTGTGTGATGAGACCAACGAACCTAATGCTCTGATACCAAGTTTGTCACGACCCAAAAACGAGCCGCGACTGGCACCCACACTTACCCTCCTATGTGAGCGAACCAACCAATCTAAACCCTAACATTTCAATATAATATCAACAGAAAGTAATGCGGAAGACTTAAACTCATTAATAAAAACCAATTCAATAACTTCTAAAATTCAACATCTATTATTCCCCAAAATCTGGAAGTCATCACCACAAGAACATCTATGATCAAATTACTAAACTAAGAGTATTCTAAGAAGCTAAAACAAGTAAAAGCTAGTCCATGCCGGAACTTCAAGGCATCAAGACATGAGGAAGAAGATCCAATCCAAGCTAGAAGCATTAGCTCACCCTGAAGATCCGGTGTGACGAAGACTGGCTAGAATTGCGATTGAGTTGAAGACGACGGTACGCTTGCTGCACTCCACATATAACAAAGAAGAAAACATAAAGTAGGGGTCATTACAAAACACGGGTACTGAGTAGATATCATCGACCAACTCAAAATAGAAAACAGTATATATCAGTAATATCATAAATCAACTACAATACTCAACATGTAGCATCAACAAGTACTATAATCATTAATAAGTACCGCCAAGTTCACACATGAGGACTCAAGCCTCAATACCATACTCATTTGGGAATTAGGTTCTTTAGATTGAGTATATTAACATCTTTCAAGATTCATTATCTTTATCATCTTGTGTCGGTACGTGACACTCCGCTCCCTCATTATCTTTATTCCTCATGTGTCGGTACGTGACACTCCGATCCCCTACTACTATGTGTCGGAACGTGACACTCCGATTCCCTAATTCTACGTGTCGGTTCGTGACACCCGATCCCCTAAATCAACGTGTCGGTTCGTGACACCCGATCCTCTAAATCTACGTGTCAGTTCGTGACACCCGATCCCCTAAATCTACGTGTCGGTTCGTGACACCCGATCCCCTAAATCTACGTGTCGGTTCGTGACACCCGATCCCTTAATTCTATGTGTCGGAACGTGACACTCTGATCCCTTAATCTCATTCTATCAATTCATCAAGCCTTCTCTTATACCAAGGCATCATCATTCTCATAACTTTAGTTCATCAAGCCTTTTCTTATACTAAGGCATCATCAATCTCATTACTTTAGTTCATCAAGCTTTTTCTTATACCAAGGCATCATCATTAACAAAGAGATTAGGGTTTTTCAAGATTTGGGATTCAATAACTTCATCATGCTTATATAATCACAATTATATAATCACATTCATACAAGCATACAATTAAGCACATAGCAGGGTTTACAATACTATCAATACATATCATTCGCTATTAGGAGTTTACTACGAATAGTATAGAAACCATAACCTACCTCCACCGAAGATTCGTGATCAAGAAAGCAATTTCCCAAGCTTTGTTTCTCTCTTCCTCGTTCAATTCTCCCTCTCTCTCTTGTTCTTTCTATTTTTCTTATTCAAACCCTCTTTCTTTTACCCTAATTAGCATATAATTAAGTATAAAAGATGGCAATAATACCCCACTAATTAACTCAAGGTTACCTCTTTTAACCCCCAAGTAATTAGATTTATTAACATTAACCCACTAACTTTATAATTAAAGCAGGAATAGTCCAAAACGTCCCTTAACATTTAAAGAAATCCGCACCCAGCCTGGGATTACGCAGTCTGTGACGGCCCGTCGTGCCTGCGACGGTCCGTCCTGCTGCTCCGTCACAGAGTTCAGAGACTCAATTTCCTTGAAGAGTCTGTGACGGTCCGTCGTGCCCACGACGGTCCGTCCTGCCATTCCGTTACGAAGTTCAGAGAGTCGATTTCAGTATCCAAATTTCAGAATTTCTAAGTGTTTTGGTACGAGACACCCTCGACGGTCCGTCGTGGGGTCTTCGTCTCAACCAGTTTTCCAGAAATAAACTCTGCTGCTCAAAACGACTAAACAGGTCGTTACAGGCGGCACCAGCAAAAGCTCAAAAATCAAACTCAATTCCACTAATTCTTTTTGGGATATATACTTATTATTGTTCTTATTGCTTCAATTGCTAAAATACCAAAACCTAATAATGGTGGTGATGATAAATAAATTTTTAAGTTTATTAATTATAGCAAAACTAGAGAGTCAGTTTTTTTTTTGGATAATGCACAAGTAACCCCACAATTTATATTCGAAATTTCAGAGATACACTTATACTATACAAAGGTCCTATTACCTCCTGAACTTATTTTATAACTAATTTTCTACCCCTTTTCGACTTACGTGGCATTATCTTGAAAAAAAATTAATCGGTGTTGGGCCCACAAGATAGTGTCACGTAGGCCGAAAAGGGGTAGAAAAATACTAATAAAATAAGTTCAGAAGGGTAATAGGACTTTAATATAGTATAAGTGTGTCTCTGAAATTTCGAGCATAGATTGAGAGGGTACTTGTGTTGTTGTGCATTATCCCTTTTCTTTAAAAAAAAAAAAAAGAAAAGAAAAAGCTTGCTTTAGTTAATTGATTATTATAATCTGCATGCATGCAGACTATAGTATTGGTGGTGAAATATTCCTCACTTTTTTGATGAAACATTTCTTTTTTAGTTTTTGGTATTTAGTTTATGTACTGTTTAAAAACTATATTGTTTGTTTACAATGTGAATGGTTGTTTGTCGCAAAAACGATTAATTAAAAAAGAAAAAAAAATATCTGACTCATTGGGTCATCTTTTAATTAAAAAAGAAAAAAAATGATATCATCTACAAGTTCAATGCCAATAATTTTTTTAGGTTTGATTATCATTGCTCTTGTGGCTTTTTGCTTTGTTTTTGAGATGTTATAGAGTAAGTTGGGATTTTTAATTTTATTTTTTAACAAAAGAATTGTTTAGTTAAATTTGCATGCATGCAGACTAGTATTATTGTTGGAATATTTCTATAAGTTTATTTCATAACTTTATTTCTGTTTTGGTATTTATTTAATGCGCTTCATGTTGTTATGTTTGTTTATTATTACGTAGATGTACTTTTTTGTTGCATAAATTTACTAGCATTTAGGTACCGAGTTATTATATTGCCCAATCAATGTTAATTTAACCACACATAACCTATAAGTTCATCACGTGAATTTCATTATATTTACTCAAAACTTATATGGAATAATAATAAGCATTCCTCACATTCAATCCGAAGATTGCAAGTTCGAATTACCAAGGGAATAAAAGGGATGAAAGTTCCCTAGCTAGGAAGGGTAAAGAAAAGAAATTTAAATAATATTTGTAAATATTTAAATATGAAATAAGTTACTATTGTTATATATTAACATGAGGTTGTCTTAGAAAGTCAAATGCTTTGCATATATATGAATGAATTTGTTTGTTTTTAAAATGTTTTAGTCATGGTTCCTTTTTACTTATTATTTAGTACAATATTTAAATTAGCCATTGAACTAATTGTATGCACTTCATGGGTTCCCCCCGTTGGTGTTGCTTTTGTTCGTCTATTCCACCCCCACCCCCACCCCCCCACAACCCAAAAAAAAAAAACAACCTAAATCTCTATAAATTCACTCATAAATTAAGGCAATGGTCCATCACACACTATTAGCAGTGGTGGTGATGTTAGTGACGATTGATAAAAATGGTGAAACAATCATCAAATATATCATAACTTTTTATCTGATAATAGCATTTTTGTTTCAAATATTTTTTTTTTTGAGTGGTTAGCCAAATTTTATTCATCATGCGAGTGATTTCCTTGTTGGTGTTGCTCTTGTTCTTATCCTTGATTTGATTGAACAAAAATGAATCAGAAACAGATTTAAAATTTAAAAATTGGATGGATTCGCATGTTGAAGTTTGGGATTTTAAAGTAATGCATTTGATTTATATGGTTTTATATCTATTATTTCACGTTTTTTTAAATACATTAATTGTTGACATTCAATTTTGACACTTTCCGATAAAATTAATTCACGAGTTTCTTAATTCCCAAACGATTTAGAATAATTAGTGTTATAAAATTTAAATACTTTTCAAAGTCATTTTAAGTGATCTTAGTCGATTGTTGTAATTTATAATTAGCACATATATTTCATACAGTTTTGTAGATATAATTGTTGTATTTCATAAATATTTGAAAATAATTTCAAAAAGAATTATACTTTAATTTAAATGTCCAATTAAATTAGTTCAATTTAAATTATTTATAGTTTTGAGTTATTCAGTTTATTAAATTAATTATTTTATTTCATTGGAATTAAGAAGCTCATTAATTAATATATATTAATTCGTTTTATTTAAAATTTAATTGAATTGTCCAATCACAATTCAATTTGGCTAAATTAATAAGGAAAAATTACGCGGCTAAGCAGACTTATACTATTTAATCACTCATCATAGCTATAGTTGGCTATAATTACCACTCGCGACTAATATTTTACATTAATTACGTGGGCCGACTTTGACTTTGTATAATTAGTCACGTTTGTATATCTATAATTCGCCAGGATATACAAATACATATGTATAATATACAATTATTTAACCTATATACATATATTATTCACCTCTCCCCCACTATATGCCCTCTCTCGTTTGCCTCTCTCCTCCCCTCTCTCAATCTCGCCTCTCTCCTTCCTCTCCCAATCTCGCTTGTCATTTATACAAATGTATATGTATAATATACAATTATATACAATTATATATGTATACAATTCACCTCTCTCCCACTATCTGCCCTCTCTCACTCGCCCCTCCCCTCTCTCTCTCAATCTCGCTCACCTCTCTCTCCCTATCCCAGTCTCTCTCGCATCTATCCTCCCTCTCCAAATCTCTCTTGTCATATATACAAATACATATGTATAATATACAATTATCTAACCAATATACATATACAATTCACCTTTCTCCCACTATTTTCCCCCTCTCTCTCGCCTCTCTCCTCTCTCCTCTCTCTCCCAGTCTCTATCGCCTCTCTTATCCATATAACATGTAGCTATAAATTGTAATTATCAAACTATAGCTATGGAGAGTAATTAATTATTTTTAAGTGCCTATATGTGAAAGGTTCCCAATTAATAATTCACTTAGCTATATAAAAAGACTAAAATGTTGGGCCCTTTTTATTCCCTCCAGCCAAGCCCAATGTTCTCTTTTTCCTTTTAATTCCCTTAACCCATTTAAATCACTCAAATTCAAATTAAATATGTTAAATATTTTGATATATGAGTACTTTAAGTTTTATAAATAGAAACACCAATTTGAGTGATTTAGGAACATAATAAAAGGTTGACACTTGACAGTTATGATAACATATCATATCTTATTTAATACATTGTAAGATCATTCCATAAATAATAATAATAATAATAATAATAATAATAATAATAATAATAATAATATAAACATGCAACTATAAGTTGACATAAAATGTAGTCATTTTTAGTAAATAACCCTATAAATATAGTCATTTTTGTAAGTTGCTCTTAAATATATTCAATTTCCTTTTGTTATAATTCCAATTATGCTTAGCTATTTCATTAAAATCTCATTACGATTAATTATTGATTATTATCATATTGTTCTTTGCATAAACTCCCTTGAACGAGACACTTGGACTCAAGTTTCTCCCTTGCATCTTCGCAATGGGCCATGAAAGCCCAACCTCTCTTCTCTCGAGTCAATCCCGAAAATGGGAAGCTGAAATACAGGTTTCGGAAGCAAAATACAGGTTTCGGAAAGCTGGAAATAGGCTGATATACACTGCTATACATAATTATACATGATATACAGGTCAAAGATCTTCTTACACATGTATAAAATCAATATTACAGGTTTTCGAGAGATGGAATAGGTTGTATACATTTATAAAATAGCTAATATACATGAATAAAGGCCAATAAGAATCCTATACACATGAGTATACACTCAGTATATACACAGATTTTCGGAGGAGAAATTGGCTAAAGCCCAAATTCTATTTGCTACAGTCGGTCGAAGCTAAATCGGGCCCAAAAGCCCAATAAAATGATCAGCAGTTCATTTTAATTAAGAGAAAATTACAAGAATATGCTATTTAACACCTTAATTAACAATATATGTATATACTCCTTTTTAGTTACAAAAGTAGTTTTTAATGGATAATTGTACAGAATGACAAATTAATAATGTAAAATAAATACAGTAGCTACCATTTGATTTATTTGTGTTCCATAGCAAACTGTTTGTCAGTCGTCTCTCTCCTTCATATTCTCGCCAGCCACTCTCCCTCTCTCGCTCGCCTCTCTCGCTTTATACAGTAGAAATGTATAAATTGTGTTTTTGTTTGTATAAAGCGAGAGAAAATTGTATATACGCATGCATATGCATATGTCTCCGTCCTATACACTTATAATTATACAATACAAATATTTCCCTACCCAAGTCTCTTTTGCTTTTCTCTCTTTCTCGTTTTATACAAATTCAAATTGTATATAATTTCTCTCTTTCTCGTTTTATACAATTCGATTCCATTGTATATTCCCTGCCCAAGTCTCTTTTGTCTTTCTCTCATTCTGGTTTTATACAAATTCATATTGTATATAATTGTCCTAAACACTTATAATTATATAATACAATATTTCTCTACCCAAGTCTTTTTTGTCTTTCTCTCTTTCTCGTTTTATAAAAATTCAAATTGTATATAATTTCTCTCTTTCTCGTTTTATACAATTCGATTCAATTGTATATTCCCTGCCCAAGTTTCTTTTGCCTTTCTCTCTTTCTCGTTTTATACAAATTCGAATTGTATATATTCTCTCTTTTTCGTTTTATACAATTTGATCAATTATATACAAATTCAAATTTTATACAGATATACAAACACCTGCAATTGAATTGAAAGGCTAACAACGATTTATACAAATGAGAGGCTAACATCAATTTATACAAATAAGCTACCAGCGAAACTATACAAATCTGAAGAGGAACCAAGAAATTATACAATTGTTTTTTTTTGTATATACGTATAGCGAAATAGGCATAACCTTCAATTGTATATGTATAACGAATTAAACATATATATGTTTGCTATGGAGCGCAATTATGTAAACTTTGCTATAATATACAAATTTGAATTTTGTGTTTGCTACATGTGAAAGTTGCCCATTTTTAAGGAAAAATACACAAGTACCCCATCAACCGATGCCCGAAATCTCTGAGACACACTTATATTATACTAAAGTCTTACTACCCCCCTGAAATTATTTTATAAATAATTTTCTATCGTTTTCGGCCTACGTGACACTATCTTGAGGCCCAACGTGCGTTAATATTTTTTTTCTCAAGCTAGTGCCACGTAGGCCAAAAGGGGTAGAATTATATATAAAATAAGTTTAGAGGGATAAAAGGACATTAGTATAGTATAAGTGTATTTCTGAAATTTCGAACATAAATTGAGGAGGTACTTATGCATTTTCTCTATTTTTAATTATAAACATAACAACATAATAAATTCACGTTTTTTTAATGTGGGATACCATTTTATTTGCTAATTTTTTTTAGATAATGAGCTAATTTTTTGAGATGGATAATATCTTTATACGTTTTCTTAAAAGATATTTTAATTTCACTCTTTTCTCTTTTTCCTTTCTCTTCGTCTTAATTTCTTATTCATGAAATAATAACATTTAATTTTCTATACTCTCACTTATACTATTGTTAGTTTCTTGGTAGAAATCTTCATCTTTTCTTATCACGAATTTTGGTTCTTCTTCTAATATTGTTTTTCAAAATCATTTATAATTTGAAATACAATTGTGTGTTTTCTTTGTTTGTACGACCATAAATAGAAAAAAATTCATAGATTTGATTTCTAGAAAGAATCCTAGATATTTACAGTCGAATAACAATTATTAATAATTCTGACATGTGTTCGAGATCAAGTTTGGAGTTGAATTCACTCATCTCCCGCGAGTGAATATGGAAGAGAAAATCTTGTTAGTGATAGAAGTTTATCTATGTTACCACTGTTATAAAATATTGTGTAAATTAGGTATATAGCATTTTATATAGTAATATTCTCAAGTTATAGCATTAGAGTCTGAATTTCAGTGTATAACATTTAATATCTCAATCAATAGCATTTTATTAATAAATATAATGTTAATTATAATTTATTAAAAAGAGTTGTTATTAACAATTAATTAAAAAAGGGAATAAACTAACAATGGATAATTAATATGCCTAATTAACACACAGACAAACTAATAATGGAAAATGAGATACTTTATTAATCACATTAAATGTAGTTAGGACGTTTTGAAACTGTACACTAGCACGTTTTAAGGGATTTTAATTAAAAATTAATATTAGATTAACACATTCTTAGGGATATCAAAAAATTTTAGATTAGCATCATTGCCTTGAATATCTCTAGTTAGTTTAAATGATATTAGTTTTTTTGATTTAATTCCTTAAAAAACTCTACCAAATTTTAACGATTATTTTCAGATTTGCATATTATTTTCGGATTGCCATTGTGAAACCTATTTGCATCATCGTTACAATTCATCTTTTTTTCAAATTTTCACGATTATTTTCAGATTGACATCAACGTAGAAGTCATTTTCCCCAAAATTTCACGATTATTTTCATATCTCCATATTTCAATTCATTTTTTTAATTAAACATGGTGGAAATTGAAATTCATCAGGTTGGTTTTTAATTATGATTTGTTTCTTTTAATTATGAATTATTGATTTAAATTAATTTGATGTTTTTTACATGTAGAACAGTGTTTGATTTTTTTGATAACTGTATTATCTGAAAACAGTTTGTATATATATATATTTTTAATGAAATAGTTATGTTACATATAACGTGTTTGAAGTCTGAAGTTTGTATTATTAGTGTGTGAAAAGTATACGAAATGTGTATTAATTGTTTATGAAAGTCTTTTTTTAAAAAGAATATTATTGTTTCTATTGAAATTAGAATATATGTTTTTGTATTAATTTTGTATTAAAATTATATTGTGTTTGTTTAATTGGAGTAGTTTGTAGGGCAGTGAAAGATATATTAAATGTGTATGAAGTATGTATGAATTATATGAACTGATTATAAACGGTCATCTTCTTCTCAAAAGTTTTTCAATTTAAACTTGTGGTAAAAATTTGACTTGGGGACTTTGTCAAAGTCTCCGAAATTTTCCGCAATTAATCTATTTGGAACAGATGGATCAGAAACAAAATCAGAAATTGGTTCAGATTTTAGACCGGTTACAACGACCAACTCTTTTAAGTCAAAATGTAACTCTGTATTACATTGATAATGAACATGTCATTCCTACCAGTTTCAGATTCAAGAAGGAAAGTATGACGCAACAATTGACATCGGATTTTTATGTTATGTAAATCATAAAAAAATCCAAATGGAATTTCTTGTAAAAATTGTTGAAACTTATCTTGATCGAGGAAGGTCAACAAATCAACGAACACAATTATGTTGATACAGAAAGATAAATGTGTTTGAACCTTCTTCTCCTATAAAATTTGTAAAACTAAATTATTACTTTTTATATACTATAAAATTCCATAGAAAAAAATCATATATACAATGCTATATTAAATTGACATTCAATTAATTCATACACAAATCATACAAATTATATACAAAATTCATACAATATTAATACATATTCGATGGACATTTAATTCAATTCATACAGAAATCATACAAACTATATGCCTCAATTCATACACAATTCGTACAATATTAATACATATTCGAAAAAATTAATATTTGACTTTTAAACTACAAACTAATCTCATTTAGTATGAATATGTCAATTCATACATCATAATCAAAAAATAAAATATACTGTTGCAATATTTATTATAATAGTCAAAATTATAGGATACACAACATTAATACATCATTCATACACATATATTTTACTGGACAAGAATATCAGTTTATACATATATGATACAAAGGTAATACATAATGCATAAAGTCCTGTATTGATAATGACCAATTATTTCATACACAAAATCATACAAAATTAATACATTTATTATGTATCAAATCATATACTGATATATTCAAATTATATCATATACAAAACATACAACACTAAATCATTCAAGATTCATATATAATTATAATATAAAATACTAAAAACTCAACTCATACATAAATTATACAAATTTCATGTAGTATACTATTGACAAATAAAAGCAAAAATTAAATACACTAACACAACACATTGTAATTCAAATTCGAAATAATCTTTTTACTGACTTTATCAACTTTTTTTGGGTTTATTTGTAGCTTGTATCTCTGATGTTTTTTTTTTTTGAAAACTTTCTTGTTGATCGATCAATTTCAATGCCTTTTATTTTTTTTGATTTTTTATTTTTTAATCCTCAGCAAAGTCAGAATTGGATTTTGATGATGTTCTAATTTCTTTTCCTTTCCTCTTCTTGCCTCTTTGATTTTATTTTTTTCCATCTTCGAATTAATTGAACTACACTTCTCTTTTTCCTTTTATTTCTGCGTTTGAGTTTGTGACAATATATCGAATGAAGGAACATGAAAGTCATCAGACTCACCGATCAATCTTTTACTTTTACTTGGGATTTCACTACCTTTCCTAGACATTCTATATGAACTAAATGGGGAACTGATCTGAGAGGGATGTTTGGGTTTTGGGATGAACTGATCTGAGAGGGATAATGGAAAAGATGAGTGAGGCGGGATTTGGGTAAGAACAAAAAATCTTTGCGTGTTGGAAAGAGATGATGAGTAAGGCAGGAGTTTGGGGAAGATCAAAATATCTTCGCGTGTTGGGGAGAGATGGAGTGTCTTAGGGGAAGATGTATGTGTATGTATTGGTTGAGATGAGGGTGGATAGTTATTGGGCAACCGTATAATAGGGAATTAATTAAAATCAAATCCATATTATTTAGATTTTGTTTTTAAAAGGTAACTATATAATGTAAAATTTAATTAATAATAATTTATTATTTATATAAAAAGCTTTAAAAGGTGATAAAGAGAAAAAAAAAAAAGGAAAAAAAATCATGGTTTAATTTGATTTAAACTAATTTGAGCATTTTAAGGAAACTGAATAATTTAAATCCTTTTTGAATTCCTTAATATGTGCTAATTTGTTAATTATCCATTATTAATTAAAATTAATTCAAATCTCACAATTAGTGCTACTTACCAATTTATACATAGACGTTTTTTTTTTATATTTTAATTTATTTAAAAAATAAAAATAAAAAGTTAATTGTAAAAAATAAAAATAAATATTTAAACATATTAATTAGTATTTAAATAATTACTTATAGTTTATTTTTAATTAAATATATTTTTGATTGATATGCTATAACTCG
This sequence comes from Solanum peruvianum, assembly GCA_027705065.1. Lineage (NCBI taxonomy): Eukaryota > Viridiplantae > Streptophyta > Magnoliopsida > Solanales > Solanaceae > Solanum > Solanum peruvianum. The sequence continues at coordinate 17,520,784 of JAKWJD010001765.1, forward strand.
ATAATAATCTGCTATAAGTAATTTATTTTTGAAAAGTATGTTTATAACTTGATATATATAACCTTAAATGTGTATAGGATGTTATTTTTATTAAAATATTATAGTGTGGATTAGGGGTGTCAAAAGTGAACCCAAACATAGGTAACCCGTCCAATTCGTCAGAATTTTAATTGTTGGCTCAAGATAATTTGAATTGGGTTCATTCTCAACCCATTCAAGCTTAACCCATTTGAAGAGAATTCTCAATTGAGCCCAATTCAATCTCCAATTTCAACCCGTTTTAAAACATCTTTTAGGATTTACTATCCATATGTTATTTTTTTAACAAAAAGTTCTTTGAAAGGGAATTTAAATTGTGTTTATAAAAGTTAAATATCAATATGTTAAATTATTGAGATTAATCGTGTAACGACCTGTTTAGTCGTTTTGAGCAACAGATTTTAATTCTGGAAAAACTGGCTGGGACAACGGATGGAACGACGGACCGTCGTGGTCACGACGGCCCGTCGAGGAGTTTCGTTCCATGACACTTCGAATTTTGAGATTGGGTACTGAAAATCGACTCTCTGTAAATTGTGACGGACCTGCAGGACGTGCCGTCACATCCACGACGAACCGTCGTGAGTTTCCGTCGCAAAACACTTCAACTTTGGGAATTTGGTACAAGAAACGAGTTTCTGACCGTCATGACGGAGGAACAGGACGGACCGTCACAGGTGTGACGGGCCGTCACAGGCCACTCGAACTCGAGGGAGCTGCGACGACCACCGTGACGGACCGTCGCAAAGAACGACGGCCCGTCACAGGTTGCGCAGTCCCAGGCAAAATAGGATTCCTCTACACGTTTTAGGGGTCGTTTTGGACTATTCTTTCCTTAATTATAAAGATTGAGGGTTAATATTAATAGGTCTAATTACTTGGGGTTAAAAAGGGGTAACCTTAAGTTAATTAGTGGGTTTTATTGTCCTCTTTTACACTTAATTATACTTTTAATTAGGGTAAAAAGAAGGAGGGTTGGAATAAAACAAAACAAAAGAAAAGAACAGAAAGAGAGGAGAAACGAACGAGTAGAAAGAGAGAAACGAAGAGGATAGCAAGGATTTTGAGAAGATAGCTTGTTGATTCAATCTTCGGTGGAGGTAGGTTATGTTTATTTTACGATATTCGTAGTGAACTCTTAATAGTGAATAATATGTGTTGATGATATTGTAAACCTGTCTATATACTTATTGTATGCTTGCATGAATATGATTATGTGATTTTGATAAAACAAGCATGATGAAAACCATTGAATCCCAAATCTTGAAAGAAACTTTAATCTACGATATTAATGATGATGCCTTGGTATAAAGAAGGCTTGATGAATTAAAGTAATGGGATTGATGATGCCTTGGTAAAGAGAAAGGCTTGATGAACGGATAGAATTGAGATTAGTGGATCGGAGTGTCACGTTCCGACACATAGTATATTGTGGATCGGAGTGTCACGTTCCGACACATAGTATTAGTGGGACGGGTGTCACGAACCGACACGTAGATATAGGGGATCGGAGTGTCACGTACCGACACATATAGGGGATCGGAGTGTCACGTTCCGACACATATAGGGGATCGGAGTGTCACGTTCCGACACACATAGGGGATCGGAGTGTCACGTACCGACACATAGTGGTAAGGGATCGGAGTGTCACGTACCGACACAAGAGGAAGAAAGATAATGAATCTTGAAAGATGATAATGTACTCAACATAATGAACTTAATTCCCAAATGAGTATGGTATTGAGGCTTGAGCCCTCATGGATGAATTTGATGGTATTTATTGACGATTATAATACTTGTTGTTGCTACATGTTGAGTTATAGTTGATTTATAATATTACTTGATATATATTATCTTCTATTTTGAGTTGCCGATGATATCTACTCAGTACGTGTGGTGTGTACTGACCCCCTACTTTTATGTTTTCCCTTGTTATTTGTGCTATGCAGCAAACGTTCCGTCAACTTCAACACAACAGTAATTCGAGCCAGTCTTCACTACCTTCGGAAAATTCAGGGTGAGCTAATGCGTCTAGCTTGGACTGGATCTTCTTCTATAAGTCTTGATGCCTTGACTTCCGGCATGGACTAGTTTCCTTATGTATTTTTAGCTTCTTAGACATTCTTAGATAGTTTAGTTTAGTAATTTGATCATAGAGTTCTTGTGATGATGACTTCCAGATTTTGGGAATATTAATAATAGTTGAGTTGTTTTATTTATGAGTTTAGTCTTCCGCATTATTTTCTGTTGATATTATATTGAATGTTAAGGTTTAGATGGGTTGGTTCGCTCACATAGGAGGGTAAATGTGGGTGCCAGTCGCGTCCCCGAATTGGGTCGTGACAACTTGGTATCAGAGCCTTAGGTTCGTTGGTCTCATCACACAAGAACAGGTCTAGTAGAGTCTTAAGGAACGGTAGGGGACGCCTTTACTTTTCCTTGAGAGGCTATAAGACTTTAGGAAAATTCCATTCTTTCATTCTTTCTTTCGTGCTACTACTTTAGTCCAATTGGTATCTAGGTGATACAAATTGGTATCTGACCATCTTCACTCTATTTCGCAGATGGTTAGAACTAGAGCAACGACCGCACCAGCAGCGACAACGGAAAGACATGAAACTACTGAGCCAGCCACTGGGCTGTGGCTCGAGGAGGAACAGCGGCAAGAGGCCGTGGAAGAGGTCGTGGGAGGACGTCCTCTAGAGGAAGAGGACGAGCCCCTAGCCCATCTGATACTAGGGCAGTGACTCCTCCCCACGACTGAGGATGTAGTAGAGAGGGTGAGGAAGGGGAAAACCGAACAAGGGCAGAATGAGGAAATGCCACCCCAACCTACCCCAGAGATGATCAACCAAAAGTACTGGCTTATCTTTGCGGGTTGTCTGATCAGGGTCAGGCACCTCCAGTGGGTCTTCTGCACCAACACCTCCGGTTTTCGAGATACGACATGCGGCTACTATGGCTCCCCGCATGGATGCATCATTGGGAATAGGCACATTTCCACGTCTGACTACTGGGCCTATCATGACAAACGATCAACACGAACTTTTCAGTAAGTTCTTGAAATTGAAACCTCCAGTCTTCAAGGGTGCAGAATCTGAGGATGCTTATGATTTTCTGGTTGATTGTCATGAGCTACTACACAAGATGGGGATAGTAGAGAGGTTTGGTGTCGAGTTCGTGAGCTATCAGTTCCAAGGTAACGCCAAAATGTGTGGTGCGTTCACATGTTGAGTGTCAACCAACAGAGGCACCACCTATGACTTGGGAATCATTCTCTACCCTATTCATGGAGAAATATATCCCAAGAACTTTGAGAGATAGAAAGAGGGATGAGTTCTTGAGTCTGGAGCAAGGTAGAATGACGGTTAATGCATATGAGGCTAAATTTCGCGCACTATCCAGATACGCCACCCAACTCTGTTTCAGTCCACAAGAACGGATCCGCCGTTTTGTGAAGGGGTTGAGGTCGGAATTGCGGATTTCAGCCTTACAGATAGCGGCAACAGCAACATCCTTCCAAGAGGTGGTAGACTTTGTGATAGAGGTGGAAGGAGTGAAGCCAGATGACTTCACCACGACATCGACATCAAAGAGATTTCGAAGGGGAGGTGAGTTTAATGGTTCCTACTCTAGAGGACAGAACTCCGGAGGTCACTCCGTTCGACCAATACAGTCTTCGCTACAGACTGTGGTTGGGGGTCCGCCTCAGAACGGTCAACACTACCCCGAGAGACCTATGCCCGATTCCAGAGAGTGCTATGGATGTGGGGAGATTGGACATATTAGGAGGAATTGTCCAAAACAGAGTTACAGAGCCCCACTAGCTAGAGGTAGGGGTGGTCATGGTAGAGGCCGTTTTTCTGGAGGACGTGGTGGTCGAGGTAATGGTGGTCACCAAAACGGCAGAGGTGATGGGCAAAACGGAGCCACTACTACACAACATGGTAGGGGCAATGGACAGACGAATGATAGGGCCCATTGTTATGCTTTCCCTGGGAGGTCTGAAGCGGAGGCGTCTGATGCTGTTATCACAGGTAATCTCTTGGTTTCTGATTGCATGGCATCTGTATTATTTGACCCTGGCTCCACGTTTTCATATGTATCTTCCTCATTTGCTAACGGTCTAAATTTACATTGTGAATTACTTGACATGCCTATTCGTGTTTCTACTCCGGTGGTGAGTCTGTGATAGTCGAAAAAGTGTATAGGTCTTGTTTGGTGAATTTTGTGGGGAGCAACACTATGTAGATTTGGTTTTTAGAAATGGGTGACTTTGATATAATTCTGGGTATGACTTGGCTTTCTCCAAATTTTGCGATTTTGGATTGTAATGCTAAAACAGTGACGTTAGCCAAGCCTGGCAGATTCGTTAGTGTGGGAGGGTGACTACACTTCCAATCCGGTGCGTATAATCTCCTTTCTTCGCGCTAAGAAAATGGTGAGTAAAGGGTGTTTTGCTTTCTTGGCACATCTCAAGGATGACACTACTCAAGTACCTCGATTGAGTCGGTTTCGTAGTCTGTGAGTTTTTGGATGTGTTCCCTGCAGATCTTCCTGGTATGCCACCAGATAGGGATATTGACTTCTGTATCGATTTGAACCGGGTACTCGCCCCATTTCTATACCCCCTTAAGAATGGCTCCCGCGAGTTAAGAGAGTTAAAGGCACAACTTCAAGAGTGTTGAGCAAAGGCTTCATTAGACCAAGTGCATCCCCTGGGGTGCTCCGGTCTATTTGTGAAGAAGAAGGATGGGAGTTTCCGAATGTGCATAGATTACCGACAGTTGAACAAAGTAACTATTAAGAACAAGTACCCCATTCCTCGCATTGATGACTTGTTCGATCAATTACAAGGTGCTTGTGTCTTCTCAAATATTGACTTGAGGTCCGGTTATCACCAATTGAAAATACGAGCAACGGATGTGCCAAAGACTGCTTTTCGAACTAGGTATGGGCATTATGAATTTGTGGTAATGTCGTTTGGTCTTACTAATGCCCCTGCTGCCTTCATGAGCTTGATGAACGGGATTTTCAAGCCATACTTGGACCTCTTTGTGATTGTGTTATTGATGATATACTGATATACTCCAAAAGTAAGAAGGAACATGAGGAGCATTTGAAAATGGTGTTAGAGTTGTTGAGAAAGAAAAAGCTTTATGCGAAATTCTCCAAGTGTGAGTTTTGGCTAGATTCAGTGTCCTTCTTGGGGCACGTGGTTTCTAAGGATGGGGTGATGGTGGATCCATCCAAGATTGAGACAGTGAAGAATTGGGTAAGACCTACAAACGTGTCAGAAATAAGAGTTTTGTGGGTCTAGCTAGCTACTACCGCCGATTCGTCAAGGGATTCTCTTCTATTGCTTCCCAATTGACGAACTTGACTAAGCAGAATGTTCCATTTGTATGGTCAGATGAGTGTGAGGAAAGCTTCCAGAAGCTTAAGACTTTGTTGACTACCGCGCCTATCCTCACCTTGCCGGTAGAGGGTAAAAACTTTATTGTTTATTGTGATGCATCCTATTCTGGGTTGGGTGCAGTGCTAATGCAAGATAAGAATGTGATTGCTTATGCTTCAAGGCAATTAAAGGTGCATGAACGTAACTATCCGACCATGATTGGAGTTGGCTGCGGTAGTATTTGCACTAAAGCAATGGAGACATTACTTGTATGGGGTTAAGTGTGAAGTCTACACGGACCATCGTAGCCTACAGTATGTATTCACTCAGAAGACTTGAACTTGAGACAAAGGAGATGGATGGAACTACTGAAGGACTACGACATCACTATCTTGTATCATCCGGGGAAGGCGAATGTTGGCAGATGCTTTGAGTAGAAAGGCGGAAGCATGGGAAGTCTAGCTCATTTGCAAGCTTCTAGACGCCCATTGGCTAGAGAAGTGCAGATTCTGGCTAATGACCTTATGAGGTTGAAAATAAACGAGAAGGGAGGATTGTTAGCTTGTGTAGAGGCAAAATCCTCTTTCCTTGATCAGATTAAGGGGAAACAGTTGGATGATGAGAAACTAAGGCGAATTCGAGATAAAGTGTTGCAAGGAGAGGCTAAAGAGGCAATAATTGATGAGGAAGGTGTTTTGAGAATTAAGGGAAGGGTATGCGTACCCCGCGTCGATGATTTGGTCACCACCATTCTTACCGAGGCTCATAGTTCTGGATATTCTATACATCCTGGTGCAACCAAGATGTATCGCGACCTAAAGCAACACTTCTGGTGGAGTAGAATGAAGCGCGATATTGTTGACTTTATTGCCAAATGTCCAAACTGTCAACAAGTAAAGTATGAACACCAGAGGCCCGGAGGAACACTTCAGAAAATGCCCATTCCTGAATGGAAGTGGGAGAGAATCGCGATGGACTTCGTGGTTGGTCTTCCCAAGACCTTGAGCAAGTATGACTCTATTTGGGTGATTGTTGATAGGTTAACTAAGTCCGCTCACTTCATTCCGGTCAAGGTGACCTACAATGCAGAGAAGTTAGCCAAGATCTACATCTCAGAGATCGTTCGGTTGCATGGAGTTCCACTCTCCATCATATCTGATAGAGGTACGCAGTTTACTTCTAAGTTTTGGAGAACATTGCATGCAGAATTAGGTACTAGGTTGGACCTTAGCACGGCATTTCACCCTCAGACCGATGGTCAGTCTGAGCGAACGATTCAAGTGTTGGAGGACATGCTTCGTGCATGTGTGATAGAGTTTGGTGGCCATTGGGATAGCTTTTTACCTTTGGCGGAGTTTTCATACAATAATAGCTATCACTCCAGTATTGATATGGCTCCATTTGAAGCATTGTATGGGAGGAGGTGTAGATCTCCCATAGGTTGGTTTGATGCCTTTGAAGTTAGACCTTGGGGGACTGATCTGTTGAGAGATTCTATGGAGAAGGTGAAAGCTATTCAAAAAAAGCTTTTGGCGGCTCAAAGTAGACAAAAGGAGTATGCAGACCGAAAGGTTAGAGACTTGGAGTTCATGGAAGGTGAACAAGTCTTGTTGAAGGTTTCACCCATGAAAGGGGTGATGCGGTTCGGAAAAAGGGGTAAGTTAAGTCCAAGGTACATTGGACCATTTGAAGTGCTTTAGAGAATAGGGGAGGTGGCTTATGAATTAGCCTTGCCCCCAGGGCTGTCCGGAGTGCATCCGGTGTTTCATGTATCCATGTTGAAGAGATACCACGGAGATGGAAACTACATTATCCGTTGGGATTCAGTTTTGTTGGATGAGAACTTGACTTATGAAGAGGAACCGGTTGCTATATTAGATAGAGAAGTTCGCAAGCTGAGGTCGAGAGAGATTGCATCCATCAAAGTGCAATGGAAGAATCGACCGTTTGAAGAGGCTACTTGGGAGAAGGAGGCAGATATGCAAGAAAAATACCCACATCTGTTTACAGATTCAGGTACTCCTTTTCGCCACTGTTTTTCTTCTTTTGATCGTTCGGGGACGAACGATGGGTAATTGGTATCTATTGTAACGACCTGTTTAGTCGTTTTGAGCACAGATTTTAATTCTGGAAAAACTGGCTGGGACAACGGATGGAACGACGGACCGTCGTGGTCACGACGGCCCGTCGAGGAGTTTCGTTCCATGACACTTCGAATTTTGAGATTGGGTACTGAAAATCGACTCTCTGTAAATTGTGACGAACCTGTAGGACGTGCCGTCACATCCACGACGAACCGTCGTGAGTTTCCGTCGCAAAACACTTCAACTTTTGGGAATTTGGTACAAGAAACGAGTTTCTGACCGTCATGACGGAGGAACAGGACGGACCGTCACAGGTGTGACGGGCCGTCATAGGCCACTCGAACTCGAGGGAGCTGCGACGACCACCGTGACGGACCGTCGCAGGAACGACGGCCCGTCACAGGTTGCGCAGTCCCAGGCAAAATAGGATTCCTCTACACGTTTTAGGGGTCGTTTTGGACTATTCTTTCCTTAATTATAAAGATTGAGGGTTAATATTAATAGGTCTAATTACTTTGGGGTTAAAAAGGGGTAACCTTAAGTTAATTAGTGGGTTTTATTGTCCTCTTTTACACTTAATTATACTTTTAATTAGGGTAAAAAGAAGGAGGGTTGGAATAAAACAAAACAAAAGAAAAGAACAGAAAGAGAGGAGAAACGAACGAGTAGAAAGAGAGAAACGAAGAGGATAGCAAGGATTTTGAGAAGATAGCTTGTTGATTCAATTCTTCGGTGGAGGTAGGTTATGGTTTATTTTACGATATTCGTAGTGAACTCTTAATAGTGAATAATATGTGTTGATGATATTGTAAACCTGTCTATATACTTATTGTATGCTTGCATGAATATGATTATGTGATTTTGATAAAACAAGCATGATGAAAACCATTGAATCCCAAATCTTGAAAGAAACTTTAATCTACGATATTAATGATGATGCCTTGGTATAAAAGAAGGCTTGATGAATTAAAGTAATGGGATTGATGATGCCTTGGTAAAGAGAAGGCTTGATGAACGGATAGAATGAGATTAGTGGATCGGAGTGTCACGTTCCGACACATAGTATTAGTGGATCGGAGTGTCACGTTCCGACACATAGTATTAGTGGGACGGGTGTCACGAACCGACACGTAGATATAGGGGATCGGAGTGTCACGTACCGACACATATAGGGGATCGGAGTGTCACGTTCCGACACATATAGGGGATCGGAGTGTCACGTTCCGACACACATAGGGGATCGGAGTGTCACGTACCGACACATAGTGGTAAGGGATCGGAGTGTCACGTACCGACACAAGAGGAAGAAAGATAATGAATCTTGAAAGATGATAATGTACTCAACATAATGAACTTAATTCCCAAATGAGTATGGTATTGAGGCTTGAGCCCTCATGGATGAATTTGATGGTATTTATTGACGATTATAATACTTGTTGTTGCTACATGTTGAGTTTATAGTTGATTTATAATATTACTTGATATATATTATCTTCTATTTTGAGTTGGCCGATGATATCTACTCAGTACGTGTGGTTGTACTGACCCCCCTACTTTTATGTTTTCCCTTTGTTATTTGTGCTATGCAGCAAACGTTCCGTCAACTTCAACACAACAGTAATTCGAGCCAGTCTTCACTACCTTCGGAAAATTCAGGGTGAGCTAATGCGTCTAGCTTGGACTGGATCTTCTTCTATAAGTCTTGATGCCTTGACTTCCGGCATGGACTAGTTTCCTTATGTATTTTTAGCTTCTTAGACATTCTTAGATAGTTTAGTTTAGTAATTTGATCATAGATGTTCTTGTGATGATGACTTCCAGATTTTGGGAATATTAATAATAGTTGAGTTGTTTTATTTATGAGTTTAAGTCTTCCGCATTATTTTCTGTTGATATTATATTGAAATGTTAAGGTTTAGATGGGTTGGTTCGCTCACATAGGAGGGTAAATGTGGGTGCCAGTCGCGTCCCCGAATTGGGTCGTGACAAATCGGGTTAAATTGGATGGGTCAAGACCCAACCCATTTTTCAGCCCCTTTGAGCCCAACCCATTTCAGCCCAAAGTAAACTTGGGCAGGTCAGACCAAACCTGATTTCTATTGAACCCATTTTAATATTTTTAATTTCAACCCAACCCGCCCATTTGACACCCCTAGTGTGTATGTCCACTACACCAAGAAGTTACTCACCCATTATCACCACTACTTTCCTCATCATGAAGATGACCATAACCTCCACCTTTATAACCATTAATCTTGTAAACTTTCACTTTCATAATCTCCCGATTGTATTCATGTTAATGTCATCTTTATGACTAACCTTTTGTATACCTCTATGTTACACTATATATAGAGGCATAATGCTTCATATTGTATACACTTGAAGATTTGGTGAATACTTGAAAGAAAGATTGTGATCTTATATTGTTCCTCTTATCTTATATTCTTCCTGTCTTTATCTTTATATAGTTCTTTTGTTCTTAAGTTTTACAAAACGTTATCAACACGATTGTTTTACTATTGAAGGATTGAAGCAAAGAAAATATAAAGAAGGCAAAAATATTTCTGTTTATTTTTCTCTAAAGGTAAATTACTATATAATATATTTTATATTTTACTTTTGATTATGCATCATTAATTTTCTTACCGTCTCAAAATCATATAAGTCCAACGAGTTGCTTTTACTTTTAGCAAACTTTTAAATTGATCACTTATATATTTAAAAAATAAAATTAGTTTTGCAAGTTAATAATTTGTAAAGAAATTGTTCTTTATGATCTTGTTTTATTGACTTATGTGGCATATACATATTGACTAAATTGTTATTGTTGGTTACTTTTGCAACTCTTTATTTTTCTTTATCTAAGCATTTACTTGTTGAGTTATTAATATATTATTTGTACTAGCAAAATTTGTTTTGTAGTTATTCTAAAATGGTTACTAAATTATAATAATCTTCATAACAATGTTGAGAGGGACTATTAAAATGTTTGAAATTATTTTAACTAGGGACTTTTATATTATTCTAACATGTTGTTCTAATTAATTAATTTTATTCATTTTTCTTGTATATTGAGTCAAATTCAGATTATATTTATGATTTTTGATAATTATTTTATCATAATGTATTTGATTTATTAAGGCATTGATTGAGGGTAAGACGGTGAATTCAGGTTTCACCACACCAAGTGGATAAGACATCGAGTTAAAGTCGTGGTGCACCATGATAATAAGAAGTTGGGTTCAAGTCCCACTGATTTATGACCAAAGGTGTCTTTATATGGGTAATACATTGGGTTAAAGTCCTAATGCATTATAGTGATGATATGATGATGACTAACAAAAGTTTTATACTTTTGACTGAAAGTCATGAAATTTATCCAATTAATTTGCTATATTCTCTTATATGAATGTGGTAACAGTGTATTAATAAGTCTGAAAAATGATAAATGGTTGAATGTATGAATATGAGTATTGTAAAAATGTTAATGGTCATCATGTGATAATTAAAAGGAAGAACATTATGAGTTCTTAAGATGTTCCTTCAAATGTGAAGGTAATTGTATCCATTAAAATTGTATGAAAGGTTATTGGAAACATTGATTTTCTTAAGATGGTCCTTCAAAAATGAATATAATTGTTAAAATTAATTTTTATCCATCAAAGTGGAATGAGAAGTTGGGCACATTGTTGTTGGTGCAACCCAATTTAAAAAGTCTTGTAAATGTCCCATCAAAATAAATGAATACAAAGTGGTAGTACATTTGGTACATTTGACATCTTAAAGTGATGTTGAGGTGAATCACATAATGCCAAAACATGACAACGAGTTTCTAATAAAAACTTATGGAACATGTACAAATGGTTTTAGTCCATTTCTTGAAGAAAATGTGACTTGTGCTCGTATGAATAAGAACATGTTCATGTATTGTTGGATGAATGTCACATCTCACATCTCACCTCTACGGGAGATTTGAGAGATTGAAAAAAAATATTTTGACATAAATAGTCATTGTGGTCATGTATATACTTTGAGTACTACACAAATATTGTGGTATATTTTGAAATGAACAATTTAAGGACAAAAGAAAGAAATAAATCTTTTCTGTAAAGGTTGTGGCCATGACCAAAATAAATATTATTGTGTGACAACACAAATTTGTCATTGGTTATCAATAAATAAGTCTTGAATGTAATAATTTTAACCATACAGTAATAATAATTTTCTCCTTGAAGGAGATGGTCACCATAAGAATGACATCGTGAAAATTGTAAAAGTACACAAAATTAATTGATAGTTTCGAAATGGCTAATTTGTTACTATCAGGATGAATGAAATTATTCATAATATTGCGATTGTAGTAAGTCTCAAAAGAAACTTTTTAAGTTTCGGAAGAATTGAAAACAAATATTATATTGAGACTAAATTATTAGAAGATTTAATATCTTCAAATTACTACAATCAAAGTGGATTATAAATATTTACGTATAAAATTACCTATTTTTCCCATTGTTTGTTGTATACAAACATGTGCATTATGATGGAATCACATGCATAAGTAAACTAAAAGTTTACTAGAATAAATATCAGTTGGCATAATCGGCTGGCCGTTTCGATTCAAATGTGATGCAAGAGAAATTGAGAATTCACGTGGCTATATGTTGAAAAAACAAAAGATTCTTCAATAATTCTCCTTTGTAACTTGTTCTCGTGAAAAAATGATCATTGTACCAGCTAAGATTGGAATTGTATCCCTAAAATTATTTGGAACATATACGAAGGTGAATGTGAGCTCGTTCACCTGCCATGTGGACCGTTTACTACTATGATTTAATAGATACATCTATGATATGTTCACATGTGCATTTGTATCAACTTACAGATTAATTTTTATAAGGTTGTTTGCTCGAGTTATTAAATTAAGAGCACAATTTCAAACTATAAAGTCGTGTTGATAATGTTGGTTGGTTTAGCAGAAACTATACGCCTCCAATTATAGATACACCGTTGATTATGAGAAAAAATCTCTCAAATAAAATCTTGTATGTGATGAGTTTATTTAACATATATGTGTTAAGTCAACAAGGTTCTCCAAACACAATTGGTTCAGGATCAGGAACCAAATAGTTTTCATCTAGAAATTTGATGTGCGCACATATGATTTTATTGCTCCACCACGCCCCAAGATGGATCCCCAAATGAGATTGCGGGTGAATTCTTAATTTCCTAACATTAAGGAGTGATATGTGTAGCAGATGAAAATTATGTGTGGGATGAATTATGTAGATCCTCGTCAAATGGTCCAATAAATAGTCCATGAAGGACAATGTCTATGGTACGCCAGAAGTGTGATAGACCAATCGATTACAAATGTAAAAATCCTTGAGAAAGGAGATAATCAAATTATCAAAATGGTCATTGCTAATGAGGCAAGTGCTTTGAAAGAGCACTATGACATAACATTTCATAAAACCTTAGCAAAGGTTGAGGTACCTGAAAATGATGAAAAATGAAGAGATCTCAATAAATTATGTCGTATTGAAATTGAATCAAAATGGTCGTCGATGGTATATTTGATATGATGTAGCACTCAATGTTATAAATGGTTATGACAATCTTAAGTTCAAATCTGTCATATAGTGTGGACAGATAAATGATTGACACTATTCAAGTATAATTTCACTTAGAAAAGAGATGTTTTTGAACATATAGTTCATAGATCAAAATATATGTTGATGAGGGTACAAATGAATCATTATACGAAAGTATAACCGTCAGATATAAAGCACGGTTCGTGACTCAGGGCATAAAGAATTTTCGCAAAAGTTCTGACATTATTAAATGGAGATATGTTCTTCAATAGTGGATACAATGAGACTTATTTTAGTCTGGCAATAAATGACATATATGAATATGTATAATGACTAATTATCATGTCTAACTAGACGATGAATGTTTTATGAATTTTTTTTGAACGATTGAAATGGTCTTAAAATAATTTCATTGAGTACTCAATGGTTCTGAGATTGCTTAACACAGATAAATAATCTTTTCAACCTCATGAAAATGATTATAAATTCCATGTATTAGTGCAATTTGTGCACTTATAGATTGTTGGTTATGCAAATACTAGAAGATTATTTGATGTACACAACAAAAGTTATGTGAAGGGATTATCATATTATCGTTCAATCTATGCCAAGAAACTAACAGATCAAATGACTCAATACATAGAAGATGTGTGGTTTTCTTTGGAAAAAAAAAAGCTTCAATAAAATTGTATTGATCAATCTCCGAGTCAGAAACTATTTGATTATATAGATGCAGAATATTTGTTTGATATGCATAAAGTTTGATGGTAAATAGGCTATTTGTTTACATATGGAGGCACAACAATATCTTGACATTCAAACAATCAACACTAGTAACCCCTTCTTCAAATTATACAAAAATAACATTGATCATGAAGTAAGTCGCGAGTATGTTTGGTTGGAATCATGACCTATCATATTCAAGAAGTATGTGAATTTTGTTTGACAAAGGACATTCCAGCCACCATATACGAGAATAATATATAGCTCAATTGAATGGAGGATACAATAAAAAAAACAGACAAAACATATTTCACCAAAAGTCTTTTTCAAACATGATCTTCAACAAAATGGTGAGATAGACGTTCAAAGGCTCGTTCAAGTGATAATCTTGTAATCTTATTCACTAATGATTACCAGCATCAATATTTGAGAAGTTGTGATATAAGATTGAAATGCATTGTCTTCGAGATATCAAGTAAAATTTTTATCAGAGGGGAGAAAAATACATGTTGTACTCTTTTCCTTAACCATAATTTTGTCCAAAATGAATTTTCTTGGTAAGATTTGTAACGAGACAACATTCAAGCGTATTAAAATATATGTGTACTCTTTTTCCTTCACTAAAGATTTTTTTCCACAAAGTTTTTTTCTTAGTAAGGTTTTAACGAGACATATTATCTATGGACATACAAGGGAGAGTGTTAAAAAAATATTATAGTGTGGATGTCCACTACACCAAGAAGTTATTCATCCATTATCTCCACTACTTTCCTCATTATGAAGATGACCATAACCTCCACCTTTATAACCATTATTCTTATAACGTTTCACTTTTATAACCTCCCCATTATATTCATGTTAATGTTATGTTTATGACTAACCTTTTGTATGCCTCTATGTTATACTACAAATAGAGGTATAAGGGTTCATATTTTATACACTTGAAGATTTAGTGAATACTTGAAAGAAAAATTGTAATCTTATATTGTTCCTCTTGTCTTATATTCTTCATGTCTTCATTTTTATATTGTTCTTTAGTTTTATAACAACCACTAATTTGTCAAAAAGTGAAGGGTAAGAAAATTTTTTTCATTTGTTGATTCGAAGGAGTATTCATATGATAGTGATTGTACGAAAGAAATTCATTTTAGAACTGGTCCTACCATTAATTTATTTTATTCTGAGAAAGTTTTTTGTTATATAATTGGATAAAACTTAATGATGTAATGGTTTTTTTTTTTTTTTTTTTTTTTTTTTTTTTTTTTTATCTTTGTGTTTCATTAGGCCTAACTTTTAATTTTTCTTGAAATTCTGAAAATTAATATTTCTCAAAATGTAATGTTGTTTGTTCTATCGTTGAAACTGAAAGATAATACGTATTTGATAAACAAATATTGGTGTTTGTGATGGTATAAATCATTGTACATTATGTGATGGTATAAAATTATGGTAAATTATGTGATGTAATTGTGGTATAAAGTTGGTGTTCAGACTATCAATTTAGAAAGAGAATCACATCATATTTAAATTCAACAATACACCTCAACATATTCATTTTTTATACGAATCTATTGAAATTTCGACAAATCTATTTATATTCAAATAGTAATTTTGTACCACAATCAAAATTACCGTTTTGACAATAATACTTTTCAGTTACAACACTATATGAAACTAAACCATATTTGTATCAAGGTAAAAAATTTCTTACCCATACAAGTTATTTACAAATATTGCAATTTCTAATAACCAATTTCTTGATATAGTTAATTTAAAATTTTCATTAATTTCGTTAAAATAATAAATTCACATTTTGATGTCTAGTTGTTTATCATCTAATATCAAATAATATTTTATTATTTACATATGAACATTCTAATTGGTATAGAAACTTGTCTATAAATATTATCATGTACTTTTACAGATTAATTTAAATCCAAATATATCACCATTATTAGTACCACAAGAGTTACTACTATTTGTATCACATCGGCCACCAAAAATATTTACTAGTCTAATTATAAATGTATACAAAAACATATACCAATTAATAGTACCATCACAAAAATATACAGATTAATTTAAAATCTAACCATATAGTAACAAGTGTTAAAACATTTTAAACCATTCACAAATAATATTTAAAATGTTAAATACCATTAAATAATAACTCTAGAAAACACATTAAATAAATTAAAACAATATAACAATGCGAAGTGACCACATGTAGCAGAAGGAGATAATTAAGGAATAGTGAAAATAGTAGACCAGTAAGACTCTTCCATTTTCGTTTAAGTATTTATTTTATATTTCTGAAAAAAAAATATTGCTATGTTGGTAAAAAATAAAACTATTGTTATATGAAAGTAGTTTAGGTTCTTATTTAGTATACTTATATTTTTTGTTCATTGATTAATATGGGCCAAAGCCTAAATTTCTTTTATTTTTCTCCTTTGTTATTATTTGTTTTGTATTAACTCTCTAACATTTTTTTCTTTTGGTTTAGCTTAATTAAATCCCCAAGAACCATATTCCTCCGTTTATGTTGCTCAGAGTGCTTAAGTTCCTATTTTTATTAATTTATTTAGTTATTTATGGTTGAGAAAAATTATTCTCTCAATAAATTAGTTTTCTTTTAAGTTTATTTTCTTTCAAAATACATTTATAATAAATCTTTGCCCTAGACTTATTTCTAAACATTTTTTTAAAAAAGTTTAAATCGTTGGTGAACCGCAAGTTAGCGGACATTTCTAAGGTTTAACACCTTTTCAGAATGTACATTGACCTTCGAATGCTTTTATTTTCAACTGTTTTTATCTGGTTAAGTATTATGAAAACATTAAGTTTTTTCTTGATTTTTACAAAAAATTAAGTGGCGACTCTGTTCTTTTGGAAATTCGATTTCTCTTAAATCATAAGTTTAATCGATTTTTCAGAAACCTAGTCAGTTTTCTTTTATTTTTATTTTTTGAGTAAAACACTAATTTAGATGCACCTGCATTGCAAGTGAATGTCAAACCATATAATACATTTATTTTTTAAACTTCTTAGTTAATGAGTTTGTTTTTATATTTTATAGAACAAATTTGGGGTTTCTTTTTTCCAAAAAGAATGGTTTGATTAATTAAGTGATTTATACGATCTGAGATCTAATATTTTATATTTTTAAAATACTCTAATTTAGATGCACGTGTGTTGCACGTATTGCCAAGCCGTAGTTGATGATCAACGTCTCGTTGTCCGCCACATGCGGGCCTATTAGTGGTGGCGATGATAGCTCAGATGATCATTCCATCCGCTTGTGAATATGTCATTGAATTCATTTATCAACTTCTTATCCTAATTATATTAATCATTTTGATTATAGTTTCGATTCTCACCATTTAGTTTTTTCCATCCAACTCTTTTGTTTCGATTCATCGAGCTATTGGTTCACTGATGGGTGTTTCTTTTGTTCATCTAATCATTTCCCTCTTTACCAAACAAAATGAAACAGATGAACAACCAACTCTTTGAAATTCAACGTGAACCTCTAGATAGACGATCAAGGTCGTATACCGCCACACACGACCCTATTAGTGGTGATGTTGGTGGTATCTGTGATAACCAGAGAAGCAATCACCAAATCTATATCACAAATTCTTACCATAGTTGAATCACTCGTCTTGTCTATAGTTTTACTTTTCATAGTTCAGTTTCTTTTATTTGTTCGTGGTCATGGTGATTTAGAAGATTAAATTAGCAATTAGTTAATGAGCTTGTTGTTATGTTTTTTTATAAGAAAAATTGTATAAATAACAAACTATTAATTCAAACTACCTCCACCGAAGAATCGTGATCAAGCAAGCTTTCCCCCAAATCCTTTGCTTTCCTCTGCGTTCTTCTCTTTCTCTCGCTCGTTTCTCTCTTCTTTTCTTTGCTCTTTCTATTTTTCCTTATTCAAACTCTTTTCTTTTACCCTAATTATCATCTAATTAAGTATAAAAGATGGTAAAAGTAACCCACTATTTATTTCAAGGTTATCTCCTTTAACCCCCAAGTAATTGAATTATTAACATTAAACCACTAACTTTATAATCATAAGCAGGAATAGTCCAGAACACCCCTTAAAAACTTTAGCAGAATTCCGACTCGAGTGGACTTACGGAGCCTGTGATGGTCCGTCATGACTGTGACGGTCCGTCGTGCAGTTCCGTCACGAAGTTCAGAGAGTTAATTTCTGTTGAAAGGTTTGTGACGGTCCGTCGTGCCTACGACGGTCCGTCCTGCCGTTCCGTCACGAAGTTCAGAGAGTCGATCTCAGTACCCAAATTTCAGAATCTAAGTGTTTTGGAACGAGACCCTCTCGACGGCCCGTCGTGGGATCCGTCGACCCAGACAGTTACTACCAGAAATAAACTCTACTTCTCAAAACTACTAAAAAGGTCGTTATATATATACTTTAGAGAACCCTATTAGTGAAAAATTGAAGAATATTAAGCAAACCAACATACACTACTTCTTCCTCCCTTTTCACAAATTTGAGTAAAGAGGAACGAGCTTCTTGTTCATCCCTTTTCCCAAATTTAAGCAAAGATGAACGAGTTTTCTTCCTTCCTTTTCTAAGACTTGATAAAGAGGAACAATTGTTTTTCTTTCTCCCTTTTGCTATAGAAAACTCATTTGAGCTAAGAGGAACATTTGATTATTTTAGTTTGAGAAAGGAAGAACAAATGACTATTTAGTTTTATTTTAACTAGAACCTTCATTTTTATTTTTATTTCATTTTTTTAAAAAATTAATATCTAGAGGCGACATGATCGCTACAAAATTATATTTGGGTGCGACATTTAATAAGATGTTACTAAATATTTGAAGCCAAAATTTTCATTTCAGAGAGAGTTATAATTTTAGATTTAGTGACAACTGGTAGTGGCGACACAAAATAAGTCAACGCTAAAGATAAATATTCAGGAGCGACCACAAGTGTTGCCACTGAATGTGTAACTTTTGTAGCAAAAATAAAATCGCCTCTAAATATCGTCACAATAAGTGTTATTTTTTGTAATGTGTATTTGTATAAAGTGAAAAAAATTATAATAGAAATACAAATACATATATTTTTCATCATATACACTTATAATTATACAAATACAAATCTTGCTCTGCTAGATCTCTTTTGTCTTTATCTCTTTCTCACTTTATACAACATAAATTATATATTATAATATGTGTAATTTGTGTTGTATAAAGCAAGAGAGAGATTCAATATAAAAATGTTTTATTTCAATCCAAATTGTATACAAACCCAAATTCTATGCAGATATACAAACACAATCATTGATACATATACATAGTAGTTACATATATACAGTTATCCAACCGATATACATCCAATTGTTGCACTTTTATACCAATGAATGTCTGTCTGCGATTTATACAAATTTGATGCTCCATAGCAAACATAAAATTTGCTATATATGGAGCAAAATCATGCAAACTATAGCTATAACATAAAAATATGATTTTTATATTTGCTGAACCTAAAATTCACTCTTTATTTATAGAGCAAATTTCATATTTAGAAGATGAAATATACAACCCAATGGTCCATGACATGAAGATGAAAACAAGTACAAAATGATGATGAAATAGAAGACGCACGAATCATCGAGTCATTCAGCGACCTCGACTAACCTCGACAAATGATTCGCCGCAACACTAATTCTGAAAACTATAAATACTAGCCTTAGTTATTTTTTTTAAGAGTTTGAACATTATTGTAGTTTTCACCTTAAAATGCTATTTTTCTTGTATTTTCTCTCAATTTTGGAGATGTATTTTTTGGAAGATTTGAAGAAAGAAAGAGTTTTTCTTCCCAAGTTGGAAGTGAGTGTTCTCCATTCTTCTTCCTTTACTTAAATCAAGGTTTAGTTTCTTATACCAATTCAATTTTAATATCATTTTAGGTGTAATTTGTTATTTATTGATGTGTGGCTAAAACCCCATTCGTGGAGTGTGATTTAACAAATATGTGTTGATATTATTGTTGGGTCTTGCTTGCTGATAGGTTAGATGTGTTTTAATGGTGATTTCACCTAGTGATTGTGATTTAACTTAATGGGCTTGTAGTTGCGAATGCAAAACCACCCATGTATTTTTGACTTGTTGAGAGAGAGGTCGCGAAACCAAAATCGCTAAACTGATGACATAAGAAGTGGGTCAGTCAACATGAGGTTCAACCCTAGAGGTGAGCCCTAGTCCCATATCCTAACACCCAGTTCGAAAGAGTGAGTGAGGTAAGACGTAGGCTCACCTTCATGCGACAAATGATTGTCCGAGAGGGACCCATTTGAAATGGGGTAAGTTACTCGAGAGAGATTTTATTTTCATCGAAAGCTTAGCCTTGTCACTATTATCTTGCAAATTTCCTAACGAAAGTATGTACTCAACGATTTATATTAACTTTTATTTCCGTCACACCCCAAGAACTTCTCCCCATACTTGATTTTCTTTTTGCATCTTTTATACCGTTTTTATTATACTTGTGACAACCCCCCCCCCCCCCAATCGATATTTGACACTTTCGTGCCACCCCTTTAATTTATAATGTTTTTATTCCTAAATCTCTCTAGCTACGACTAATTAGAATGAAGTTCTAATTAACTATATATTTTCAAAATCGCTCTCTTGGAACACGACCCCGACCCTTGGTTGGGTTACTATATTACCGACGATCGTGGACACTCAAACCGTACGTTAGTGTCGTTGGTCATAATAAGCACCAACATGCACATGTGGAGAAACTAGTATATATAAATCGATGGCTGATAATTAATTTTACATATTATAAATTATCTTTTGTTGTCGTATAGATGATGAACTTATAGTGTGAACAAATATGTGTACAAAGTAGTTATGCTTTCAATTCAACGTTTTGAGATCATATTTCAAATTCCAAATTTTCTAAAAAGAAAATTAATTTTAAATTTCAAACCATGATTTTGTTTTATTTTTAAATGTAAGCTTGACTCATAAATTTATATTTTTTTAATGAAAAAGCCCATAATTTTGAATTTCATAAAAAGAAAAACTCATATTTGGCATGAAGAAATTGTTCATGTCATGTGAAAGAATTATATTTAAAAATAACTAGTTTCTACTATTGTTGACTAGTGAATTTTTATAAAGTATTCAAAATTATTATAATACAATATTTTATTTGAAATAAAATTTGATAAGTATTATAAAGAAACATTTATTTGTGAATTTGATTAACAAATAGTAACACTAACATCATGTAATATTATGATGTCGATATTTATAATAATATTTTAAAATTATAATATGATTTTAAAATTTATCAAAAAATATACTTTTTAAAAAATGTGGGTTGGTGGCACAACCCGTAGGCCATAGTACACGTACTTGTGGATTGGGTTGGCCATTATCTGGCTCAAAAAATGGATTAACTCGTCATGATCCATCAAATTTCAAATCCTGCATGAGTTAGTCCAGATAGAGTATGTCAGCTCATATGGACATTTGATATTCTAATAATTTGTCAATGAAGTGTGATTTGCTTATTTAATAAGAGAAAAGACATAAAATCACCATTGAAGTTTTCTCGAATTTTCAAAAAGACACCTTAACTTTGCAGGTGTCCTATTACCCATTAAACAACTTCACAATAGTATGTATACCCCGTTTTTCACCTAATATCACTTATACAAAAATGTTTGTAAGTACGCACGAATAGTCACTTGACACGTGTTAATTTTTTTTTTACATTATATTTATTTGATTTCTTTGCTTTTCTTTTAATTTTCATTTTCCTTTTTTTTCTTCTCTTTTTCCTGTTTCTCTTTCTTCTTCACCCTCATTCTCTGTTCTTAACTTTTGCTATTCCTTTTGTTGTGTAGAACAACCGCTAAACCCGCTGTGACGGAACAAACTTTTTGATAACATTATTAATTATTTGTCTAACTACCACCAATTAATTTATTTATGAAAATAAATATTGGTAAATAATCAAAATCTAAATACTCAAAATATGACATTTAAATAACTTCCGTCTTCAACTTCTTACTCCTAAATCGGGTTTTTCATAATTTCGCTATTCCTAAATATAAAACTTCATCTGTAGGAGGAATAAAATCACTAAACTAATTTGTTTTTCAAAAAAAAAAGAAAAAGAATAAGAATAAACACAATAACATTTGTTTTTTTAAAAAAATGGAGGAAGACATAGATGTCCAAGAAATATGGGTAAACTAATCATGGTAAGAAATATGAGAAAAAAAATTTGAAAAAATAAAAACTATTCATAATAAAGCTTTAAAAAAATCAATACATGAGTTTTTATATTTTTTTCAAAAATAAGTTAAATTGGAGTGCCACATGACAATTTTACGTTGGTCTGAAGCTGTATGAACAATGCTTCACGCGCTCAACTTTCGTGACAACACGGTTGGTGTTAAAATTAGTCAAAAGGGTATGTTTATTGTGAATTTAGATAGTTTCGTCGAATAATAGGACACACACAAAGTTAAGGTGTCTTTTTAAAAATTTGATACAACTTCAATGACAACTTTATGTCTTTTCTCATTTAATAATTTTCACAACTTGTTAAATTTTTATATTATATTAAATATTGACATAGTACATATATATGCTATTTAACTTGACCTCATTCTACATCTATACATTCAAATTTTGAACGGAAAAGGGTCTAAAATACCCTCAAAATATTGGAAATGGTACAAAATTACCCTCCATCCACCTATTGGCTCCAAAATACCCTTCCCACCCACCTATTGGGTCCAAAATACCCTTGTCATCCACCTTTTGGTTCAAAATTGATCACTTATTTAACGGTTTTATATTTAAACTATTTAAATATTTTTTAAAATACGTGACGTTCAAATTTTTGTTATAATTTAACTTATTAGTATAATTTATAAATCACTCCACTACCCACCCCATTACTAATCAAATCTCTCTAAGTTAATGAACCCGTCACATTATTAATGCAAGCTACTGCCAATTGAGTGTTTTATAAAAATTATAGAAGTAAACTATCATACATTCAAGTGGCTAAATAAAAATCACCGATAAACTTAAAAGTCTTACTATGTTCATCTTAATTATTCTTACATCTCAATTATGTGATGTTACTTCATAGGTAATTTTTTTTTCAAAATAATATATTAAAGGTTTTAAAACAAATCATAACTATTTATAAAATTATATTTTAAAAAAGTGCATGAATTAATTCGGGATGTATTACTTCTTTACCTTTAATCATAAATTTCTAATTCAATTTTGAAAGAAAGTGTCCTCCTAAATAAGCGGCTCAACCTAAAATTAATTGGGGCTTCAATTCGGACTCGAATAATTTTGAATGCCATTTTCAGGAATCTATAATTTCATCGTGTTTTAGTAATGTTTATGACGATTTTGATATTATAATTGGATTATTAATTGGGTCAGGTTTATTAGTAATGAGTGAGTAGTGAGTTAGTTTATAAATTATTATATTAATAAATTATAATTATAATCAATATTTGAACGCCAAGTATTATAAAAAATATTTAAAGAGTTTAATTTTAAAATAATTAAAAAAGTGGTCAATTTTGAACCCAAAGATGGATGACAAGGGTATTTTGGAGCCAATAGGTGGATGAAAAGGGCATTTTGGAGCCAATAGGTGGATGAAAAGAATATTTTGTAGCCAATAGGTGGATGAAGGGTAATTTTATATCATTTTCAATACTTTAAACATATTTTAGGCCTTTAGCCGGATTTTGAATATGCACTAATATATTTAAATATGTACACTAATATATTTAAATATGTATAAAATTGAACAAATATAGATATTATTCTTATATGATATAATACAAACCATATGCGTATTTGTATGCCTTTGAAAAATTTACAACATAAAAATCAAATCAAGAGACAAGCTAAAAGGTAGAGCGGTTGTTGATGCTTCATTTTGAATAGAGTGGAGTGATGATGAATGTGAGCTTATCCTTTTGTCAGCCATCAACACTCTGCACAAGTAAAACACAATTGTTTCCCTTCACCTTCACCTCCACCCCCATTTTATTTAGCTTCTCTCATTCTCGTAAGAAACGTCACCGTTTTGTGAGTTGTGCTTCTTCCTCAGAGCTTCCGCTTCTCCCTTTCCCTATTGACCAGGTGAACCTTTTTTACTTCATTCTTTCCATTGTCAGATTTTGCATTTTGTTGGTCAAGTGACTGTAATTTGTTATGCAGGTATTAGTTCCTTCAGAGACGAAGACACTGCATTTGTATGAAGCAAGATACTTGGCACTCTTAGAGGAGGTATAACATATATATTAAGTTAGGGTTTCACCATAAATATTGTTTGGCCATCATATTTGAGAAATATATTTTATTTTTTTAGAAAAAGATAAGTTTTTCATGTCATCATCAACAACCCAAGCATATATAGTGCCTTTCTAGTTTCCAAATTAACCCTCAAATCTGTGTCTATACACCATTAACTCATTTCTTATGCCTACATACACATTTGAGCTTTCTATTTAGGGATGGAAATTGGGAGGTACTTGGGTTGGGGATTATTCCTTTGAAACTTAAACTAAAGGCTAAACATTTTGCAATGGCAAGTGATGCTGTAATGTCCACAGCGAGTTGCCATTTGAAATGGCAAGTGATGTTGTAGTGTCAATTGATACTGACTTAGTGTCCAATTTATAACAAAACAAAGCTTCTAGTTCTGTGTAACTTGTTTTAGCAGTATCAATCATATGACATGTCATCAAGATGTGGTGGGATAAATGAGATTCCTCATTTCTCTATATTAATCAGAAGTCTTGAATTTTAGTTCTCATCGAGGGGATGCTTCTCCCTTAAATGGGAGAAACAAAGTTGCTGATGTATGACGCTAGTGGATAGAGTAAAGATTAAGTTCTTAATGAACTTAAACTTCATAAATTGTTGCTGCTGTGAGGCCAGTGTATGAAACACCCACAAAAGTTAGTAGTAAAGATTTATAACTGGTACATTTCTTTTAATTAAAAATCATTTAGTAATTTATGCAGGGCAAAGCGGCGCGGGGTGGGGCAAAACAAGAATCATGCTACGGAGGATGGGGCAAAGTTTTTTTTGATTTTATGCTGATTTTCCCCGCCCCGACTCATTTGTCATTCCTATTTATACTTAGCAACTATCTTTGCACAGAGAGAGATATTGGTATGAAATGTGAAATAGATGTTCGAAATTTGAGAAGAAAAGCAATCAATTGAATATTATCACTAACATCATCATTTTAATGGGTGGTGACTATAAAAATATTCTAGCTTACCCATCCTTTTTTCTTGCTGTAGTCTCTTTTTAAGAAGAAGAAGTTCTTTGTGCACTTTGTTCTAGATCCTATAGCCATCAATGATACATCTGGAGAAGCATCTTTTGCTGCCAGATACGGTTGCTTGGTTGCAATTGAAAAAGTGAGTTTACTTGCTTTGCTGATATAAAAAAAATTACTATCATATAGAACTCACCGTAAATGAGATCTTCACTATGTTGGGCAGGTTGAGCAATTGGAGATTGGTGCATTGGTATCTATTAGGGGTATAGGCCGTGTCAAAATTCTGAAATTTCAACAGGTAAGAACCCGACATCGCAACTCTCCAATATGGCTGCTGACACATTTTTCTATATAGACAACCTGTTGGTAGATAGAATCAATTTAACCGCTTCATAGGAGTTGGAAAAACGAGTTTCTACTCAATGACTATTTTCTGTATTGCCTATTATATTTAATACTGTACTGTAACAATTCAACACTTTGAATACCTCTGAATGGAATTGGAGAGTGACTTTCTACAGATAAAAGTATCTTTAGTCTTTACCAGTTATGTCCAAAGTACGTTTTTTCTAAGTGGTAACATTTTAAGAAACCATAGTCATGGGACTCTACATGTGTGCTCCCTTTCTTCCCAAAACATTTTCTATTTGTCAATTTAAGTGTAAATACTAAAGGTTGTCTGTGAAGTCTTTCAAGCGAAGTTTGATTATAAAAAGGTAATAACAGATGTCAAAAAGTAGGGAATGGAGTGAGGTAACGACCAATTTACCTTATCAATCTTCAGCTTACTGATGGGAAAAGAGGGGGATTTTTGTCTTTGAGCTTTTATACATACTAGGTAGCTACGCCAACCGAGTACATTATTTTAATGGTATAGGGGCTTATAAGTAGTATAGAATCTTACTTCCTGTTTCTGTCAGCAATAAAATGCCATGAATATTGGCTGAAGCACTATAGAAACTCTTATGCTCACAGTCAGAATATCCAAGCAGGTCTTCACTTTGACATAATTTGTAGGCAGAGCCGTACTTGACAGGTGCAGTCATGCCATTGCTGGACAACACTCCATACAGTGATACAGAACTAAGTTCCAAAGTTTTGAAGATAAAAGAAGCTCTCCATAGTTTGAATAGCTTGGAAATAAAGCTGAAGGTTCTCCTTTCCCCCTTCTATCTGTGTTCAGTCTATTCGTGTTCAGAAAGCATTGCACTTAATTAGCATATATTTTTCTTCAGGCTCCTCAGGACGCTGCGTTGCAAACTTTAACTGCGAACTCTTTGAGATGGTCCGAGAATACACCTGCTCTGGATTGTGACAACGGCTTCATCCCACCTCTGGCTGAGCTTGTATCCTTTGCAGCACTTCAACCTGTTTCTGGTAAATATTCAGTCTCCAAGTATATCTATGCATTATGTAGAAGCCTCATTTGACAGCTTCTGAACGGATTGGTAGCATGTTTCTATTTCAGGTCCAGCTTGGCTATATATAGATAACTATATATCGATACTTCGGAATATGATTATTGTCATCTTCTTGTTTAGCTTCATCAATGTAGTTGCTGCATTCTGAACTCTTTTAAGGTTTGTTAGTTGTAAACATGTGAGCATCTAGTTACTGTTCATCCAAAACTCAAGGTTGTACCAACTGCTGAAACAACTTGCACTGAATTGAAATGTCCCGTTGCACTGGATTATTATATACCTTTAACCAAATTAAGCTGGCAAAGCAAGATCTAAGCTACTGTATTGCCTCTTCTGATCTACCTTGTTTCTCCTTTTATCCAGGATAGAGAGCCCCTGGTTTGAGGCATAGTTTTATCCCTATCTAAATGTTCTGGAACAAATAAGTTTATTCCAGGTTACAGCATATACTAACAGTAATATAATAGTTTCATAGTTTACAGATGAACATCAATGCTCTCATTTGTCACTCTTTTTTTTCTTTTGTGCTTCAGTTTATCAAAACCTATAGTTAGATCTTTGCCTAAACAACGCGGAAATAGCTTAAGAAATATCCCAACTTCCATATAGCATAAGGAGCAGGGACAACCGAAGGAACTATATTTAGTAGCAAGAAACATAACTTCTCCATTCTTATTTCTATGTTGAACGAAAGAGAAGCCAGATCCTTTGTGTTACATCTTGCTCATCATCAGATTTTCTCAACCCAAAGGGGTAACCCTTATGTCCCAACTATTGCAAGTTGCACTCATTGGATCTGCAATAATAGGTATTTAACTAAATGGAAAGATGTAGCATGCTTATGTAGTTATGAATAGTGATGGTGGAAACCTTTCGGAGTAGTTCGAATAAGCAAATTGATGATCTAATATGTCTGTTTCTTATTTTTCAATGTTGCAATGATCTTTCCCTTTCCTTAGGATCCTCTGAGTCAGAACTACTGAAGCTGCAAAAGAAGAAATTGAGGGCAATGGACATCAAGGACACCCTAGACAGACTTGAAGATTCCATAGGATATGTGCAAGATAATATTTCCTTGGTAGCAGCCAAGCTTGCAATCCAATCTTTGGATTCCCGGTTATGAACGAATTCCTGAACAGGTTTCTATCTCTGGAACATGAAATTTGAATGAAATGCTGAACTAGGTTCATGTTGTTAGCGCATTAAATTTGGTTGAATGAAGAGATGGTGTATATAAATCAGGACATGGTGATATGTTTATTTGTTTGGCAAAAGATCTTGTATATATTTGTTGGCAAAGGATGCTGAAAACTGAAGAAAAGAATGTTTGGCAGGAGAGGTTACAGCTCAGTTTGTGCATCTTCAAGTTAAAAGTTGTTTATCATTAGTCAACTGTATATCAGCAGGTCATTGGCATTCAAGGAAAGCATAGTATGTAATATTCACAAGGGAACATTGTATTAATTTATTCATCCAATTGCAACATTTATAGCTTTGTTTTATACAATCACAGAATAGCAAAAATATCTTATTCTGGACAAATAACTTTGAGTCAGCATCAACCAAGCCTCTACCCCAATTGTTTGGGTTTGACTATTTTAAAGTTACTTATCATACTTATTTTTATCATATATCATATCATATATTACTAAAAGTTGGAAGCTTCAAAGTTTAAAGTTGAACTACCATTTTATCCTTACACTAAATTTTAATGTTATAAAATATTTAATTAATTAACATATCATACTATTATTAAATTTATATTGCTTAACGTCAGCATACTATTTAATATGAAAGAACTTTTCACTTTCTCAACCTCATTTTATAAGATTGAAAGGAAATGTGAAAGTATTGATAATCGTGGTTCAATACTTCAATTTTGGACATCTTAAATGTAGGATATGCATTAATATTCCTGCAACCTCATTTTATAAGCCTAAAAGGAAATGTGAAAAGTATTGATAATCGTGGTTCAATACTTTAATTATGAACGTCTAAAATATACAATATGCACTAATATTCATTTTTTTCTCAATTATTTGTATATACTAAATATTTGAAGAGATATGATTTCTAAGACACATATTAAATGGTAAATAATAGTTATACAAAGCTATTATTTAAAGGTTGGAAAGAACATGTTATCATAGTTTAAGGCTTTATGTCTCCCACACTAAAACTTTTGATTTACTTTAGTTTCCTAACTTAATTGACGATGAACGATCTTATCTAATCCATTAAATTATGCTCAGTGATCAACTTATATAAATGAACTTATAAACCAAAAATATGTACAACTCTCACAATTAGGAAAAACAGTAGAGGAAACATACAAATTTAATGAGTAAGTTCATTTTTCAGTTTTATTATTCTTTGTAAATGTGCTCGTAAAAATATATTATTCTTGTTTATATAATGTTGTATTTTATAAGTTTTATAAATTGTCAATGTTTCTTATATTCATGTTTATGAGTTAAAATCAAACCGATGTATTGACATAGAAGTGTTAAAGATTGACTTTTGGTCCTCTTAAATGTCATCTCTTTACCATTATCTTTGAGTTTTTGCTTAGCTTGAAGCTATTTAAAACTTTAATTTTTGATACCTTAAATTTGCTGAAATTGATTTTAAAAAAAAAGTGGATAAATGAAAAAAAATAGGTATTCATATATAATATTTTGGCGATTCATGTTTATTAATGTTTTCTTAATTATATTTATAAGTGGATGAATGAAACTACTCTAACCGTTGAAATTGATAATCAAAACAATAACGTAGAATACGCACCAAGAACATTACTTATGGAAGAGTATCATGTAATATATGAGTACATTAAATGTTGCTCAAAATATAATTCATTAAGCATTTTACCTACCTAGCAAAATTTAGAAGTTGAATTTTGTAGTTTCAAATAATATTTAACCATCTATCATTCAACGAAGAAGTCCTTCAGACAATTCATCTATTTCAACTTGTATTTTTTTATTTTATTCTATTATTCATTACTATGTATTCTTAATATAATTTATTTTGTATCAACTACTTGTATGGGATACCCGTGCAATGCACGTGTCTAGATATTAGTAATCGAAAAAGGATAAAAAATATCTCTAAAGTATGCGGAATAGACCACTTATATCCTCCATAACATTTTTTGAGATAAAAAAAATACCCCCACCATTATTCCAAAAGACCACAAATACCCTCAAGAGTTAACTACCTAAATTTTTAGTGATGTGGCAAGTCACATGGGACTAATCCCTCCACTTAGGCATTGCCAACTATGATTTACTACAAAAAAACTTGACCTTTAGCGACGCAAAAGTTGCCACAAAATCCCAAAAATATTGCCACCTAAAGGTTATGAGTAATTTTTAGTGGCGACTAAGATTGCTACCGCTATTCGCTAGTAAAACTATTTTTCAATCCAAAAGTATGATATTTGATTTTCAGTTGCAACCTAATTTTCTAAAATAAATAACTTGCACTATCAATATTAGAAACATCCAATATTATTACCAAAATCATCAAAATTACTTTTCGGTTCAAATCTCCTGCTATATAATGCATCATTGTACATTTTCATTTTTATTCATTTACATATGACATACAAATAAAACATATTGTGTCTTTAAACTCTTCCTTAATCGATATCATTTTTGAATTTTTAAAAACAATGAAGAGATAAATATAAAATCAAAATTTAATGTTAAAAATAAGTTAAAACCTTATTTCATCAATAGGAGACGTCAAACCTCCTTTTTACATTTATATTTCTATTTCAATGCTAATATGGTACTACATTATTTTTAATTTTTACAAATGATTCACTATTTTACGATCCACGTTAGGATGTATGCTTCAGATACCTAGGATATGCTACGTGATCCTTGTCTGCACGAAGCAAAAGTTCGCACGGAATGTGGTGGGCGATGTATTATTACCATCTCTTCTTGTTGTATCCTTCTCAACATCGCTAGGTGATTTGCACAATTATTTCTTTATCTCAAAGTATGGCTCGTCAAACATAGCCATTTCAGGGCTTCCCTCAAAACAGTCTCGATAATAACCTTGTATAGCCATTTCAGGGCTTCCCTCAAAACAGTCTCGATAATAACCTTGTAAAAATTGTAATCCTTTGCCAAAATCAAACCTCCGTATATTACGCATAACTCAGATATAAGACTCGCGTAACTTTCTTGCCAAGCCATCCTTAAAACCCGCCCAACCACCTTCGCCGGTCATCGCATGCGACCCCTCCAACCTTGAATTAGGCATGAAGTTGCAATTAGTATTCACCCTCCCAACCCTGAATTAGGCATGAAGCTACAATCAGTATTGGTCTCAATACGTCCCATGGGCGGAAAAATCTAGCTAATGAAAATAGTTTTTCTATCTCGATTTTTTGTTAATTGAATTGGACAATATTCAACTCTTAAAATTGGGAAAAAATATGGATTTTGACAATAAAATGGATGAAATGGTCTCCAACCCTGTAGGAAATATGAATGGAAAAATAATATCTTTCGAAAATGCTCAAGTTTATTATAGACTACTTAAGGCCACTTGAGATGATTACAATCATCAACCACATCACTATTTACACTACTCAAAATAGAAAATAAAAAGTCTTGCACAAATAACTAAATACATGTATCACAATTTACTAGATACATGTACTACGAAATTCTAAAAAGACTTCTTGAAAAACTAAGAGACAATTTTGGAAGACTAAACATTGATGCATTAATTCCAACACTCCCCCTTAATGCATTTGCTTGATAACTCCAATGCATTCTCGAAGATAGCAAAATTTTTCTCTAGGAAGTGCTTTGGTGAAGATGTCAGCAAGTTGTTCTCCTGTCTGACAATAATGTAACTGAATTTGCCTTTCTCGTGTGCTTCTCGGATAAAATGATACTTGATGTAAATATGCTCTGATCTTTCATGGCTGACTAGATTCTTGGCAATTGCAATTGTTGATTTGTTATCACAATATAGAACGGTCCTTTTATTTTGTTTTTCACCAATGTCTTCAAATATTCTCCTTAGCCAAATAGCTTGAGAAGTAACCTTGAATGCTGAAACATATTCTGCTTCGATAATGGATTGAGCAACAACACTTTGCTTTTTTGATAACCAAGAACAAATGCTTGATCCAAATAAGAAATCATAACCAGAAGTACTCTTCGTGTCATCTATACTTCCAGCCCAATCACTATCAGAATAACCAATTAAGTTCAAATTTCCAATTTGTACATTATCCCATAATCCATTGTTCCTTGCAAGTAGCGTAGAACACGCTTTGCAGCTCCAAAATGCACTTGGCTTGGTTCTTGCATGAATCTGGATAATAAACTAGCAGCAAACATAATATCTGGCCTTGTTGGAGTAAGATACAACAAACTTCCAATCAAACTCCTAAGAAGTGAGCTATTAACTTTCTTTTCTCCATCATCTTTTCTAAACTTCTCATTTGCTGCTAATGGTATGGCCACAGACCTGCAATCCATCATTTTGAATTTTTGAAAAATACTTTTAGTATACTTCTTTTGAGAAATGAAAATTGCTTCTTTCACTTGAGAAACTTCGATGCCCAAGAAATAATTTAGCAATCCAAGATCACTCATTTCATAAGCTTGCATCATATCTTGCTTGAAATTTTGCATCATCTTTACATCATTTCCTGTAAAGAGCAAATCATCCACATAGAGACAAACAATGATAATACTGCCGTGTTCTTTCTTCACATACAAAGTGGCTTTACTTTTAATTATCTGAAAATTATTTTTCAGAAAGTATGTATCAATTTCATTGTACCAGGATCTTGGAGCTTGCTTCAGCCCGTAAAGAGATTTTTTTAGTCTATACACCTTTTCTTCTCCCCCTTGAACAAAAAATCCTTGAGGTTGCTCAACATAAATCTCTTCATCAAGTTTTCCATTCAGAAATGCTGATTTAACATCAAGTTGAAATATCTTCCATTTCTTTTGTGCCGCAACAACAATTACAGTTCTAATTGTCTCAAGACGAGCAACCGGAGAGAAAGTTTCATAAAAATTAATACCTGATTTTTGCGTGAAGCCTCTAGCAACCAACCTTGCTTTGTACTTTTGAATATCTCCTTCCTGATTGAGTTTGATTTTGTAAATCCATTTTAGACTTACAACTTCTCTTTCTCTAGGAATAGCCACAAGCTCCCAAGAATTATTTTTTTGGATCATTCGAATTTCTTCTTCCATGGCTTTCTTCCAAACATCATGCTTTATTGCTTTTTCATAATTTTCTGGCTCAACACCAGCAAAATTACATCTTTGATAAATGTCACTCAACATTTTTGTTCCTCTTGGAGGCTGTTCTTCATTATCTGAATCTGGGATTTCTCCCCCTTGAGAGACATCTTCATCTTTCTCATCCTCTTCTTGATTTGAAAATATGATAGCAGTATTCTGTATCTTTTTATCCTTTCAATTTCATGTTGTTTTTTCATCAAAAATGACATCTCTACTAACAACAAGTTTGTTAGTTTTGACATTGAGAAGCCTATATCCTTTTGTCACATCACTATAACCAAGAAAGACACATTTTTGATTTTTTTTAATCCAATTTTGTTCTTTTCTCAGCAGGTACATGAGCATAACAAATACACCCAAAAAATTTAAAATGACCTACAGAAGGTTTAATTCCACTCCAAGCTTCAACTGGTGTCTTGTCCTTTGGTGCCTTTGTTGGACACCTGTTATGGATGTGAACTGCTGTATACACTGCTTCTGCCCAAAAATATTTTGGCAGCCCTTTCTCATTCATCATAGTTCTGGCCATTTCAACAATTGTTCTATTTCTTCTTTCAAATACATCATTTTGTTGAGGAGTATACCCTGCTGTAAGTTGCTTCTTAATGCCTTAATTTTTGCGATATTCTTCAAATTCTCGACTTGTGTACTCACCTCCTCGATCACTGCAAATGATTTTAATGCTGCAACCTTTTTGCTTCTCAACAAGGGCTTTAAATTTCTTGAATGTAGAAAATGCTTCTGACTTTTCTTTCAAGAAATAAACCCAAGTCATTCTTGAGAAATCATCAATAAAGATTACAAAATACCTTTGACTTCCAAGAGATGGAGTCTTCATTGGTCCACAAATGTCAGTATGAATTAGTTTCAAAAATACACTTGCTCTCCAAGACACCCCTTTTGGAAAAGACTTCATGTGTTGCTTTCCCATTATACAACTTTCACATGTATCCACCTCAATATGTATCTCAGGAAGGCCTTGCACCATATCCATTTGCTTGAGAAGCTTTAAACCATGAAAATTCAAGTGACAAAATCTTTTGTGCCAAAGCCATGAATCATATACAATTTCATTTTTTAATGCATTGTAATGAAATTGCAAAGGGAAGTTTCTTTTTATCATCTTTACTTCAACAATGACTTGATTTGGCTCAATTTTATCATAAATCTTACAATAATTACTTCTAAACACAAGAGAATAACCATTTTCCATGAGTTGACCAATACTAAGCAAATTTTCTTCCAAGTCAGGAACATAAAGAACATCATGAATTTGCTTACCGCATCCTTTCATGTTGATCGAAATAGTACCTTTACCTTTCGCATCAACTAAGACTCCATTCCCCATCTTCACTTTAGTAGTGATGCTATTCTTAATTGAGAGGAAAGTCTTTTCATCTCCAGTCATGTGATTACTACAACCACTATCAACATACCATTAATTGCTTTTTGTTGAAGCATCAGATTTAGAAACAAAGAAAAGATTTTCTTCCCTTTCTTCCTCATGTTTTTCACAAAAAATTGCTTGCTCCCTTTTCTTGTGCCAACAATCCTTTTCAACGTGGCCAAACTTTTTACAAAAGTTACATTGGGGCCTGCCTTTGTGCCAACATTTTTCTGCATTGTGCTTAGTCTTTTTGCAAACTTCACAAAAAAGACTAGAGTTTTTCTCACCTTTTTCTTCAACCTTCTTGGAAGAACCATCATGATCCTGCTTCTTTTTTGGCTTTTGATTTTTCTTCTAGTGATTTTTTGAGAAATTTTGAGAAGTCTCATTTATTTTAGACTGGAAAGTCGTCTCTTTGGGTTGATCTTCACGAAAAAATCTTCGCTCTCGTGTGCACGAAATGATCCAACTAGCTATTTGATGGATAACTTAGAAAGATCATTCGTCTCCTCAGTGATAGCAACGATGTACTCATACTTTTCTGTGACACTAATTAGAATCTTTTCCACAACTTGTTGGTCAGAAATTGTATCACTATGATTTCTCATTTCATTAACAATATTCATGACTCTTGTGCAATATTCATCAATTTTTTCAGATTCTATCATCTTTAAATTTTGAAACTCTCTTCTAAGAGTTTGAAGATTTATAGTGCGTACCTTTTCGTCACCATACACCTCAGTTTCCAGAAAATCCCAAGATTCCTTTGTAGTCTCACAAGTAGCAATTTTTGCAAAATATGCTCTGGAGACTCCCATTTGAATTTTGCTCAAGGCTTTTGCATCTTGACGTACTTAGCCTCAAGATTTTTCATCTTTGCTGCTGTAAGATCACCATCGTTTGCTGGCTCTTCGAAGCCATTTGCAACAATAGTCCACAAACCTTCAGCTTTCAAATGTGTACTCATTCTTATTTTTTCCAGTATTCAAAATCAGTTCCATCAAAAAATGGAGTAAGAACAGCTGAAGAATCAGCACCTTCATTTGTTTTGGATGCCATATTTTTTCTTCACCTTACCCCAGATTAAGAACGAAAACCTGCTCTTGTTACCAATTTGTAGGAAATATGAAGAATTATATAGGGTGGTTATTAAAAAATATAATTTAACATTAAATAAAGAATTTCAAAAATTAAATTTTAAATAACATGAAATTATATAGGGTGGTTATTAAAGAAACAAAAGATTTATATTATGAAATAAGAAAATAAAAGTAAAATAAAAATAATAATATAATATTAAAAAGAGATTTTAAAAAAATATATATAATAGAGAATTGCGTTGGAATTGACCGTTTGAAAAAAAATTGAGAACTCTAAAAATAGAGTGTTCCAGTACAATGTTGCCATTGTTTTTGCAGTATCTAAAATGCAGGATTCAATTCAATTAGTGATTTATGGTAAGTTACAAAAAGCAAACTAACGAGGATTAGGATTGACTTTATCTTATAAGATAATTAATATTGTACTTTTAGGTTAGCATATAGTTTTATGTTTCTATTATTCTATTTTTTTAGACAATTAATTTCAATTTAATTCTCTATTTTTATTCTCTAAAAAAGAATCTTATTTTCTTTCCTTAATATTACATTATTATTTCTATTTTAATTTCATTTTCTTACTTTATAATAGAAATTTGTTCTTTTTTTATTTTGCAAAATAATTACCCTATATAATTTTCATGTATTATAAAATTATTATTTTTTTAAAAGTCTTTATTTAGTATAAAATTATATTTTATTCTAAATTTTAAAGAACAACAACAAATAATTGAAAAACGAAATCAACAAGCCCAACCGCAATTATAAAACACAACAATTTTCTAGATCATACACTATTTTTTCCGAATATTGTTAAATCTGAAAATGACCAACTGAATTACTAAATTATTGTTGTAATTTTAAAAATTATTATGTTATGTATTGTATTGTTATCTTATATTTAAATTATTGTGTCATGTATTGTATTGTAAATTAAAATTTTCATTTTATCATTTAAATTTTGTGCAATCTTCATATTGAAAATCAAAGATAGTAATAATATCAAATTATTTCTTAAACTGACAAAAATTGAAAAAAAGAATATTTAAAATATTGTTGATTCGAGATGAAATTAGTATCTACTAAATAATATATTTTTTTAAAATTTTATTATTTTTTTAAAATTTTATATTATATTTAAAAAATTTTATGAACATTAGAAATCTAATCAATAGCTTTATATGAAAAATAAAATGTTAATTACAAAAAGTAGAAATAATATTAAATAATGAAAAAGTGAAATAGAGAGGTGAATAGTAGTTCTTCAAATTTTCATTATAAATAGAGAATAGAAAGCTTTTTAGAGAGTGGTTGGAGACCCAATTCTCTATTTTACTCTCCAAATATGAAGAATGGAGAGTAAAATAGAGTGGAGTTGGAGATGGTCTTAATAATCTCCTTTTTGTATTAGTTTTTATATTGTATTGTTTGAATCGAGGAACCATTGAAAACAACAATTTCTCTACATTCACAAGATTTGAGAAGATTGTGTATACACGATTCTCTCAAAATATGTAAAATTACACTAAATGTGTTATTATATAATTTATTGTTGCTTTAAATATACACTTTGCATTTAGATAATCAAAATAGCTACTAAAACATGATTTGTCCAATCTGCTCAAGTTTGGATGGTTTATTACTTTGTCAAGTTATTAACTTCCCTTATTTTGACCTCCAATTGGATTAATTTAGGTTAAATATGTAAGCGAGGATTGACCCGTGAGAAGTCTTGCTAAATATTTTTTTAATTTTATTCTGTATGATATATATGGTATATATGCAATTATGATCCATCCTATTTTTATTCGTTCAAATTCACTTTCAATATCTGTCCACTTGAGAACAATAATTTATAAGATAAAACATTTGATCATATCATACACATCGAAGCACAATTCACATAAAGTCTAATGAAGTGATCATAGTCTTCTTAGATATTTCTGTATTCCACTACATGAAGCTACATCACTGCATTTTCCCCAAAAAAAACAAACCAATTAGTAAAATAATAAACCGATCATATTAAGTTAAAATTGAAATAAAAAATGGCAATTTAGCCATGAACTTAATTTACCTTCACTTAATTGACAATTAGAGGTTGAAATTGAATGGTAACTATGATAATTATAATTTGGTCTTCTAAATGTCATCATCTCAATATTCCTGTAATTCTTCAGCTTGAACACTCTAGTTGATGATGAATCTTTAAATCTGCTCAAGAAAATATTAATCAAATTAATTAGGATCAGTATATGATTAACGTTACCGGCACACGAAGACATTGTCATGAAATTTGAAACTTCACGATAGTGATGACTATATATGCAATTTCGGGATAAAAAGAGGCTACTTCATATTATTTTTATACATAATTGAGTTCACGATCAACACATTTGTGGCAAAGAGTGACAAATATAACCACAAAACTCTATTCCGCTCAAATTATAGCGCCACTTTGATTGATTTAAGCAAATTCCTTTTTAGGTCACCATGCAGATTTTATTCCTATTTTTGGAAGTTTATATATATAAAAAAAAGCCTTTGAGATTTTTAGTTTACTTAAGGAATCTATAAAGTGTAATCTAAAAGGTTCATATGAATAAAAAAGGGAAAACCAGCAAACATTATTGCCTTATTGCATTTTATTGTCAATAATTTACCAACATTGATTATGGTGAGATGGTTCGTGATCCCTTCAGCGTAACTAAGGGCTAATGTTTGAACACAGAGTCTTGCAACACGTTAATCTAGATTTTAATGAACTTCAACATGAATATTGAATACCTTAATGAATAAAAAAAGACTAACATGACAAGTTGTAAAATAAACAAGTGAACAACTAATAAAAAGGGAGGAAAATATTACTTTTTGCAATCCACAAGAGGATCGATAGGAATAGGAAGGCTCATGTTGCAAAGTTAAGAGGTATTTGCTTAGCTCTTTCTTCAATTACTCCAATAGCCAAAGCTTCTTTCTTGAGGCATTCACAAATATTTTGAAGCTTCAAATCATTATCAAAAATAGCTATTTTCATTAATCCCTTAACACCATTGCAACAATGACCACTAATATCACCTGTTCCCATTAAAAAATCTTTGCATGGCAAAAGCTTAATTAAGGTGTTAGGACATTGATAATTGCCATTAATGCAACTAATTGAAATAATTAGAGTTAAAAACACAAGCTCGAAAATCAAATTCGAACGACCCATTTTGGTAAAGAAAACAATTATTATTATTTGATGGAAAGTTCAAGGTTTTTGTATTTATATAGTAGAAATCTTAGGTTGATAAAAAAGTGTAACGTAAAAGTTAAAGTGAAAAGAGCTCGAATTTTACATGTGAGCATGCATCTAACTTTAAAAATGTGAATTGTTGGACTATATGTGTAGTAGTAGCATAAAACATGTGTAATACACTTTAAAATAATTATTGTGATTTTAAAAGAATAGAAAAGAAAAAAATATCACTTAGAATCTTTTACAAAAAGGATTTTTCATATGTTGCTAATTAAATGGTAAAAACACATTTAATTTTTTTTTTAGTTTCATATCTTAATTATCCATTGTTCTGTTATATTTATCTATCTAAAATATCATTTTTTCGCAAGTTTTGTACCTTAACTATCAAACCTTTTTGTATTAGAACATACCTTGATTCCTTGAAGTTGGTTTTCAAGGACCATGATTAAGAAATTTGGGACTAAATTTTAGTCATGTTAATATTTTTGAAGCAAATCTTTATTGATTAGTAACTTACGTTTAAAAGGATAATAAGATTCATTCATTCAAAAAGACGAATTTTGTATTTCAAGAACTCAAGCTTTAAGAACACACATGACAAGGGTCCTGAGTGAAGAAGAACAATCTTCAAGTGTTGATGTTTTAAATGTTTATATTGTGCTGAAATTGTAAGATTCATTTCTCATCTATAAAGAGACGTATCAAGTTCTTTTTCGATTACTCGTTGTAGGAACACAATTAGAGTTAATTGTGTATTTGTGTGCCTTATGAATTGACGTCTATATTAATTAGAGATAGTTAATATAATGGGCAATTGATGCATTGTTTTGGCTCAATTAAGTTGTTACTTGCTGTGAGATTTAGTAATCTCTTGTGGTGTATTTGAAGTATGTATTCACTTTTACTTGTGATTAGTGAAAATAATTGAAAATCTTATGTGACAGGTCGTAATTTTACTCCCTTGATAAGTATAACACAATGTGAACCTTGCACATCTCAACAAGTACCATTATGGTCATCGCATAAATCCTTCTACAGAATCGAGCAAAAACAAGAGTATTAATCCGACTAATTCAAATTCAGAGTTTGTTGGACATAGTCATAGCATTTTTTGGTTTTTCAATTAACCAGTCAACACGACAAAGAAGAACATCTGATGTTATAAGAAGAATAAGAATGAACGTGGCAATGAATTCGTTCCTCCAAGTCCAAATAGACAGGATAAAAAATAGCCGAAATTTATATGATGACCTTGTAAGTTTCTTATTCTCTCTTTCATCTTCTTTGATGAAGTGATTTATACGGTATTTTGACAAAGGCGTTAAATTTTTGAATTAATATACATGAAAAATTATTAAGGTTGTGTAATTTTTAAAAATTGGCTGGTAAATGGAAAAATAGGTCTTAAAAATGGTGGGTCTATACGTAATGCTTCTCCAACTCATTACAGAATAATATTTTGAATGCTCCAAGGCGTCAAATTCATGTGTTTATACACAACGAAAAATTGAAAAAGTTATGTAATTCATTAAGTTTTGGCTGGTAAATGCAAAATGAGTTTTAAAATGGTGGTACTATACGTAATGCCTTTTCAACTCATTGCAGATATCCGCATAAAGTTTTTTTTTTAAAAAATAATTGGGTGCTTCAAGGCATCAATCCATGAGCCAATACACACGAAAAATTGGAAAAATATCACAATTCCTAAAATTAAAGTTGGCTAAAATTTTTGAAATACTCTAAAAATGGTGGGACTATACGTAATACGTAAAAAATTAAGATGCTCTAAGGCGCCTTATCCACGGGAAAAGTCGGAAAAATTGCGTAATTCCTAAAAAATTGATGGTAAATACGTGAATATGCCTTAAAATGGTTATACTATACGTAATGCTTCCCCAACTCATAACGGAGATTCTCATAAAATTTATTTAGAAAAAAAATTGGGTACTCCAAGGCGCCTTCAATGGCTAATACACATGAAAAATTGGAAAAGTCATGTAATTTATATAGTTTCTTGATAATGTGAAAAGACCTTAAATATTGTGGAACTATATGTAATGTTTTTCCAACGTATCAAGGATATCCACATAGCGACAATATTCTAGGCTTTTGTGGCGACTGTTGTCACCGCTAAAGGTCTAGTTATCTTGTAGTAAATCTTAGTTAGCAACGCTTAAGTGAAAGGATTAGTCTCAGGTGGCTTGTTACATTACTAAAAATTTATGATATTAACTCTTGAAAATATTTATGATTTTTTAGAACCAGAAACAAATTTAGAATTTCAAGAAGACGGATGACCATTTTGAGGGATAACTTTGCCTCTTTATGAAAAAGGCAACTACTTTATTGAAGGACCACAATTATTTTAGCAATAATATATAGAAATATGCTTTGCAATATATATATATATATATATAATATATATATATATATATATATATATATTATATATATATATATATGAAAAAAAGTTATTAGAAGAAATTTAATATATCTAGTGTATTATATTGTAAAAAGAATTAAATCTATTGATTATATGAATTACTGATTAAAAAGTAATTATCAAAAGAATCTAATGATAAAAAAAATATAATTTTGCATCTCAAAAAATTTAAAAAATCAACTTTATAAAAAAATATTATTTTTTTCTTAAAAGTTTAAGGTCTGGGATTTGATTTTGTCTCAGACCACATGTGTGTTTGAGTCGTTGCTGATCATTGTACGTAAGATAAGATCTAAAATATTATAATTGATTTTGCTATTTACTTACTAAGAATGGTGATTTCAGTAGGAAAAAAAAAGAGAGGAAGAAACGGGTTTTGTCGGCTGGTAAGTTCGAGCGCATACTGTGTTTTTTTGTCAAATTAAGATGCTTGCAATTGGAACCTTAGATTATTTTTTTTAATTGTAAAATAAGAAGTAAAAAACAAGCTGCATTTTTTAAAACTTTTTTTAAAAAACGTTAACCCCAGTGCTTTTCAATTTTAAAAGGAATGAATGTTGCAATTGGGAATCGATTCAGTGTAAAACAAACACTCAAACCTGTGAGCCATCCAGTCATTTGTGTTCATAGATTCCTTCAGTTGCTATTTGATATATTTTAGGAACTAATTTAAAGACGTCAAAAAGTTAAAGGTAATTCGTACTATTTGTTAATAATTTTAAGAGTTGAGCTCAAGATAATTTTAATTTGATTCATTTTTAACTCAGTCAAGTCCTAATCTCTTTAAGAGAATCTTTAATTGAGCTCAATCTAATATCTAATTTCAATTCGTTTTATGACTCTTTATTTGCATTAGTTTAATGTTCATTTCTATATTAAAATTATAAATTATTATCTATTTTATGTCTTATACGATTTATCTATCCATTTGAATTTTCTTTTTAAAAAACTTTCTTTAGTTTAAATTCATATTATAGTTATAAAACTTAAATAACAATATATTAAAATTATTGAATTAAGTGGAAAAAATTAGACGGGTCAAGAGTCAACCAGTTTTTAAGTTCACTGAAGTCCAATCCATTTAAATCCAAAGTAAATTTGGACGAGTCAAGACCAACTTTATTCTTACTTCAACTCATTTTAATATCTGTAATTTTAACTCAACCTGTCCATTTAACACCCCTTATAAATATACGAGTAGATATATGGAACTTTTCAGATAACCACGAGTTCTGATGACCCATTTTTTAACTTATTAAATTCGCCCTTTCTTAAGATAACGGCGAAGTATTTATTATTTTACATAAGTGATCTATTTCGAGATGCTTTCCCATTTTATAATTTGTTGGGTTAGTTTAGATGCAGTTCTACTATTCCATCGGATAGCTATCACCCCACCAACACAATTATTATGCTTATCTTTATTTCAGAATGGTCATACTTTGTCGAACTCAAGCAGGCAAAATTTTAAATGTGTCGATGAGTGGAAAAAAAAGATATCATTTGTGAAATTATTTAGGATTGAGTTCCTTGTTGGCAAAGAAAGAAGATAAAACATATAGATATTTAACATTTGAGGCTCCAATTGTTGAAAGCAAAGATATTTTCTCCATTGTCCACTAGTTACTCCTTTTTCTTCTCTCTGTATTTGTCACATATCTTTACTTGATTAGCAGAAGACATAGTTGAAAGAATGGAGTCAGCCCTGGTGTGTTCAACCGCTCCAAGAACGACTACGAGCAGTCTCCTTAAAAAAAGAGAGACACCACTTGATGCTCCCTTTGGTCTTTCATTTTCGGTATGTTAGCTTCTGAATGATTAAATAATACGAATTCTCTTCTTTTATTTATTTATGCTCCATAGGCGGCATCCATAGCATCTTTAACTTTCCATAGACAAATGACTAAAATTCCAAGAAGCATATATACTATAATATTAGCAATCTATCACTATAAATTTCACCAATTTTTAATTTCAATAGTAGCAAAATAAACTTTTTTATCCATGGCTAAGAATATCTCAGTTGCCTTGATTTTCATGGTGGTTACACTTAGCTTCTATGTCAGCACGAGCGAGTCGATTGAGAGTCATGTTGAAACTCCGGGAACCATTGAGTCGAGCTTCTTACCCAAAACATACTCTGTGAATTTAAGCTTACCAAGAACAAGAAATTTGCTAACTATGGTTGAATGTCCTTGTCCTGATTGCTCTTGCATGACTAGTTCTATTAATGAGATGTCCTTGCCCTGATTGTTCCTCTATGTCTGTCTGACTAAACAAGACCACAAGATTGGAAACTCCAATGTCAGTGAAGGTTTTCCAAAACAAACTAAAATGTTTTTGTGTACAAATAAATTGTGGTTCTTGATTGTTGTAACACAAAATAAAGATTGCCTCAGAAGCTATAAATAAATAACAGTGCCTCATGTTTTATTAGTTTCATGAATTGGTTATATGTTTAGCTTCTTGTTGTTGAGACCCATAATAGAAAACTTGTATTACCGTCGAGATAACAGGAGGAAGAATTAGTTAAAAACTCTGCTGTTCTGAAAATAAGTAGTAATCTTCTAATTAAAAGTTCAGTTGTGTTGGGAAAGACAAGGCACTAACAAAGAATGCCTGACACAATAACGGCGGAAGAATACCCAAGTCTATACTTTCCCTTCTCGATTTGAACCAAGAGAAGACAAACAACCACAAGCAATATGATAGTAAGGCAGCAAGTAATTCAACCAAACAAATATAACAAGGCAATAATAAACCAATCACACAAGACACCAAGATTTACGTGGAAAATCCTTCGATGTGAAGAGTAAAAAACCACGGGACCAAAAGCTCCACTATAATCACCAAGAAATACAATATTGTTCTCCAAAATTGGCCACAAAACAAGTGCCAAACAACGAGCAACAACAAAATAAGATTGCACCAAATCTAGAGAATTAAAGGAGCAAAAGCACCAATTTCGCAGCTACTGTTCACGACAGCAAAACTGAAGCTGCAGGCCACCAAATCCAACTCTGTCAGTTCCTAATCAAATATTGAGATGAAGATAATATGCTGTCCAAAAATCAGCTCAATCGGACAAGAAACGAAGCGGTAATCACAATTTGAAGTTGGATGTTA
Organism: Solanum peruvianum; assembly: GCA_027705065.1. Classification (NCBI taxonomy): domain Eukaryota; kingdom Viridiplantae; phylum Streptophyta; class Magnoliopsida; order Solanales; family Solanaceae; genus Solanum; species Solanum peruvianum. Next base: position 17,564,968 of record JAKWJD010001765.1, read on the forward strand.
GGGCTGAATTTTGATTGCGAAAACTGCTCTCTTTCTCTCTTTTTGGATGCTGAAAAAACTCTCTGTGTATATGAAAATAAGACCTAAATAGGCTTATATTTGCCTCATAAGAATGGGCCTATGGGCAAAAATAGGTTGGTCCAAATTGGGCTTTTATTTATCCACATAGGAAGGAAAAAATGCCCATAACCCAACAATTCTCCCCCTCACGACTATGTGGAGGAGACCGCCATCCCGGCGACCATGCAACAATCTTCAAACTTCCCTCTTGGCAAAGCTTTAGTCATCATATCAGAACCATTGTCATTTGTATGAATCTTTTCAAGCTCAAGCAACTTAGAATCCAACACATCTCGAATCCAATGGTATCTCACATCAATGTGTTTAGACCGACCATGGAACATAGAATTCTTGCCAAGATGTATAGCACTTTGACTGTCACAATATATCACATACCTCTCTTGAGCACAACCAAGTTCCCCCAAGAATCTCTTCATTCAAAGCAATTCTTTACAAGCTTCAATGACATCAATAAACTCAGCTTCTGTAGTAGATAGAGCAACACATTTTTCCAACCTAGATTGCCAAGACACAGCTCCCCCTGCAAAAGTAACCTAGTACCCTGAAGTAGACTTGCGAGTATCAACATCACCAGCCATGTCTGAATCAGTATAACCACAAAGAATAGGCTTCCCTGTACCAAAACACAAACTCAGACTAGAAGTTTGTCACGACCCAAAACCGAGCCGCGACTGGCACCCACATTTACCCTCCTATGTGAGCGAACCAACCAATCTAACCCTTAACATTTTAATACAATATCAACAAAAAGAAATGCGGAAGACTTAACTCATTAATAAAAACAATTCAAAACTATTATTATTATCCCCAAAATCTGGAAGTCATCATCACAAGAACATCTATCTCAAATTGCTAAACTAAAACTGTCTAAGAAGCTAAAACAACTACTAGCTAGTCCATGCCGGAAGTTCAAGGCATCAAGACTTGAAGAAGAAGACCCAGTCCAAGCTAGACGCGTTAGCTCACCCTGAATTTCCGAAGGTAGTGAAGACTGGCTAGATCTACTGTTGAGTTGAAGTTGACGGAACATTTGCTGCATTACACAAATAACAAAGAAGAAAACGTAAAAGTAGGGGGTCAGTACAACCACAAGTACTGAGTAGATATCATCGGCCAACTCAAAAATAGGGAACAATATATATCAATAATAATGTAAATCAACTACAATACTCAACATGTAGCAATGACAATATAACTTCATCAATAAATACAACCGAGTTCACAAATGAGGACTCAAGCCTCAATACCATACTCATTTGGGAATTAAGTTTATTAGATTGAGTATGTTCATTATCTTTCAAGATTCATTATCTTTCTTCCTCTTGTGTCGGTACGTGACACTCCGCTCCTCTATTTCTATCCTGGTGCCGGAACGTGGCACTCCGATGCTCATATACTATCCTGGTACCGGAACGTGGCACCCGATCCATATACTATCCTGGTGTCGGAACGTGACACTCCGATCCTCATTCTATCCTGGTACCGGAACGTGGCACCCGATCCATAATTCTATCCTGGTGTCGGAACGTGACACTCCGATCCTCATATTCATTCTATCCTGGTACTGGAACGTGGCACCCGATCCATAATTCTATCCTGGTGTCGGAACGTGACACTCCAATCCTTATTCTATCCTTGTACCGGAACGTGGCACCCGATCCCCTAATTCATCAAGCCTTCTTTTATACTAAGGCATCATCAATCTCATTATATAATATATCAAGCCTTCTTTTATACTAAGGCATCATCAATAACAAGTGAATTAGGGTTCTTTCAAGATTTGGGATTCAATAGCTTCATCATGCTTTGTTAATTCATCACAATTTCATATTCATATTCATGCAAGCTTACAATTAAGCACATAGTAGGGTTTACAATACTATCAACACATAACATTCACTATTAAGAGTTTACTACAAGTAGCATGAAAACCATAACCTACCTCCACCGAAGAATTGGTCAAACAAGCTAATCCTCAAGCTGCGTTTTCTCCTCCCTCTCGATCGATCCCTCTCTTTCTCTTTGTTCTTTCTGTTTGTTTTATTCAAACCCTCTTTCCTTTACCCTAATTATCATATAATTAAGACTAAAAGAGGACAATAGAACCCACTAATTAACTTAAGGTTACCTCTTTTAACCCCCAAGTAATTAGACTTATTAATATTAACCCTCAATCTTTATAATTAAGGAAAGAATAGTCCAAAACGACCCTTAAAACGTGTAGAGGAATCCTATTCTGCCTGGGATTTGCGCAACCTGTGACGGGCCGTCATGCCTACGACGGTCTGTCACGATGGTCGTCGCAGCCTCCCAAAATCCAGGTGAACTGTGACGGCCCGTCACACCAGTGACGGTCCGTCCTGCACCTCCGTCCTGACGGTCAGAAACTCGTTTCTTGTACCAAATTCTCAAAAGTTGAAGTGTTTTGCAACGGGAACTCACGACGGTTCGTCGTGGATGTGACGGCACGTCCTGCAGGTCCTCACAATTTACAGAGAGTCGATTTTCAGTATCCAATTTCAGAATTCTAAGTATGCTGAAACGATGCACCCTCGACGGGCCGTCGTGCCTGTGACGGTCCGTCGCGGTGCCCGTGGTCTTGGCCAGTTTTTCCAGAATTAAAATCTGCTGCTCAAAACGACTAAACAGGTCGTTACAAAGTGCCACAGAGATATCTCATAACCCACTTCACACTATTCCAATGTTCTCTTCCCGGATTAGAAAGAAAACGGCTAACAACTCCAACAGCGTGAGCAATATCCGGTCTTGTACAAACCATCGCATACATCAAACTACCAACAGCTGAAGCATAAGGAACTTTCTTCATATCTTCCTTCTCATCATCACTAGAAGGACACTGTTTCTTGCTCAATTTGAAGTGCATAGCTAAAGGTGTACTGACAACCTTAGCTTTGTCCATGCTGAATCTGCGAAGTACTTTTTGAATGTACTTCTCTTGTGATAATACCAATTTCTTGGCCTTTCCATCACGGATAATCTGCATGCCAAGAATCTGCCTTGCTGGTCCTAAGTCTTTCATAGCAAAAGACTTACTCAACTCTTGCTTCAACTTCTGAATCCTGCAAGTATTATGACCAACAACAAGCATGTCATCAACATAAAGCAACACAATAATAAAGTCACCATCAGAGAACTTTTGCACAAAAACACAATGGTCTGAAGAAGTCTTCTTGAAGCCCTGCTGACTCATAAAAGAACCAAACTTCCTGTACCACTGCCTGGGAGCTTGTTTCAAACCATACAAGCTCTTATTCAATTTGCAAACATAATTCTCTTTACCCTTGACTTCAATACCTTTCGGTTGCTCTATATAAATTTCTTCATCTAAGTCACCATGGAGGATAGCAGTTTTAACATCCATTTGCTCAACCTCTAAATCTAGACTTGCAGCCAAGCCTAGAACCACACGAATGGATGACATCTTTACAACTGGAGATAATATCTCATCAAAATCAACTCCCCTTTTCTGATTAAATCCCTTGACAACTAATCTAGCTTTGTACCGTGGAACTGGATTACCATCTTCATGTTTCACCTGAAAAACCCACCTGTTTTTCAAAGCTTTTCTGTCTTTAGGTAACTTAACCAAATCAAAGGTATGATTATCATGCAAGGATTTAGTCTCATCTTCCATAGCATCAAACCACCTTTCTTTTTCTTCACTTTCCATGGCCTCATCAAGACTCTCAGGTTCTCCCCAGTCAGTCAAGAGTACATACTCATTGGGAGAATAACGAGATGAAGGAATTCTCTCTCTACTAGATCGTCTGAGAGAACTCTCTGGAGCATCTATAATTGGTTATTGGACAATCACATCATCTTGCACTGGAGCATCAACAACATCATGCCGGTCATTCTGAACATGACCACCATCTTCATTATCAACTTGATTTTCATCATCATGAAGATTTTCTTCCGGTGCAATAGTCAAAGGAACTGGATCAACATCAACTAAGCTCTCACTACTCTGAAAATCAGCCTTGTCAGCTTTGTCAAAATCTTCAATTGTTTGGTCTTCAAAGAAAACAACATCACGGCTTCTAACAAGTTTCTTCTCAACAGGATCATAGAAACGATAGCCAAATTCATCTTGACCATAACCAATGAAGATACACTGCCTAGTTTTAACACCCAACTTTGACCTTTCATCCTTAGGAACATGTACAAAGGCTTTACACCCAAAGACTCTAAGATGATCATAAGAAACATTCTTACCAGTCCAAACTCTATCAGGGACATCACCATCTAAAGCAACATCAGGAGATAAATTGATAACATAAGCAGCAGTATTAAGTGCTTCTGCCCAAAAGGAATCTGACAGCTTAGCATCTGAAAGCATACATCTAACCCTCTCAACTAGAGTTCTGTTTATCCTCTCTGCTAAACCATTTAACTGAGGAGTCTTTGGAGGAGTTTTCTGATGCCTAATACCCTGCTCTCTGCAATATCTATCAAAAGGACCAATATACTCACCACCATTATCTGAGCGGATGCATTTCAATGTCTTCCCTGTTTGTCTTTCAACCAAGGCCTGAAAACTCTTGAACACATCAAGTACTTGATCCTTGGACTTCAAAGGAAATACCCAGAGTTTGCGAGAATGATCATCAATAAAAGTCACAAAGTAAAGTGCACCACCATGAGATCTTACCTTAAAAGGACCACACAAATCAGAATGTACCAACTCCAGCAAATCAAGCTTTCTTGAAGGCGGATGACTCTGAAAAGAAACACTTTTCTGTTTACCGGCTAAGCAATGAACACATTTCTTCAACTTTGCTTGTTTCACTCCAGAAAGCAAATTTTTCTTAGCCAAACTATCAATCCCCTTCTCGCTCATATGACTCAGCCTTCTATGCCATAACTCTGATGAAGTATCATTCTCCACCAAATTTATTGAGTCTCTGGACATGGAGCCCTGAAATACATACAAGTTAGACAACTTGTCACCACGGGCCACAACCATCAAACCTCTAGTAAGCTTCCACTGGCCAACACCAAGTGTATTAACATAACCCTCATCATCAAGATATCCCACAGAAATCAAATTCAAGCGAACATCTAGAGCATGCTTGACATTATTGAGAACTAGTTTGGAACCATTGTTACTTTCCAAACAAACTGTCCCAATGCCAATAACTTCAACTTCATGATTATTGCCCATTTTCAATGTTCCAAAATTACCTGGAGTATAAGAAGAAAATAATTCCTTCTTTGGCGTGACATGAGAAGTAGTACCAGAATCCACAAACCAGCTAGACTCATCACGAACAAGATTAATGACATTTGCATCACAAGAAACAAGAAGATCATCATTAGCAACAACAACAACACGATTTTCATTATCGCCTTCTCTCTTTTGTTGTCTCATATCTCTCTTGTGCTTGTAACAATATTTCATGATATGCCCATTCTTGTGGCAATAGTCACATGTAATATTCTTGTATTTAGACTTTGACTTGCTTCTACTTTTACCTCTATCATTCTGACATCTGGACTTGTTTCTCCCCCTATCTTCAGTAACCAAAACATCGGAGTGTGAAGCTGAAGAAGATGAGGCTTGAGATCTTCTTCTCATTTCTTCATTCAAGACAGTACTCTTAGTATATTCCATGGTTATAACACCACTGGGATCAGAATAAGTCAAAGAAACTTGAAGAGTTTCCCAAGAGTCTGGCAGAGTATTAAGAAGCCAAAGTCCCTGTATCTCATCATCAAACTTTACACCCATTCCGAACAGCTGGTCAAGAACACCCTGAAAATCATTAATATGATCAGAAATAGGAGTGCCCTCTTTATACCTGATATTCATTAATTGTTTCAATAGGAACAACTTGTTGTTGCCAGTCTTCGAAGCATAAAGTGTCTCGAGCTTGTCCCACAAACTTTTGGCATGTGTCTCATTCACAATATGATTTCTAACATTATCTTCAACCCATTGTCTAATATAGCCACAAACCTGCAGATGCTCAAATTCCCATTCTTCATCATTCAAAGACTGAGGCTTATTAGAAGCAAACACAGGTAAATGCATCTTCTTGAAAAATATAAGATCTTTCATCTTTCCTTTCCAAATATGATAGTTACTACCATTTAAACACACCATTTTGCTCATATTTGCCTCCATCATTCAAAACGGCAATCAACAATAACCAATGCTCTGATACCACTTTGTTGGTAAAGACAAGGCACTAACAAAGAATGTCTGACAGGATAACAGCGGAAGAACACCCAAGCCTATGCTTTCCCTTCTCGATTTGAACCAAGAGAAGACAAACAACCACAAGCAATATGATAGTAAGACAGCAAGTAATTCAACAAACAAATATAACAAGTCAATAATAAACCAATCACACAAGACACCAAGATTTACGTGGAAAATCCTTCGATGTGAAGAGTAAAAAATCAAGGGGCCAAAAGCTCCACTATAATAACCAAGAGTTACAATATTGTTCTCAAAAATTGGCCACAAAACAAGTGCCAAACAACGAGCAACAACAAAATAAGATTGCACCAAATCTAGAGAATTAAAGGAGCAAAATCACCAATTTCGCAGCTACTGTTCACGACAGCAAAACTGAAGCTGCAGGCCACCAAATCAAACTCTGTCAGTTCCTAATCAAAGATTGAGATGAAGATAATATTTTTTCCAAAAATCAGCTCAATCGGACAAGAAAAGAAGCGGGAATCACAATTTGAAATTGGTTGTTAGGGCTGAATTTTGACTGCGAAAACTGTTCTCTTTCTCTCTTTTTGGCTGCTGAAAAAACTCTTTGTATATGAAAATAAGACCTAAATAGGCTTATATTTGCCTCATAAGAATGGGCCTATGAGAAAAAATGGGTTGGTCCAAATTGGGCTTTTATTTATCCACATAGGAAGGGAAAAAGACCCATAACCCAACAAGTTGTTCTAAAAATCTCCATTCGTCGTTCCATATTTCTTAGTAGATTCAAAGAATACAAATACGTTAACAAAGTAATAGTGTCTTTCTAAGTTGTATTTGAGTTGCTTAAAATTATTTGATGATTCTCGATAAAGGGCTGACTGTCATGCTTCAGTTATTGTCCAGAGAAACTATGTCAAGTGTTGGGGTATTTCGTTATCCTTGAGAAAGACTAAGAAATACAAAGACTTTAATTGCAATGTGAAAGTAGAGGATGAGGCTTGTGAACTAGTTAACGGAGTTGAGCTTTCCATTGGGGATGGAGTTGATAGCATTGATGCTTATCTCTGTAATGCTGTAAAGAACAACAATGGTACTGGCATTTTGCTCTTATCTGATATCTTTGGATTTGAGGACTCATTTACGAGAGATTTTGCATACCGTGTTGCATGCAATGGATACAAGTAAGTCATCGTATACCTTCTCTATTTATAAAAAAAAGGTGTTTCCTTTGGTTATCATACTTCATAACATGTGCAAAAGAATCAACCAAGCTCAAGGTCATGAATTGAATGATTTTGCAGTGTTCTGGTACCAGATATGTTCCGTGGGAATCCATGGAGAAAGGATGAATCCAAAGCTTTGTTTGAGCAATGGATTGGTAGTGTAGACAAACAACAGGTTGTGAGAGACATTTTCACATCGACTAAATGGATGGCCAATGAGTTTGTGGCTGCAGGAATATCAAAGAAGTTTGGAGTGATTGGATTTTGCTTTGGCGGTGGCGTGTTAATAGACATATTGGCTCAGGATAAGGGTAGTGAGTTTGGTGTTGGGATCTCATTCTATGGTACACGGATCGACTTATCTGTTACTAGCAAGATTGAGGTACCTCTACTACTTATTGCTGGTGACAGTGATCCACTTTGTCCTGTGAATGTGTTGAAGGAGGTTGAAAATAACGCGAATGGTTGCAAAATGGCGATTTTTGAGGGAAGGGGTCATGATTTTGCCCATCGACCTCAATCCTTAGAAGACGATAAAGATGCAGAAGAGGCATTCTTGATGATGAGGAACTGGCTGCATGATGAACTACTTTCTGAAAATTGATACTCATTCTGTGAATAGTCAATCTGTTGTGTGATGAAATGCAATTTGAAACTTTCTTTCTTTAGTCTTATGAAGTATAAGAAATCTCATTTTCAACAACAGTAGTAACTATTGATCACTAACAACAAATAGCAGAATAACTTAATAGTTGTTGTAGGTGGATGAGGTGGTAGGTATCTCGTGAAATTAGTCAGGGTGTGAAAGCTCATCCGAACACCTCAGTCATCAAAAAACAAAAAATAGAAGCAGGATTGTCAACTGCCTTGTACATTAACAAAGAAGAAACAATTTTTATAGGACGGATGATTCTTATCATTTGATGATTTGAAAGGCTATAAAAACAATAATAGTACTGGCATTTTCTCTCTTTAAAAGGTGCAATCTTCTTTGCCGTATTTCATTCCATCATGTGCAAGAAAGTGATTCAAACAAGCAACATGAGTTGTGAACATGTCTAGGCATTTGGTTTAAATTTTCAAAATCAGAGTATGCAAAATGGTTTTTAAAGCTTTTTGCAAACTCTAAACAACTAAACAGAGTTTGTGAACTTAATTTTCAAATGAGTGCCACCTAGAAACAATTAGCACAAATGTTGTTCTTTGAAGAATATATATCTTTTGGCATGATGGTAGGCGTTTGATCTTAACAAGTGATATCAGAGTTAAAGTCATGAGTTCGATTTCCAAGAGCAACATTATGCATGAGTCCAATTGAGTAAGCGAAGAGTCTCTTTTAAGCGAGATCCTTTAGCATGCCTAACTAAATGAAAGAAACTAAGAGAGAGAGTGGCCGCCAAGTGTTGGGAGGGAGATTGTTGAGTGATGTCAACATCCTATATATATATATCACGATTTTATACTGAGCATAATCCTTCCCTTTCTTAATTATTCTTTGTTTTATGTGAAATGCATTTTCCTATTTGGAACTTTCCTTTATATATATATATATATATATATAGATATATATATATATATATATATATATATATATATCTATATATATATATATATATATATATATAATATATATATATATATATATATATATCTATATATATATATATATATACTGAGCATAATCCTTCCTTTTCTTAATTATTCTTTGTTTTATGTGAAATGCATTTTCCTATTTGAAACTTCCCTTTCTTTAGTCTTATGAAGTAACTATAACGAACCTCATTTTTAACCAATACAAATGACTGAAATAACTGTTCACTGACAGCAAATAGCATAAAATGGTCGATAATCAAATATTCACATGCTCACTCGGTTTCATATCATTTGTCAATACCATTCTTTTTAATCAGTTAAAAAAAAATTTTCTCTTTTTTGTGATAGTTCATTAATTTAATTTTTTACGTGATATATTTAATTATAAAGTGTTCTATATTAAGGAACTTCCAAAAATAGCAAAGATTTGAAACATAATGAAGCAAATAACTCAAGTTGCTTAATTATAATTTATAACTATATTTTAAAAGGCGAGAAAGGTGAGCGAAAATGAAAAAGACAAGCGAAAGAGAGGGAAAAGAGAGGAGATAGACTAATTATATTTGCATATCTGCTAGATAATTGTATACATATAACTAATAAGTATATGTGTCAGTGATTGTATTGTTGAGTTTAGCAAAGTGTGTGAATGAAAAAAAGAGAAGAGAATAATTGAAAAAGAAATAGGAAACCAATTTCGAGGGAAAATGAAAAGTCATTTGCAAATAGCAAATGAAAAGTCATTTCTTCCATATCGATAAAAGAAAGGAAATTTGTTATCCTTATATTAGGAAACACTTCATTTACTTCTTAAAGAGCTAAAAAGAAGGTGCCCCTTGCGCCGTCGTTGTCGCTCGGCCTCGAATTTGATGTGATGATAAATTTATTTAATCAATTTCTTTTCTCTTATAAATTAATTCAGAATTAATTTTGACGTAATTTGAGGTTTGCGTGTAACAATCATAATGGTCTAAATTTCAAAAAATCGTTAGTTTCCCAAAAGATATTTTTTTGAAAAGTTGTTATTTTTTCATAAAGGCACAACCTTCTGGAAAAAACGGATCTGAACAGACACGTTTCTTGCTGAAAATGGCTATAAAAAGAAGTCAATTTTTGTTTTTTCAAACACTGAAAATTTTTTCCTTCTCTGCATATATTTTCTCTCATAAACAAAGTGTCGATCGACTGAGTCCGTGTGGCTTGTTACTGTTCTTAAGTCCGCTGAAGTTATGGAAGTTTGAGGTACCGCTACTTCTTTAACAAGACTAATCTATTTTAGCTTAACAGAAATTAATCCATAACCTCGGGTACAGTGAGGGGATTAAATTTCTTGAGGAGACACAATAATTTCTGTGGACTCGAATTATTTAATTTTTCTGTCTATTTTCATCTTCTTTCTGTTTCTGTTTTGACTAACCTTAATACAGGAAATAACAAACTTAAGAAATTTAATAAGTTTCTGTAATTGAGGTCTGGAGATTAAAACCTTTATGATTTTTTACTCTGTTTGAATTTTTAAAATTCATTCGATTAACGATTAAAAGAACATAAAAATTTTATCGTTAAATCAGAAATAATCTGTGTAAAGATTTATTCTTTATTGTTAGTATTTCATATAGTAAAGTTATCTGCCATTTGTGACCGAATTAATGACTAATTCAAGTCAAGTAAATACTGGAACAGTGGGTGTTGCAACAGTAAGTGTTGCAACAACATCGGTTGCACAGAATCGTTCAACTGCTGCCTTAGCGTCAGCCTGCAAAGTTTTCTGGAGTCACTTCAAGAGATGACATCAGAAGATGTTCTTCTATCTCACTACGTTGAGTCTGCGGAGGTTCATTAATGAAAATGTTCCTGTTATGTTGGATGATACCCCGCTTGAAGAATGATTCTTGGTAACAGAAGCATGGACACTCAGATTTTCTGTGTAAAAATTATATTCTGAGTGGCCTGCAAGATGATCTGTACAATGTGTTCAACAATGTCAAAACCTCAAAAGAACTCTGGGATGCTTTAGAAAAGAAGTACAAAACAGAGGATGCCGAATGAAGAATTTCATTGTGGCAAGTTTCTGGACTATAAGATGTAGACAATAAGACCGTCGTCACCCATGTTCAAGAACTGCAGGTCATAATCCATGGTCTCCTTGCTGTAGGTATAAAATTATTTAACGCCTATGTTAGAAATATTATGTTTTTTCTTAATACTCACACAATCTTTAATGTAGGATTGATTGTGAATGATGTCTTTCAAGTGGTTGCCATTATTGAGAAGTTACCTCCATTGTGGTAGGACTTCAAAAAACTACTTGAAACATAAATGCAAGGAGATGACTGTTGATGATCTCATAGTAAGGTTGAGAATCGAAGAAGATAGTAAGGCTGCAGAAAAGAGGTCACCTGGTAATTCAACAATATCTGGAGTAAATATTGCTGAAGAAGATCCCACAAACTTAAATAAAAGAAAGAAAGCATCTGGTCCAAAAAGCAATCCTCCTAAAAACAAAATTAAATGAAAGTTGCTTCAGTTGTGGCAAACGCGGTCATACGGCTACTGAATGACGGAGTCCCAAGAAGGACAAGAAGAAGAAGGATCAAACAAACTTGGCTGAATCCAAAGGAGAAATGGACGATCTCTGTGCAATGCTTCAGAATGTAACTTGGTTGAATATCCAAGAGAATGGTGGATAGATTCTGGTGCCTCATGCCATGTTTTGTGCCAACAAAGAATTGTTTTCATCATATACTCCAGCACCTACATATGAGAAGTTGTTTATGGCAAACTCCGTTGTTGCAAAGGTGGAAGGAACTGGCAAGGTCCTATTAAAGATGACATCAGACAAGGTGGTGACTTTAAACACGGACTCGTATGTTCCGAAATTGTGAAAGAATTAATTTTTATTCCAGTTCTGACTAAGAATGGATTCAAATGTGTATTTGTTTCTGATAAATTAGTAGTGAGTAAGAATGAAATGTATGTAGGAAAAGGTTACCTCAGTGATGATCTTTTGAAAATCAATGTAATTGCAGTTGATATGAATAAAAATTCTGCTTCTTCTTACTTGTTTGAGTCTAAATGTTTATGGCATGAATTTTTGGGACAAGTTAATAACAAAATCTTGCGAAAATTGATTAACTTAAATTTTTTGCCAAAATTTGAGTTTAATAAATCAAAATGTCAAATTTGCGTTGAATCTAAGTATGGTAAGCATCCTTATAAATTTGTTGAAAGGAATTCAAATCTTTTAGAATTGATTCACACTGATATTTGTGACATAAATTCAACACCTTCACATGGTGGAAAAAAGTATTTCATAATTTTAATTAATGATTGCACTAGATATTGTTATGTTTATTTACTAAATAACAAGGATGAAACAATAGATGTATTTAGACAACATAAAACTGAAGTTGAAAATTAGTTGGATAGAAAGATTAAAATGATTTGAAGTGATAGAGGCGGAGAATATAAATCTCCATTTGCAGAAATATGTTTGGAAAATGGAATAATTCATCAAACTACTGCTCCTTACACTCCTCAGGCTAATGGAATTGCGGAAAAGAAAAATCGAACTTTAAAGGAAATGATGAACGCTTTACTTATAAGTTCAGGTTTACCATAGAACTTGTGGGAGGAAGCTATCCTTATAGTAAATCGAATACTCAATAAAGTGCCTCACTCAAAGGCACATGTTATTTCATATGAGAAATGGAAAGGTAGAAAGCTCAACTTGAATATTTCAAAGTGTGGGGGTGTCTAGCTAAAGTTCAGGTTCTTATACCTAAGAGGGTAAAAATAGGGCCTAAGACTGTGGATTGTGTATTCATTGATTTTTCCACAAATAGTAAGGCATGTCGGTTTTTGGTTCATAAGTATGAACATCTGGATATTCATGATAATACGATAATGGAATCATATAATGCTGAATTTTTTGAAAATATTATCCGTATAAAACTAGACTTGAGTCATCTAGTGGGGGGTCTAAACAACCCCGAGAATAACCAAAATAAAATGAAACCAAAGAAGAGAGTCCAAGGCGCAGTAACTACTTCATTTGGATCTGATTTTGTAACATTCTTTCTTGAAAGTGAGTCTCAAACATTCAAGGAAGCAATGTTGTCTAGCGACTCAACCTCTTAGTAGGAGGCAGTCAATAGTGAAATTGAATCAATCATAAGCAATCATACTTGGGAGTTGGTTGATCTTCCTCCAGGGAACAAAACCTTGGTTCAAAATGGATCTTTAAAAGAAAGATGAAAGATGATGGAACTATTGACAAATATAAAACAAGACTCGTTGTCAAAGACTTTAGACAAAAAGAAGGTCTTGATTATTTTGACACATACTCGTCAATGACTAGGATTACATCAATTCTGATGTTAATTACCCTAGCTGTAGTATACGGTCTTGAAATTCATCAAATGAATGTGAAAACCGCCTTCTTAAATGGAGAGCTGGAAGAAGAAATTACATGGAACAACCTGAGGGTTTTGTAGTTCCTGACAAAAAAAAAGAAAGTGTGCGACTTATTAAATCAATTTATAGACTAAAAGAAGCACCAAAATAATGGCATGCGAAGTTTGATCAAACCATGTTGTCAAATGAATTTAAAATCAATGAATACGATAAATATGTTTACATTAAAGATACTCCAATCAGGAAGTCATTGTATGTCTATATGTGGATGACATGGTGATAATGAGAAAGGATATTGTCTATATAAAACTACACGCATATGCTCGCTAGTAAGTTTGATATGAAAGATCTAGGAGTTGCTGATGTGATATTGAGAATTAAAAATTCTCAAAACTCCTAACGGTCTAGCATTGTCTCAAACTCATTATATTCAAAAGGTACTTGAAAAATTCAAGTATTAGAATTGCAAAAGGGCAAAGACCCCAATTGATGTGAACCTTCATCTTGCAAAGAATAAAGGTGAAAGTCGGTCTCAATTGGACTATGTCAGAGTATGGCCCCTATATGCATACGCTTTGATAGTCAAGCTGCAATAGGAAGGACTAAATGCATCATGTATAATGGCAAGTCTCGTCATATAAGACGAAGACATAACTCGTTAGACAACTACTCTCTAAGTGAAATTATCACAATTGACTATGTAAAGTCAAAGGATAATGTATCGGGACCACTTACAAAAGGTCTAACTAGAGTGTGAGTAGAGAAATCATCGTCGAGAATGGGACTATGGCCGAGAACAAATTATTATGACGGTAACTCTACCTAGAATACTGGAGATCATAAGATCTAGATTCAAGGAGATAAAACAAAGTCATTGATGACGGTTCAATATTGTCAAAAATAATTTTATGGTTCATTCTCATGATAAGACAATGTTCAGTAACCATGATAAAGGCATAAGGACATTTTAATGGTTTCTAAGTTTGATACAGGGTATATCAAATAGTGTATCTACTGAATAACACATTTAGAAATCACCTATGTGAGTATGAAGTGTAAGCCGCTTCAAGCAGAATCCGGTAAGGCCAGTTCTTTTTAGCACTTACCAATCGAGATGTGTTCATGACTAAAACAAACAAAACAATGAGAACTAAGAACTATTCAAGGGTTGACTGTGTGACTTATGTTATCTAGGTATACACAAAAGCTCGACGGTTCAAAGATATCAAATCTATCGATTGACCGAGTATATTCGTTATATGTTCACTACGGAAAGTTTAAAAGGAAACACTACTAAAAATAGCATTTAGCGACAGGCACTATTCCGTCACTATATAACGACGGATTTTCAACGGAATTACTATTTTGTTGCAAAATTGAAAAATAATTTTTTTAGTTATAATATAGGGACGGATTGACAACAAAATATTTATTGTGTTACTAAATATTAGCGCGAAATTTTGACACCTAATTTTTTCTATGGATTTAGTAACAAAGTAGGAGTGATAAATTTAATAATTACTGGGTAACATAATTAGTCATTATAATTTTTTCTATATAAATACATTTATTTGAAAGCGACGGATGCTAGAATCTGTCAGTTTATCCATTGTAAATATATTTAAAGTCATATATTCTAGAGCACAAATCTATTTTCACATTTTCAAGCTCCCCTCCAAAAAAATCCTCTCTCAAGCTCTATTTTCGTTGAAGCTTTCTAAGTCTCCCTGCAAGCTCCATTGAAGTTCTCGCTCTCCTTTCCAAGTCTCCATTGTAAGCCCAATCTTCCATTTCAATTTCATTTAGCTCTCCATCTCAATAGAGTTGTGGTTTCTTCAAAATGGGTAATTTCATCTTTTATTTATGCAAAATATGAATCCCAACTCGTCCTTGATTTTTGATGTTAGATTCATTGGATTTGGGTATCAATAGCTTCACTTGAAAAAATCATTGTTTTTCAGTTCAACTCATCTTCTGAAAATAGAGATTTTAGTGGTTTGGGTGTATGAAAGTATGATATTTTAACTCTTAACTCTTTCCATTTCATTTAGCTTGATTACTTGAAGTAGGATCGATATTTTCTCAAAATAGGAATTTAAAAAATTTAAGTGTTCTAAGGGTTTTTTTTTCTAGAAATTATGTTTTTCCTAAAATTTCATGAGGTTTATAAAGAGAAGAAAATTATATTAATTATATTTTCCCTAAAATGAAAGTAATCAGTAAATATTTACACACTGAGCAACACAAAGAAATGAGAATAGGTTTAGTATGTGATACCTGTTTAGAATTGCCTTGAATCTTCTAAACTTTCAAGTATTTATCTGATTGAAGAGATTGAGTAATTATCTCATGTTGATACTTGTTAAAGTTATCTTCCTCTGTCTGTTTTTTCAGAAAATAAAAAAAATCAGATTCATTGCTTACCGTATAATTGACTGATTCTTAATTGTCATAGAGAGTAGTACATTTAGAAGAAAGCGTATGCTTAGCAGTAAATGATCGTTTTGACTGGGATGACTTTTTATTCAAACTGTTGAATCAAGCTCATCTTAAACAAATGTCTGCCCGCAATGTGACTTATGTTGTGAAAATCTACAATTTGATAGATTCTATGAATGAACATACTTGACAAGACTTTGTTTTCTGATTAGAGTTGTATAGATGTATAGTTTTGATGATTTACAATTGTGTTGGATATTAAACTTGTATAGAGAGAAATAACCAAGAATCATATTTAGATTTGAAAGTCAAATTCCTCATGTATGCATAATACAGAAGTTTCTATGGTTTATTTTGTCTGTATTTTTGACACAGTTGAACACTGTACATTATGTAAAAAAATTTAAAAGAATGAAGTATTATCTAGTGCTTAAAACGTACTTCTGATTGATTTTTGTATTCTGACTAAAATGGTCAACAAAAGTGGACTCTTCTTCAGATGAAGTTTTTATTTCCTCCTATCATTAAAGTCATGTATAGATAATTGAAGAAACTTAAATCACTATCTAGATAACTAGATGGTGAGTGTTATAAAGCAACTACCTATAAACTGAATGTATCCAGACAACAACTCATTCATATTAATTGTTTATTTTTATTTACATTGTTATTGTTTCATATTCTTTCTAATAACCACGGTAATGAAATATTAAAATGTTTCAGCTCCCTGCTATTATAACCTCATCATCAAGGACTGGTTTATTTGCTTGAAGTAAGTCTCACTCTTCATTTCTATCTCTAGTTTAGCTCAAGATATAAGTTTTGAAGTATTTTCTTTACGCAATCTAACTATGATGAAGATTGTTGTCATTATCTTAAGACTATTCAAGTTAGGACTTTTTTAAAGAGATAAGTGAAAAAATTGGAGAATTCTCATTCAGTTGTTGTGGGTATTTTTGTGATTAGTTCTTAGTGGATGAAAAGTAGTATTGGCTCAAAAAAAATTCTTGATCTAGTTTTTTTTCACAGTGGAAAGTGTTGTTTGTAGTATAAATTAACTATATGCTTCAATCCCTTTTGTTTGTCATCAATTTTGTGAGACTAATATAGTAATTAGATAGTTTCAATAAGTTCAGTACAACTAGAATGCTTCAGTAAGTTCATTGAATAAATTGAAGATATTTAGATAAAATTTTACTATCACATACCAATTGCTCGTCCTTTAGGCATAATATTTATTTAATCTAGAGAACATGACCTCTTCTGTGTTGAATGTGCTACCATTGAAATCTGATTTGTTTGGTTTAAATGTACTATTTTTGAAATCTGAGTAGTCTAGTGAAGCAACCTTTAAGTTGTGGCTGCCTATTTAGGCTGTTAAATTACTTTAAATTTCCCTTCTTTGTTCAGAAATAATCGGCTGCTTCTAGCTTTCTCGTTATGCTAAAAAAATTTCTATTTTACTACCTGCTCAATTGTCCAGACCTTTCTAATTTCACTATGAGGCTTTAAGTTTTATTTATAATGACCTATTTATTTGCTTGAAAGATGAAAAACCTTTGATACATGACTTGCATTAGTTTTTAACCATATCTTAATGATGAACTCATACTTTTTTGTGACTAAAGTTATGTGCACAATTAGTCAATTTCATATGTATAAGATGCTCTGAATGAATCCATGATATATTTCTGCTACTTGTTGTGTCAATGACATTTTTTTCTTTGAATCTAGAAAAATTGAGTCTAACGAAAGTTCTGGATGCTATAATTAACTTATAAGTTGTGTAGATAACACTATGTTAGTCTTTTAACTCAACTAATATAGTTAACAATTGATAGATTTGTAAATCAGTAATAAAAATATTCTTTCTGCAATCACTTATAAATATAATGATACTTATATTACTTTTGATTTACGATAGTCCTCCTAATAACTTCTTCAAATTTATATAGTCTAGAACCTTCTCAAATATGCTCTAGTTTACATCCAAATCCTTCAAAAGTGATGTTGATTGCAATGAATCAATTGGAAAGGTGTCTCAAATGATGTAAGAAATGGTTATTTTAGAGAATTCAAGGTATAAATTTACATCATAAGTGAGTTTAACAAGTGTATTCGCATATATAGATAGGACATTAATGTATTACTTTCAAAACTTATTTCAGATAAAATTCTATCGAGATGTTTCCATTAGTGAAAAAGAAGAAGACACTAGATGGTTAAGGCAACATTGAAATATATACAAATTTCATTTCTAAAATAAAAAAAGGAGTTAGGCCAGGTTATGTACCAAGTGAGTTACCTCTGGATGTTCATACACATGGACATGATGGAAAATCATATATTGGTGAGTGTTCTCGAAATGTCCATGTAAGTCTAAATTTGGAGGTGTTTAGGTTCTTTTCTACTTTAGTTTTTAGTGCAATTTTATTCATGTTTTAAAGTGTATCTGTTGCTGCTATTTGGTATAATTCTAATGATGTTTTAAATTTTTTCGAAGCAATTTAAGTGTTGTTTTAATGCGATTCTAGTGTTGTTTTTGTGTGACTCTAGTGCAGTTTATTTTTGTGCAATTATAGTTCTATTTTATAGAGAAACTAATGCTAATGTTTTTGTGTAATTCGATTGTTGTTTTGAGGCATTTCTGATGCAATTTTAATATTGTTTGGTGTGATTCTAATGTTGTTTTACTGTGACTCTAGTGCAGTTATTTTGGGTGCAACTCTAGTCCTGTTTTAGTGAGAATTGTTTTAGTGTAATTCAGGTGTTGTTTGAGGCTTTTCACTCGAACATGAATTTCTTCTTATTGCTACATCAACCACATTCACTCCATTGCCTGTCGTTCTTACTTGCATCTAGTACATCAAATAACAAGAAGAAACTTTGAACATAAGTAATATAATTTGGATTATTAATACTTCAGAATTATGAATAGGCACCAATAACTACATAACATTCTTGTTATTTGAGTTTTGATAGATAACTTTACAGTTTTTGCATCTAGAAGAAATGAATGATCTGTAAATTTTATCCTTAGTAGTTTTCTAGATGTGCTCGTATTGCAGTATTCATAGAATTAATTTATACTATCTTGCTCTGATTAGACAATTATTTGTACACACTTCTGATTATAACCAATTGAAAAAGTTTGACAGTATTCTTGCAATTATGCATAAGTTAATATTGTGGCATATATGTAAACTACTTTTGCTGGTGTGAGTAGAAGAATGACATGAACTTTGATAAGTTGGTACTCACACTTTCTGATATCCTCCAAGAGAATAGGAATATTGTAGCTATTAATTTTGGTGACAATTTTCTGATCCAAAAAAATATCGGTTATCTTTCAGATTATTCGAAAAGAGGCCAGGGATGATTTAATTATACAAGAATTGTAGGCCCTTTACTACCCCTGTAGCAGCTGTTATACGTTGTGTATAGATTTTTGTTGTAATTCTTATGTCATTTTAGTGTGAATCTAGTGCAATTGTTTTCATGTAATTCTGATTTTGATTGGCTAATTTTCGAGTGTTTTTGATGCTATTTGATAATAGAAATTAGTTTGTTTTGAGGTTCATCTATTCCAAAAATGTGTGAGTTCAAGTATGATCTTTATTCTGCAATTCAAACGAGTTCAAAATTATAGGTCTAAGTTAATTACTACAATTTATAAACAACACTTCATAGACCAACTAATATAAGTTGCACTGTCTTCCTTTCATTGCATTTTTCTTGCAACAATTATCTACTAATACAAGATATTAGAGTATTGTATGCACATGGAAATCAAATAGACCATTTTGCTGCAACAACGCAGTTCTTCCTGGGAAAATAATAGACATGTTCTTTAAGCTTAAAAACTTGTGTTTTTTTTTTCCATTTCCTTCAAAATTTATTTTGTTTCCTACCTTAAATGCTTTCTCATTTTTTCTAGTTATTATAGGAAAAATATGAAGAAATATTACAAAAAACAGTGTTTCAGACGGATATTGATCAACGTGAATCATATTACCAATCTGCATGAAAAGAAAACAAAAGAAGAATATACAGACTTGGTCTAAAGCAGAAAATTACTATAGGAAGAATCTTTGTGGCTCATCATCATTACAACCTCCATTGTTTCAATCAACATCAATAACAAATATGGATGAGTTTGTAAAGCAAATGATGTTTGCACTAACTAGTTATCTTGTTCATATTATAGTTGAGCAGGTGCAAGCATCGATTACTCCATCCAGCAATCCATCAATTGTGAAACCCATAGTGCCTGCTGTTACTAATGTGGACGAAGTTGCTACCTAAATTTCAAGGGAAGCTCGTATCCCTTAGTTCTCCAACAACTTTAATTTTTGATAAAGTCATATTTTTTGAAAACTACAAATTGCGTAGTAATATTTTGATGAACATAGTTTCATTTAAGAGTACTTGATATATTTATTCAAATATATTTAACCAAAAATATGTGATTTTGGAGTTTTCTATTTATATATTATAAATTGTTTGTGAGTATTATATTATATGAATGTTTGGTCATTGCTATGAAAAGAATGTTGGGACGGATCAGCTACGAATTATTGAAGGCCTAATAAGTTGTAACAGAATATGTTGCGAAGGAAATTTCGTCGCAAATTTATCCAAAATGACAAAATAAATTATGAAATTAGCAACTAAACTATATAAATATAATTATGAATCAGTTCGTGGCTAACATGTGGCGACGAAAATGTTTCGTCACTATCACGTCGCTAAACTTATGATGAAACTCATTTTTTATCTTAGAATTATGAAATTACCAACAAAATTATATAAGTATAATGATGACTAAGTCCGTCGCAATATGAAAATGTTTCGCCACTATGACGTCGCTAAATTTGTGACAGAACTAATTTTTTTTGTCACTAAGAGCTTACTAACGAGCGTTATTGCAACAATCAATACTCCCTTGCTAATCTGTCACTAATCATGATTAGTGACAGATTTTCATTATATAGTGACGGATTGTGTCCGTCGCTAAACACTATTTTTTAGTAGTAAAACCTACTTATCCAGATACGATTAACCCTTACTTACAAGACACACAAGTTTTTCATGCATATGTTTTACCAATAGTCATTCCCCATTCATGTGGGGGATTGTTCGGTTTTAGCAAAGTGTGTGGTTGGGAAAAAGAGAAGAGAATAATTGAAAAAAAATGAGTGAACCGATTTGGAGGAAAAATGAAAAGTCATTAAGAGGAAATGAAAAGTCATTTCTCCCATACCGGTAAAAGAAAGGAAAATTGTTGTCCTTATATTAGGAAACACTTACTTCACTTCTTAAAGAGCTAAGAAGAAGTTGCCCCCTTGCGCCGTCTTCACTCGTTCGACCTCGGTTTCGGATTGAAAAAAATAATTTAATCAATTTCTTTTCTCTTATAAATTAATTCAGAATTAATTTTTGTGCAATTTGAAATTTGCGTGCAACTATCATAACGGTCTAAATTCCAAAAAGTCGTTATTTTCCAAAAAGACACATTTTTGGAGAAGTTATTATTTCTAAAAGGCACAACCTTCTGAAAAAATGGATCTGAACAGACACGTTTCTTGCTGAAAATGGCTAGTAAAGGAAGTAAATTTTCGTTTTTTCAAATACTAAAAATTTTTTCTTCTCTGCATATATTTTTTCTCATAAACAAAGTGCCAATCGACTGAGTCTGTTTGGCTGGTTACTGTTCTTAAGTTCGCTGAAGTTATAGAAGTTTGAGGTACCGCTACATCTTTAACAGGATTAATCCGTTTTAGCTTGGGAGAAATTAATTCATAACCTCGAGTACAGTGAGGGGATTAAATTTCTTAAGGAGACACAGTATTTTCTGTGGACTCGAATTATTAATTTTTCTGTCTATTTTCATCTTCTTTCTGTTTCTGTTTTGACTAACCTTAATACAGGAAATAACATGTATTTGTATAATTGTATATACTTATTAGTATATATATGTATCATTACAGGACCATCTTAATCCCTGGGCCACTAAAGTCATCGCTTGGGGGCCCCATTTATAAAAAATAATTACTTATATATGTTATTTTTAAAAAAAAATTATATATTCTATGAGTGCTATAATTTCTACTAGGAAAATTGCATATCAGATGAATACAAACCTGAATTTCGTAAAAAAAAGTTAATTTGATAAAAATATGGATAACGAAATAACAAAATTCCTTGAAGAATCTTTTAGAGTTGATTACTTTTATACATGTAGAGAAGATCAAACTATTTTTCATTTCAAAATAGATTTGAACCAACTGAAGTATATGAAAAAAAAAATTGATTTCTTATTTAGTGATAAAATATTGAGATTTCTAAATGATGAGAATTTTTAGAAATAGTGTTTAACTTTGAACTTTCTTTAACACGTAATAGTTATTCTGATATTGATGGTTTAGATTTATTTTTTGAATTAAAAGTGTTAAGAGAAAAATACTAGTGGAAGATAATAAACTAATGAAAATACTTATAGAATAATGTTAACAGTTCATATAACTGTTGCCTCACCCGGAAGAAGTTTATCGAAATTAACATTGATTGAATCTTCTTTAAGATCAACAATGTCTCAACTTTCAAGAGAGATTGAATATATTAGTTATATTATCATTTGAAAAGGAATTATTAAAACAAATTGATTATAAAACAATACATAATCACTTCGCTGGTTGCATCTAAAATAGCTAAAAGAATATAAGATAAAAAAAATACTAAGGCCCCTCTCTTAAATTTCGCTTTAGGCTCCCAATATTGTTGAGTCGGCATGTGTATGAATGAATACAATTAGTTGTACCCGAATATAATCTATATCAATGAAAATTATATCAGCGAATTACAATTATATCAAGTTGAATATTTGTATTTATATAATAAATTGTTATAATTGTATCAATCTTGCATTTATTGCATTAAAGGATACAGTTTGTATCAATCTTGTATCAAATTCAACATTTGTATTTGTATACTTTATTTTTATCATACCTATCAGTAAATACATGTGTATTTGTTTGTTTCCCTAAAAGTTAAGGATATATATATGGAATAATTACTAGAATATACACCTTTAGTTTATATATTCACCATATTTCCCTACTATTTTTAAAAGAATACAAAAAATTTTATTTCTCCCCAAATTCAAAACAACCGATACATTATTTTTTTAGAATTTCAAACCATTACTTTTCACCCTAAATTTACTCCTCTATTTACTTCACAATCTTATCCTTCAATAACCAAACCCAATTTTCACTCCTAAATTTTGTCCGCCATATTTTCAACCGTTCCATCTTCTTAATTTTGAATTTCAAACCTGTTCTCTCTCTGCCATATTCTCCATCAACCAATTTCAAAGTTTGAAATAGATAAATTTTCATCTTCAATTTTTTTTCTTTCTTTTTTTCTTTCTAATGCTTCATGGATCATCTGTCATTTAGTATTGTGATTACCCAAATAGTTACATTAAATACTAACAAATCTCTATCTGTGAGTTTTGGCTAGATTCAGTGTCCTTCTTGGGGCACATAGTTTCTAAGGATGGAGTGATGGTGGATCCTTCTAAGATTGAAGCAGTGAAGAGTTGGATAAGGCCTACTAATGTTACAGAGGTAAGGAGCTTTGTTGGTCTAGCTAGCTACTACCGTCGATTTGTCAAGGGATTTTCTTCTATTGCTTCCCAATTGACAAATTTGACTAAGCATAATGTTCCATTTGTATGGTCGGACGAATGTGAAGAAAGCTTCCAGAACCTCAAGACCTTGTTAACTACTGCACCAATTCTTACCTTGCTAGTAGAAGGTAAGAATTTCATTGTTTATTGTGATGCATCTTATTCTGGGTTGGGTGCAGTGCTAATGCAGGAGAGGAATGTAATTGCTTATGCTTAGAGGCAATTAAAAGTGCATGAACGTAACTATCCGACCCATCATTTGGAGTTGGCTGCAGTAGTGTTCGCATTAAAGCAATGGAGACATTATCTATATGGGGTTAAGTGTGAAGTCTATACAGATCATCGTAGTTTACAGTATGTCTTTACTCAGAAAGATTTGAATTTGAGACAGAGGAGGTGGATGGATCTACTGAAGGACTATGATATTACTATCTTGTATCACCCAGGAAAAGCTAATGTTGTGGCAGATGCTTTAAGTAGAAAAATAGGGAGCATGGGAAGTTTAGCCCACCTACAGATTTCTAGACGCCCATTGGCTAGAGAGGTTCAGACTTTGGCTAATGACCTCATGAGGTTGGAAGTACTAGAGAAAGGAGGATTTTTGGCCTGTGTGGAGGCAAGATCTTCTTTTCTTGACAAGATTAAGGGAAAACAGTTTACTGACGAGAAATTGATCCGAATTCGAGATATAGTAATTCGAGGAGAGGCTAAAGAGGCAATAATTGATGAGGAAGGCGTTTTGAGAATTAAGGGAAGGGTATGTGTGCCCCGTGTTGATAATTTGATTCACACTATTCTTACAGAGGCTCATAGTTGAAGGTATTCTATACATCCTGGTGCAACCAAGATGTATCGTGACCTAAAGCAACATTTTTGGTGGAGTAGGATGAAGCGTGACATTGTTGATTTTGTTGCCCAATGCCCGAATTGTCAGCAGGTAAAGTATGAACACCAGAGGCCCGGAGGAACACTTCAGAAAATGCCCATTCCTGAATGGAAATGGGAAAGAATTACAATGGATTTAGTGGTTGGTCTTCCAAAAACATTGGGTAAGTTTGATTCTATTTGGGTAATTGTTGACAGATTAACTAAGTCTGTTCACTTCATTCCGGTTAAGGTGACTTACAATGTAGAGAAGTTAGCCAAACTCTATATCTCAGAAATTGTTCGATTGCATGGAGTTCCACTTTCCATCATATCAGATAGGGGTACGCAATTTACTTCTAAGTTTTGGAGAACATTGCATGCTGAATTAGGTACTAGGTTGGATCTTAGTACTGCATTTCACCCTCAGACCGATGGTCAGTCTGAGCGAACGATTCAGGTTTTGGAGGATATACTTCGTGCATGTGTGATAGAATTTGGTGGTCATTGGGATAACTTCTTACCCTTAGCAGAGTTCTCATACAATAATAGCTATCACTCAAGTATTGATATGGCCCCATTTGAAGCACTGTATGGGAGGAGATGTAGGTCTCCCATTGGTTGGTTTGATGCATTTGAGGTGAGACCATGGGGGACCGATCTTTTGAGGGAATCGTTAGATAAAGTAAAATTCATTCAGGAGAAGCTTCTAGCAGCTCAAAACAGGCAGAAAGAATATGCAGATCGAAAGGTTAGGGACTTGGATTTTATGGAGGGTGAACAAGTCTTGCTGAAGGTTTCACCCATGAAAGGGGTGATGCGGTTTGGTAAGCGAGGTAAGCTTACTCCGAGGTATATTGGTCCATTTGAAGTACTTAAGCGCGTGGGGGAGGTGGCCTATGAATTAGCCTTGCCTCCAGGACTCTCAGAAGTGCACCCGGTATTTCATGTGTCTATGCTGAAAAAATACCATGGGGATGGAAACTACATTATTCGTTGGGATTCAGTTCTTCTTGATGAGAATTTGTCTTATGAGGAGGAGCCTGTTGCCATTTTAGATAGAGAAGCCCGCAAGTTGAGATCAAGGGAGATTGCATCCATCAAGGTTCAGTGGAAGAATCGGCCAGTTGAAGAGTCCACTTGGGAGAAGGAGGCTAACACGCAAGAAAGATATCCACATCTTTTTACAGATTCATGTACTCTTTCTCGCCCTTGTTTTCTTCTTGTGATCGTTCGAGGACGAACGATGGGTAAATTGGTATCTATTGTAACAACCTCTTTAGTCGGTTCGAGCAGTAGAATTATTTTGATAAAAACTGATTGGGTCGACGGATCACGCGACGGACCGTCATGTCCACGACGGACCGTGATGGACTCTGTCGTCCCATACTTGTGTAATTTCTCCTGCGGCTCTCCTCATTACCCTCGACGACAGGTAGGACGAACCGTCATAAGCACAACGGTCCGTCGAGGGTCTCCGTTCCAAAACACTTCAACTCAGAAATTTGGGTACTGAGATCGACTCTCTGAACTTCACGACGGAACTGCAGCACGGACCGTCATAGATACGACGGACCGTCACAAACCTCTTTACTGAATTTGACTCTCTGAACTTTGTGACGGACCTGCAGGACAGGCCGTCGCAGCTACGACGGGCCGTCACGAGCTGCGTAACCCCGACTGGGGCGGATTTCTGCTAAAAGTTTAAAGGGGTGTTTTGGACTATTCATGACAAACTTTATGAAATTTGTGGGGTAAGTTTAATAATTTAGTTACTTGGGGGTTAAAGAAGATAATAAGGAAATAAATAGTGGGTTACTTTTATCATCTTTTATAATTGATTATATGATAATTAGGGTAAAAGAAAAAGAATCTGAAGAAGAAAAATAAAAAGAACGAGCGGGAGAGAGAGAACGAAGAGGAAAGCAAAGGCATTTGGAAGTAGCTTGCTTGATCACGATTCTTCGGTGGAGGTAGGTTATGGTTTATTTCTATGTGATAGATAAACTCTAAATAGCAATTGATATGTATTGGGTGGTATTGTAAAGTCTTCTATATGCTTGATTGTATGGTTGCATGTTGTGATTATGTAATTGTGATGGATTAGAAGGGTGAGACTGTTGAATCTTAAACCTTAAATCCTCTTTATTAAGATGACGCCTTGACATAAAGAAGGCTTGATGAACTAAAATAATGAGATTAAGGGATCGGGTGTCACGTTCTGACACGTAGTATTAGGGGATCGGAGTGTCACGTTCCGACACGTAGTATTAGGGGATCGGAGTGTCACGTTCCGACACGGCCGTACTAGGGGATCGGAGTGTCATGTTCCGACACGATAATAATAAAGAGAATGAATCTTGAATTATGTTAATATACTCAAATTCAAAGAACCTATTTCCCGAATGAGTATGGTGTGGAGGCTTGAGTCCTCATGGGTGTGCTTGGTGTTGTTGCCAATGGTTCTTGTACTTTTGTTGTCACCTGTTAAGCATTGTAGTTGATTTTATATTACTATTCGATATATATTGCTTTCTATTTTGAGTTGGCCGATGATACCTACTCAGTACGTGTTCCTTGTACTGACCCCTACTTGTATTTTTCTCTTTGTTATTTGTGGAGTGCAGCAAACGTGCCATCAACTTCGACTCGTCCGCAACTCTAGCCAGTCTCCAGCATATCAGATTTCAGGGTGAGCTATTGTTCCTAGCTCGGATTGGATTCTCTCCTTCACGTCTTGATGTCTTGAAGTTTGGACATGGACCATCTCTTTTACTTATTTTAGCTTCTTAAATACTCTTAGATTTAGAAATTTGAGGATAGATGTTCTTGGTGTGATGACTTCCAGATTTTGGGGATGATAGTTGATAAACTTTAGAAGCTTATTTATTGGTTATATTAATAAGATTTTGAGTCTTCCGCATTATATTTTTGTTCGTTATGGTTGAAATATTGGTAATATTTGGGTTTTAGATTTGTTGGTTCGCTCACATAGTAGAATTTTGTGGGTGCCACTCGCGGCTCGTTTTGGATCGTGACATATATATATATATATATATATATATATATATATATATATAATATATATATATAATATATATATATATTGCTTCTATGTTGGAAGCATTGAGTTGATTGAGAGTGATGTTGAAACCACTCGTACCGGTATTATACTCAGTGAATGATGTTGAAACCACTGAGTCAAGGATCATACCGGCATTATACTCAGTGAATTTAAGCTTACCAAGGACAAGGAATTTGCTAACTACGGTTGAGTGTCCTTGCCCTGATTGCTCTTGCATGGCTAGTTCTATTAATGAAAAAACTGGATGTCCTTGCCCTGATTGTTCATGCATGTCCGACACAACAACAAACACACATGGCAGATCGTTATTATAATTCTGAAGAAAATGAAAAGAAGTTATATATGTGTTTGGTCTTTTTGTTGAATACATTGTGGTACTTGACTGATGAAACACAAAATAACTACTAGTAGTACTTGTGTTTCAGTCGTCTGCTTTTATAAATAAATATTGTGAACCCTAACCATCTGACGCCATATACTTAATAGGAAACTGTATATGAAATAAATAAATAATTTTATTCAGATGACTAATTGCTTTGCATTTCAATCTTATATATCCTATACTACATTTTTATCAGAAAGATGTGGTATAATGAAGGTGAACAAAAGTATCGGATTTCTGTTGAAAGACCTTATGATTATCAACAACAAGCAGCACCAAATTGAAGAAACTATCCACGCTACCCTCAACGAGTCATCAACTTGTATTCCATAGAAAGTTATAATCTAAATACTTTTACATCTACTATAAATTTGCCTTCACCCAAAGTTTAATTATATTCAACAACTAGCTAGTCACAACACTTCACAAGTGATCACACCCCTATAACTAGCACTCAAATGCCGTTATATTAAGGTTTTTGGTCTAAACGCAACACTACTATTCTAAATTTAAATTATCATATTAACTTATTCTTGAATTAAAATAATAACATCAAATTTAATAAGTTCTTTTTTATCCCAAAATTCTTATTTTCATCCTTAATTATTCGAGATATACTGTAAATAGTCACAAGTTTCTTAAATTATTTACAGTCCCACCCTGTACTTCCTCATGTTATGTTAAACTAGTATAATAATTTCATATCTTAAAGTAAAAATGTACTTCTAAATTAGTCCAAATATATCATATTTCCTACATAAAAGAACCAAAAGCACTATTTTTTAATCAATTATGTCAACTCATATATCACAAAGACCAAAATTAAAACACACTCATAACTCTTTATTATATTCATGATGTGCAAGTGCCATAGAAATGATGGTGTCAAACATTTCTCAAATTTTAAAAATAGATCACTATGTAAAATGTATGAATGGAATATAAAAACGATTAGCATATAGATTTTCCTGTCAAAATACAAAAAAAAAATATCTCATAACGCAAACACACAGCTCGTTAAAAAATTGTGGAAAGAGAGGAGAGACGAGAAAAACTTTATTCATCAATTTCTACTTCAAAAGCCCGTAGGCCACGGAATACTTCCATCAGCAAAGGTGTGCAACACAACACGAAAATGCAGATAAAAGCAATTATTTCTTCTCCTTCCTTTTGTTATATAATTCCATTTTGGTAGTAACAGTTACAAAGTAGAAAAAAAAAAGCCAAATGAGCCATAGATTGCTCTAAATATCAAGTCATGCAAAATAATATTTGGCATAACAAAGGACAAAAGGCCAATGGGTGAAAACAGGGAAACAACAATCTCATACGTTAAAGAAAAATTTGATCTGTGATCTCCCTGAAAGGGTTGCTTCAGTCCTCTCCGACCTGTCAAAGAAGAAATTTAGGAAGATAGAAGTAAACAGCAATAACAAACAACAATAACGCATCCATCTCTAATGCAATTGCGGCAATTACCATGTTTCTCCGTTTAAATTAATTCCATCCAACATTGTACAGACACAAAATTAATAATAACCAATGGTAACACAAACATAAAAGATGACGTGAACATTAGTAGTTACACAATAACATAACCTTATGGTACATACTACAAACTCCATCCTTCCACCCTCACACCCCTTCAACAAGAAATATATGTGTACATTGGTGGACCCAACAAGAAGATAGTGTGAAAGAAGAAGAATTCGATGGCGCATAGGATAGAAGAAAATACATGTTAGTATAGTACGTACACAAAAGGCATACTACAAAATCAGAAGGTAGACCAATAGACCCAAAATATACATAGGAAACATTCAGGAAACAATTAAAGCTTATGCACACCATTACTAATTCAGCCAATCCGAACAGGCTCTTAGTTGGGTAACTAATACAAATCCTCATTATCCATTT
Organism: Solanum peruvianum; assembly: GCA_027705065.1. NCBI lineage: Eukaryota > Viridiplantae > Streptophyta > Magnoliopsida > Solanales > Solanaceae > Solanum > Solanum peruvianum. The sequence goes on from JAKWJD010001765.1 coordinate 17,594,851, forward strand.
TTCCCATTAGGACCTGTTCCATTGCAATACAAAACAATTTGAGTTCACTAAACTAAGAGGTTCCATATGTTTCCTACTGATAAATATTTCTTTATACACTAAAAGGACTCTAGGCAAACACTAAATCTAATGTAAACACACCAACACGATTAAACCATAACCCAACTAGTATGTATCACATAATTAGAGCCAATTTGGCAAAGCTTTTGGAAGGCCAAAAGTGCTTCTTCTTTTTTTTAAAGAAAAAGTGAAGTGCTTGGTCAAAGTTTTAGAGAGATATTAAGTACTTATGCTGAGTAGCAAAAGCAGTTTTTTAAAAGCTAAAAAAAACCGTTGTTTTTCCCTACTAACACTTTTGAGAAAAAACACTTGCAAGCACTTAAAAAAAGTTTGGCTAAATATTTAATTGTTTGAAAGTGCGTTAAATTTATAAACACAAATTGCTTCTCATCAGAAGTACTTTTTTGAAAAACAGTTTTGGAAAAAGGCTCTTTTCAAAATAAGCTGATCGTAGAAGCTTGGCTGAACAGACGTATTAGACCTTTGTTTACAATTTCTTCTATCTTTCATGAAGTTTGCCTCAATTCCAAGAGATTGTACATCTTTTACGGAGTGTTCGGTAACGCGGAAAAACATTTTCCAAGAAAAGAAATCCAACTTTTTCATGTTTTGATTGGTAAAATTATTGAAAAACAAGTTGCTTAACAATGAGAAAACCCATAAGTGGCACTCCACTCCTCACCATCCTACAATACAAACATCCCATATAGGGCTGTTCATGATTATGGTTAGAAACCAAACCAAACCGCAATTCGAACCAAACCGATGAAAAAAATCAGATATTTGGTTTGGTTTGGTTTTAAATTTTGAAAACCAATACTATTTGGTTTGTTTTTGGTTTTACTAAGAAACAACTGCAAAAATAACCAAACCAAACCGATAAATTAGATATATATTATTCACAAATAAAATATAAATGTTTTGTTAATTTTTAATTAACTTGAGTCTTTAACTTTACCATTTTCTCAAGCCCAACAATTAAATTTTAGCTCAACCATTACAACCCTAAGTCCAAGTCTATCAAAATCAATTACTTTACTCTATAACTACCCTACCTCATATAAGATGGTCAAAATTTTCTTAATTGGACCACTTTGTTCGTGTGATAATAACTCTTGTATTGCTTAATTGTTTAATTGAACTTACATTAAATTTCTTGTAGATTGTTCATGTAGTAGGTGTCCATGTCTATCAAGATACACATGTCCTAAAAGAATTTATTACTTTCAAAACGGTTAAAACCAGAAAAAACAAACCAAACTGCCGGTTATTTTTTTTTGTTTTGTTTTGTTTGGTTTTAGAAATTTAAAAACCAACTTAAATTGGTTTAGTTTTGGTTCTAATCAATAACCGATCCAAACCGAACAGCGAGCACAATTCCATATACACTCCTCCCATAAGCCCCACCTGCACCACCCCTACCTCTCACCCCCACCCTCTAGAGTGTTCGCATTGTTTATATATAAATGCTTTTGAGCAATATTTTATGTTTGCTTACCATAAATCAGAAATAAGTAAGAAAGCACTTATTTTCTAAGAAAATAGTTTCGACAAAAACATTTTCCTTCCTAACAGACACACCCTTGATATAACTTTCTTTCACGTGATTTATATCCACCTCATCTCTTTTTAATACCTTCAACAGTCGTGGTTTAACACCTATATATGGGTGTTTTTGGGAGGTCTACCTACAACGTTGTGAAACTATCTTACGCTCTTTTTTCAATTTATCCTCTATTTGTGCTACTTATCTTCAGTCGGATGTACTTATTTATGTTCTCTCTTTTTTTAGATAGGTTTATAATCTGCATTTCATCGATATACCTGTCAAAATAAAATGAAAATAACTATGAGCAGCATTTTACACAGAAAAGCAGCCAAATTTAAGCCACACAGGGAAGTGATGTGCACGTCTTCCTGTTTCCCTCAACCCCAACCCCCATCCCCCACCCCTAAAGAAAATATTATATATTTCTATAATATATAAAAGGGATTCACATCTGAATTTCCACCTAAAAGTAATTATTCATTGCTACCCTCCTTTTCAGTTTCTGTTTATTCATTCCCTTATTTGACAAGACACTTTCATTTTATCCATATACCTCTAGTACTTTGCCATTACATTCAGACATTCAAGGAATGAAGTAGAAAAAGGACTACACTTCCTTGATATCCTTGGAAAGCGAGTCACAGAAAAGAAAAAGGGAATTTTGTAAAAGCAAACGGAAACAAAGAAGAGTAAAAATGAGTGTCCAGTCGTCAACTATTCCTTATAGGGCAAGGTAGAGCTAATCTGCTGCACTGTCCCTATTAGGGGTGTCAAATGGGCGGGTTGAGTTGAAATTGAGAATATTAAAATTGGTTGAAATAGAAGTCGGGTTGGGTCTTGACCCGCATAAGTTTACATTGGACTCAAATGGGCTAAAAAACGGGTTGAGTCTTGACCCGATTAATCTCAATAATTTAACATGTTGATATTTAACTTTTATAATCACCATTTGAATTTTAGCTTAAGAATTTTTTTTTAAAAAGCAACAAACGGATAGATAACAATTCACACCATAATATAGGAACATATCTTAATAAAAAAAATTAAAACAGGTTGAAATTGGAGATTGAATTGGGCTCAATTGAGGATTCTCTTCAAATGAGTTATGCTTGAATGGGTTGAGATTGAACCAATTCAAATTATCTTGAGCCCAACCCTTAAAATTCTGAGCGGTTTACTTATGTTTGGGTTCATTTTTGACACCCCTCGTCCCTATCATCAACCCTGATTAACCACCTAAAATCTTATGCACACTATATTTTAGGCAACCCTAAAATTATTTAGCACTTCTACGAACAAAAAAACACTGGTGTTGCAGGCGGGGAAGTCAATTAATTTTAAGAATTTAATTATAATTTTAAGTAGTATTTTTCATTAGTTATTAATTATATTTCTAACTTTCTTTCTTATTCTGTTTGTGTGCCCCTGTTATAACTTCAGGTAATGAACAACAGTGCAAACTTTTCTCAACAGGAAAGAAAAAGAAATTTAAAGAATACAAAAAAAAAAAAAAAAAAAAACTCACACCAGCTGGACAAGGTGGCAGCACCATTATTGTTTTATATGGATGTATGATGGGCATAAAATACAAGTCTGTTGGCCAAAAGGACGTCAATATTCTAACAAGTTTTCAGTGTATTTGTGAGGTTCCAAACAATATACTTGTAGCAATAATGACCATTTGAAATTAGTAATTTGACACAAACAAAGAGTCTGAGTGACACAGAGCACCAAAAAAATGATAGCCTTGCATTGGTTAAAGCATGTTTTAGATGGTTAGCAATTGTTGTACCTTCGAAATAAACTCTTAGATACAGAACATTAGAGAACTAAGAACAAAAAGATGGATGTCAGTTACAGATCAGTCCATTTAATTCCTTGTAGCATTCTCCACATCATTTATCCCCTGATTAAATGTCGCCCTAATCATTTTTTAAATCTTTAGGAATTAAAATATCTATTCTGTAATTATCCATTCATCAATGACAGAACAAGATTAACTGTTTCAAAAGCAAGAAATAACACAGTAAGGTCAAGTCATGAAGATTCAGCACATGCAATACAAAGTAAACTTGAATGTTAACAGCAGTTCAAGGAAAAGGGCATTAAGAATAGACGGACATTTGATCAGGGAATCGACAGACATTGCCTCTTGATTCACCATGCTAAGCAAAGATTTGATTAGAAAATCGACAGACATTTTCTTTGAATTGATTTTGAAGGTTTAAGGCAACTCATACATTTCCAAGCTCAAGCCCGTGAGTTACAGATTTTTTAATCAAGAAGCAACTAAAACATAACTGAAATAGTAGGATTTATCTTTATAAGGTGGTGTATTTACCACTTTTCTGCCATATATATTAAATTCTGCAACAGGTTAGTTTTTCTACTTCTTATATGTACAATAAGGCCTCATTTGTTTACATCTAATGAAGATTCAAATCCTAATCATTCAAATCCCAGTCACTAAGTCTATTTATTTTTTAGGTCTGAATCTTTATCATCGAGATATCAATCAGTATATGTATTTGTTTCTTTTATTCTGCAACTACTTAATGGGTTCAAACAGATTTAAATGATTAAGATATGTAATAAAGTCTTAATATTATTAAGATGTTATACATTAAAAAACATTGAGAGGAAGTATCTCAATATCATTCCATCCACTCTCACTGCTACTTACCATCATCCTTGTTGTTGCCGCCACACTATTAACTACCACTACCCACTCCACCACCCACTAATCACCACTATCAGTTGTAACTACTAACCACCATTTGTAATTATCACCACCAATCATCACCATTATCTATCAAAATGATCCACAACTTTATCACCTGCCACCACCATTAACCACCATTATTGTCAGTTACCGTCACAGCTAGCTCAGTTCTTTCAAATAAATGTGAGAATTACAATGTTACTACCCACAACCATTATTACCAGAGGCTGCCACCACCAATTACGTACCACGTGCAGTCAAAACCCACGATCACCACCAACCGCCATACAAATTTATTTTTAAATTTAACTATTTTTACATAGAGTATTAGAGTAATTCGTACTTTATTTGAATTTTTGCATTTATTAATTTTCAAGAAAGAACTTTTTACATTCAAATATTGAGAAACAAGCAACAAATAATTTTGTACAATTCAGATCTTAATACATAGTTCATATTCATACGTGTTAACCCTAATACATTTCTTAATATTCATGTGTATTCAAATTCAAACATCTTAATGTTAATAAAAACAAATAAGGCCTAAATGGAATCACTCGATATGGATTCAAAGCAAACAAACTTAATTCTGATCAAGTTTAATTAGACAATAATCTAGGTCTCATGAAGATTACTTACAAAATACAATCTTGACCATATTCCATATCCTAAAGGGTCAAAAATTATATATCCTTCATAAACATTAACGCTGAAGGTCTCTTTATTTCATAAAAAGTATTGATAAATCTCTTGTAAGAAGAATATTTTGGAAAATGGAAATCCAAGATTTCAAAGTCAAACTAAATTAATCTAAAAGATGTAAAGACTCACACAACCAAATGCGAGCATAAGTGAAAACCGTTTTACTTAATCAGCTAATACACAAGGATACAAGATTGCAGCTTCACAGCTAAAACATTGCAAGCTTAAATATTGCTTCCATCAATAGTTAAAAAATCAGAGATGCAACATGGAATGCTATCCTTCTACTACGTTACGACCCCTGGCTCCACAACAATTACACAGCAAGCACACTTTTTTTATCAAGTCAGCTTTTTAATAAAAGAGATGTAAGCAGGGTTAAGTAACACAAAGCTTATTGGTAAAGAAGCTTATAGACACAGCAACAGCCTTCTAACCCAAAAAAGAAAAAAGAGAAACAAATAGGAAAAAAAAAAAGCAGGAAAGAGCAAAACTTTATTATCAAAGAAAAGAGCATAACTATAAAAGCTATCATGTCCAATTGAGTATTTCAGGCTAGACACATGTAGAAGAACAACAATGCACAAGTTACTGGAGAAAAGAATGTTGACCATTTACCGAATATAATTGGGGAAAGACATGCCTATTTGTATCATGCCTTCTCTTACAAGATTAAATTCTATCTCGGGAAATCCATTTAACCCAAAAAAAATAAGCTCGGGAAGTAGCAATACATGCAATTCATTACCTTGGTAATAGGAGTCTCAGAAATACTAGCAGTTGATTTTCCAGGATATCCACCAAATTTCTGAGAGCATTCTGTGTATGCAGATCCTAGACCTGCCCCAGCACCAAATGCCGTAGATGCCCACCGTGTCACGGGACTCCCTTTGATAATAATGAATACAAATGAATAAACTGATTACATTTTCTTCCTAATAGATTTTGGAGATAACTTGGAGAAACACGAGCAGGTACAGGTCATATTATAGCAAAACTACTCATTTTACATATATCAAAGAACAATAAGCAAATTTTAAGCACAACTAGAATATACACCTAGACATCCAGCTAGAAAAAACTTAAAGATAGAAGGGGGATACTGATTGACAAGGCAACTGTAAAGGGTTATTACATCAAAATCTAAAGTCTTGCATGCCATAGACTACACTTTGTCCCCTTTTTCTCTCCGCAATCACAAACTGTGCATATAGCTAAGCTTTAAAAGAATAATTATTCAAGTTCTCACAAACAATATGGAACCATATAGAATGAAGCTAATAAGAAACCAACCCGTAACCACTCCAGTGCTATTTTTTTCACAAGCCCTGCTCATTACTGATCTAGCCATACACCCTTCAATTTTGCCCTTCAAACATTGATATATTACTAAGAAAATGGCATCACTTCTCTCTCTTTCTCCCTCCCCCGTCTGATACTAGACCACACCCCACCCCACCCACGTACACATTCGTTTGGGGTTGGGGTTGGTGTGGGGGTAGGGAGTTGGTGTTTGTCCTTTCTCCAATTTTTATTTGTTTACTTGCAGAGTGATACATATTTCAAAGAATACTACCCTTTACATCATTTACCACTTCCATTTGTGTTCACTATAAGATTACACAATCACTGCATCACACAAACAAAACTTAACTAAACAATATCACATCTGAAATGTCCAAGATAGTCAAAACTAATAGAGCAAACTAACCCGTATAAGCATTTTCACACTGTGGTGAACTGACAGAAGATGCTCACAAGCAAAAGCTCTAAGTCCAGCTTCAATTTCTTGGTAAAATACACAAACTAAAATATTTCCAATGAAAAAGAAACCCTTTTCGGTATTTTCCCAATTTAATTCATCCAACACCAATTGCAAAGTCAAACAGTACTAAGCAAAACAAGAACACATCTGAAACATCCCATAAAAGCAAGCAATAAAATGCGAATTTATGGGGGGGGGGGGGGGGGAAGCACTCACGGAAGAGGAGAAGACCAGCAAAGCCACCGATTAATGAAAAGTAAGTAAAACGGCGAACACCCAAATCAAGACAAGCATCCCATTTTGCATCCAAATTGTATCCTGATGGTACAACTGATTGTTCTTGCTTGTTCTCTTCAGCCATTGCCACACAATCTCACTTTCTAGGGTTCCTTGTTGTTTGATCTTGATTTGATTAGCAGCCGAGGGTTTCGTTTTCTGTCTGTACCTTCTTTCTGGAAAAATGTACAACTCTCCCAAATTTTCTAAGAGTCTTTTACCCAAATAGTCCTTTAACTTTGACATTATGTCTATTTCATCCTTCTAATATTATACTCCCTTCGATCCATTTTATGTGAGCTAGTTTGATTTGGCATGAAGCTTAGGAAAGAAATGAAGACTTTAAAATTTATGATCCAAAATGAATAATAGAAATTTGTATCGCTATAAATCATTTCATTAGACATAAAATAGACATTTTATAGTTTATTTCATTAAGAATAAAATAGACATCTTATAGTTAAATTTTTACTTAATATAAGAATGTGTCTTTCAGATAAATTGGGAGAGAAGGAGTATTTGATTTGAAGTATTTATCTTTATGTCTTCATAAATTAGGGCTGGCAAGGGGGCGGGGAAGGGGACTGGGGGACGGGACGAAGGGGGACGGGACGGGACGGGGGACGGGGAGGGGGGATTTCGTCCGGGACCGGGATTTGGGGGACCGGGATTGGGGGGACGAAAATAGGTCCCATCCCGTCCCACTATATATATGGGATGGGATGGGATTTGAGGGGACGGGACGGGACGGGACGGAACGGGACGGGATGGCATGGGACGGGGGATTTTTTTTTTTTAATATTTATATATTTTTATTGAAATGGTACGTCTTTAGCTAATAAATTTTAAATTTAATTTTTGATTTTCAAATATCAAAATAAATTTTCTAATTTAAAGTTTCAATTTTCAAATTTTAAGATTCATTTTTCAAATTTCAAGTTTCAACTTTAAAGTTTTAAATTTCAAATTTGCGAAGTTTAAATTTGTAATTTAAATATTTTAAAGTAATGTAAATTGTAAACTTTAAATTAAGTATTTTAAAATTAGTTTAGTACTTTAGTATATATATTTAATTGTATATATTAAAATTAAAATTCAAAACAATAATTGTATAAAAAAATTTATTCAATAGAACTTATAAGTTACAACTTACAATTAACAAATATTAGTGGAGTAACTAATCTACGCAGCCACCTTCTAGGAAGGGTTCTTGTCACGACCCAAATCGGGGACGCGACTGGCACCCACATTTACCCTCCTATGTGAGCGAACCAACCAATCTAACCTTTAACATTTCAATATAATATCAATAGAAAATAATGCGGAAGACTTAAACTCATAAATAAAACAACTCAACTATTATTAATATTCCCAAAATCTGGAAGTCATCATCACAAGAACATCTATGATCAAATTACTAAGCTAAACTATCTAAGAATGTCTAAGAAGCTAAAAATACATAAGAAACTAGTCCATGCCGGAAGTCAAGGCATCAAGACTTATGGAAGAAGATCCAGTCCAAGCTAGAGGCGTTAGCTCACCCTGAGATGCGGTATGACGAAATCTGGCCCGAATTACTGTTGTGTTGAAGTTGACGGAACGTTTGCTGCATAACACAAATAACAAAGGGAAAACATAAAAGTAGGGGGTCAGTACAACCACAAGTACTGAGTAGATATCATCGGCCAACTCAAAATAGAAGATAATATATATCAAGTAATATTATAAAACAACTATAAACTCAACATGTAGCAACAACAAGTATTATAATCGTCAATAAATTCCATCAAGTTCATCCATGAGGGCTCAAGCCTCAATACCATACTCATTTGGGAAATAAGTTCATTATGTTGAGTATATTATCATCTTTCACGATTCATTATCTTTCTTCCTCTTGTGTCGGTACGTGACACTCCGATCCCCTACCACTATGTGTCGGTACGTGACACTCCGATCCCCTATATGTGCCGGAACGTGACACTCCGATCCCCTATATGTGTCGGAACGTGACACTCCGATCCCCTATATGTGTCGGTACGTGACACTCCGATCCCCTATATCTACGTGTCGGTTCGTGACACCCGTCCCACTAATACTATGTGTCGGAACGTGACACTCCGATCCACTAATACTATGTGTCGGAACGTGACACTCCGATCCACTAATCTCATTCTATCCGTTCATCAAGCCTTCTCTTTACCAAGGCATCATCAATCCCATTACTTTAATTCATCAAGCCTTCTTTTACACCAAGGCATCATCATTAATATCATAGATTAAAGTTTCTTTCAAGATTTGGGATTCAATGGTTTTCATCATGCTTGTTTCATCAAAATCACATGATCATATTCATACAAGCATACAATAAGCATATAGACAGGTTTACAATATCATTAACACATATTATTCACTATTAAGAGTTCACTACGAATATCGTAACATAAACCATAACCTACCTCCACCGAAGAATTGAAATCAACAAGAAATCTCCCAAGCTTTGTTATCCTTTTCCCTTGCTCGACTCTCTCTCTCAATCGATCAATCTCCTCTTTCTTTCTGTTCTGTTTTGTTTTCTTCAAACCCTCCTTCTTTTTACCCTAATTAAAAGTATAATTAAGTGTAAAGGAGGACAATAAAACCCACTAATTAACTTAAGGTTACCTAATTTAACCCCCAAGTAATTAGATTTATTAATATAAACCTCAATCTTTATAATTAAGGAAAGAATAGTCCAAAAACGACCCTAAAAACGTGTGGAGAAATCCTAAACTGCCTGGGACTGCGCAACCTGTGACGGGCCGTCGTGCCTGCGACGGTCCGTCACGGTGGTCGTCGCAGCTCCCTCGAGCTCAAGTGGCCTGTGACGGCCCGTCACCCCTGTGACGGTCCGTCCTGGCCCCTCCGTCATGACGGTCAGAAACTCGTTTCTTGTACCAAATTCTCAAAAGTTGAAGTGTTTTGCAACGGAAACACACGACGGTTCGTCGTGGATGTGACGGCACGTCCTGCAGGTCCGTCACAATTTACAGAGAGTCTATTTTCAGTACCCAATCTCAAAATTCGAAGTATCATGGAACGAAACTCCTCGACGGGCCGTCGTGACCACGACGGTCCGTCGTTCCATCCGTTGTCCCAGCCAGTTTTTCCAGAATTAAAATCTGTTGCTCAAAACGACTAAACAGGTCGTTACAATAGATACCAATTTACCCATCGTTCGTCCCCGAACGATCAAAAGAAGAAAAACAGTGGCGAAAAGGAGTACCTGAATCTGTAAACAGATGTGGGTATTTTTCTTGCATATCTGCCTCCTTCTCCCAAGTAGCCTCTTCAACCGGTCGATTCTTCCATTGCACTTTGATGGATGCAATCTCTCTCGACCTCAGCTTGCGAACTTCTCTATCTAATATAGCAACCGGTTCCTCTTCATAAGTCAAGTTCTCATCCAACAGAACTGAATCCCAACGGATAATGTAGTTTCCATCTCCGTGGTATCTCTTCAACATGGATACATGAAACACCGGATGCACTCCGGACAACCCTGGGGGCAAGGCTAATTCATAAGCCACCTCCCCTATTCTCTTAAGCACTTCAAATGGTCCAATGTACCTTGGACTTAACTTACCCCTTTTTCCGAACCGCATCACCCCTTTCATGGGTGAAACCTTCAACAGGACTTGTTCACCTTCCATGAACTCCATGTCTCTAACCTTTCGGTCTGCATACTCCTTTTGTCTACTTTGCGCCGCTAAAAGCTTTTCTTGAATAGCTTTCACCTTCTCCATAGAATCTCTCAACAGATCAGTCCCCCAAGGTCTAACTTCAAAGGCATCAAACCAACCAATGGGAGACCTACACCTCCTCCCATACAATGCTTCAAATGGAGCCATGTCAATACTGGAGTGATAGCTATTATTGTACGAAAACTCTGCCAAAGGTAAGAAGCTATCCCAATGGCCACCAAACTCTATCACACATGCACGAAGCATATCCTCCAACACTTGAATCGTTCGCTCAGACTGACCATCGGTCTGAGGGTGAAATGCAGTGCTAAGGTCCAACCTAGTACCTAATTCAGCATGTAATGTCCTCCAAAACTTAGAAGTAAACTGCATACCTCTATCTGATATGATGGAGAGTGGAACTCCATGCAACCGAACGATTTCTGAGATGTAGATTTTGGCTAACTTCTCTGCATTGTAGGTCACCTTGACAGGAATGAAGTGAGCAGACTTAGTTAACCTATCAACAATCACCCAAATAGAGTCATACTTACCCAATGTCTTGGGAAGACCAACCACGAAGTCCATCGCGATTCTCTCCCACTTCCATTCAGGAATGGGCATTCTCTGAAGTGTTCCTCCGGGCCTCTGGTGTTCATACTTCACTTGTTGACAGTTTGGACATTTGGCAACAAACTCAACAATATCTCGCTTCATTCTTCCCCACCAGAAGTGTTGCTTTAGGTCGCGGTACATCTTGGTTGCACCAGGATGTATCGAATATCCGGAACTATGAGCCTCTGTCAGAATAGTGGCGATCAAATCATCGATGCGGGGTACACATACTCTTCCCTTAATCCTCAAAACACCTTCCCCATCGATTATTGCTTCCTTAGCCTCTCCTTGCAACACTTTATCTCGAATTCGCCTTAGTTTCTCATCATCAAACTGTTTCCCCTTAATCTGATCAAGAAAAGAGGATTTTGCCTCTACACAAGCTAACAATCCTCCCTTCTCATTTATTTCTAACCTCATAAGGTCATTAGCCAAAATCTGCACTTCTCTAGCCAATGGGCGTCTAGAAGCTTGCAAATGAGCTAGGCTTCCCATGCTTCCGGCCTTTCTACTCAAAGCATCTGCCACAACATTCGCCTTCCCCGGATGATACAAGATAGTGATGTCGTAGTCCTTCAGTAGTTCCATCCATCTCCTTTGTCTCAAGTTCAAGTCTTTCTGAGTGAATACATACTGTAGGCTACGATGGTCCGTGTAGACTTCACACTTAACCCCATACAAGTAATGTCTCCATTGCTTGAGTGCAAATACTACCGCAGCCAACTCCAAATCATGGGTCGGATAGTTACGTTCATGCACCTCTAATTGCCTTGAAGCATAAGCAATCACATTCTTATCTTGCATTAGCACTGCACCCAACCCAGAATAGGATGCATCACAATGAACAATAAAGTTTTTACCCTCTACCGGCAAGGTGAGGATAGGCGCGGTAGTCAACAAAGTCTTAAGCTTCTGAAAGCTTTCCTCACACTCGTCCGACCATACAAATGGAACGTTTTGCTTGGTCAAGTTCGTCAATTGGGAAGCAATAGAAGAGAATCCCTTGACGAATCGGCGGTAGTAGCTAGCTAACCCAACAAAACTCCGTATTTCTGACACATTAGTGGGTCTTACCCAATTCTTCACTGTCTCAATCTTGGATGGATCCACCATCACCCCATCCTTAGAAACCACGTGCCCCAAGAAAGACACTGAATCTAGCCAAAACTCACACTTGGAGAATTTCGCATAAAGCTTTTTCTTTCTCAACAACTCTAACACCATTCTCAAATGCTCCTCATGTTCCTTCTTACTTTTGGAGTATATCAGTATATCATCAATAAACACAATCACAAAGAGGTCCAAGTATGGCTTGAAAATCCCGTTCATCAAGCTCATGAAGGCAGCAGGGGCATTCGTAAGACCAAAAGACATTACCACAAATTCATAATGCCCATACCTAGTTCGAAAAGCAGTCTTTGGAACATCCGTTGCTCGTATTTTCAATTGGTGATAACCGGACCTCAAGTCAATCTTTGAGAAGACACAAGCACCTTGTAACTGATCGAACAAGTCATCAATGCGAGGAATGGGGTACTTGTTCTTAATAGTTACTTTGTTCAACTGTCGGTAATCTATGCACATTCGGAAACTCCCATCCTTCTTCTTCACAAATAGCACCGGAGCACCCCAAGGAGATGCACTTGGTCTAATGAAGCCTTTGCTCAACAATTCTTGAAGTTGTGCTTTTAACTCTCTTAACTCCGCGGGAGCCATTCTATAAGGGGGTATAGAAATGGGGCGAGTACCCGGTTCCAAATCAATGCAGAAGTCTATATCCCTATCTGGTGGCATACCAGGAAGATCTGCAGGGAACACATCCAAAAACTCACAGACTACCGAAACTGACTCAATCGAAGGTACTTGGGTAGTGTCATCCTTAAGATGTGCCAAGAAAGCTAGACAACCCTTACTAACCATCTTCTGAGCACGAATAAAGGAGATAATACGCACCGGACTGGAAGTGTAGTCACCCTCCCACACTAACGGATCTGCCCCAGGCTTGGCTAACGTCACTGTTTTAGCATTACAATCCAAAATCGCAAAATTTGGAGAAAGCCAAGTCATACCCAGAATTATATCAAAGTCACCCATTTCTAAAATAACCAAATCTACATAAGTGTTGCTTCCCACAAAATTCACCAAACAAGACCTATACACTTTTCGACTATCACAGACTCACCCACCGGAGTAGAAACACGAATAGGCATGTCAAGTAATTCACAATGTAAATTTAGACCGTTAGCAAATGAGGAAGATACATATGAAAACGTGGAGCCAGGGTCAAATAATACAGATGCCATGCAATCACAAACCAAGAGATTACCTGTGATAACAGCATCAGACGCCTCCGCTTCAGACCTCCCAGGGAAAGCATAACAATGGGCCCTATCATTCGTCTGCCCGTTGCCCCTACCATGTTGTGTAGTAGTGGCTCCGTTTTGCCCATCACCTCTGCCGTTTTGGTGACCACCATTACCTCGACCACCATGTCCTCCAGAAAAACGGCCTCTACCATGACCACCCCTACCTCTAGCTAGTGGGGCTCTGTAACTCTGTTTTGGACAATTCCTCCTAATATGTCCAATCTCCCCACATCCATAGCACTCTCTGGAATCGGGCATAGGTCTCTCGGAGTAGTGTTGACCGTTCTGAGGTGGACCCCCAACTACAGTCTGTAGTGAAGATTGTATTGGTCGAACTGAGTGACCTCCGGAGCTCTGTCCTCTAGAGTAAGAACCATTAAACTCACCTCCCCTTCGAAACCTCTTTGATGTCGATGTCGTGGTGAAGTCATCTGGCTTCACTCCTTCCACCTCTATCACAAAGTCTACCACCTCTTGAAAAGATGTTGCCGTTGCCGCTACCTGTAAGGCTGAAATCCGCAACTCCGACCTCAACCCCTTCACGAAACGGCGAATCCGTTCTTGTGGACTGAAACAAAGTTGGGTGGCATATCTGGATAGTGCGCGAAATTTAGCCTCATACGCGTTTACTGTCATCCTTCCTTGTTCAAGACTCAAGAACTCATCCCTCTTTCTATCTCTCAAAGTCCTTGGGATATATTTCTCCATAAACAGGGTAGAGAATGATTCCCAAGTCATAGGTGGTGCCTCTGTTGGTTGACACTCAACATGTGAACGCCACCACATTTTGGCGTTACCTTGGAACTGATAGCTCACGAACTCGACACCAAACCTCTCTACTATCCCCATCTTGTGTAGTAGCTCATGACAATCAACCAGAAAATCATAAGCATCCTCAGATTCTGCACCCTTGAAGACTGGAGGTTTCAATTTCAAGAACTTACTGAAAAGTTCATGTTGATCGTTTGTCATAATAGGCCCAGTGGTCAGACGTGGAAATGTGCCTATTCCCAATGTTGCATCCATGCGGGGAGCCATAGTAGCCGCATGTCGTATCTCTGAAATCGGAGGTGTTGGTGCAGAAACCACTGGAGGTGCTTGACCCTGATCAGACAACCCGCTAAGATAAGCAAGTACTTGGTTGATCATCTCTGGGGTAGGTTGGGGTGGCATTTCCTCATTCTGCCCTTGTTCGGTTTCCCCTTCCTCACCCTCTCTTACTATATCCTCAGTCGGTGGAGGAGTCACCGCCCTAGTATCAGATGGGCTAGGGGCTCGTCCTCTTCCTCTAGAGGACGTCCTCCCACGACCTCTTCCACGGCCTCTTGCCGCTGTTCCTCCTCGAGCCACAGCCCCAGTGGCTGGCTCAGTAGTTTCATGTCTTTCCGTTGTCGCTGCTGGTGCAGTCGTTGCTCTAGTTCTAACCATCTGCGAAATAGAGTGAAGATGGTCAGATACCAATTTGTATCACCTAGATACCAATTGGACTCAAGTAGTAGCACGAAAGAAAGAATGAAAGAATGGAATTTTCCTAAACTCTTATAGCCTCTCAAGGAAAAGTAAAGGCGTCCCCCTACCGTTCCTTAAGACTCTACTAGACCTGTTCTTGTGTGATGAGACCAATGAACCTAAGGCTCTGATACCAAGTCTGTCACGACCCAAATCGGGGACGCGACTGGCACCCACATTTACCCTCCTATGTGAGCGAACCAACCAATCTAACCTTTAACATTTCAATATAATATCAATAGAAAATAATGCGGAAGACTTAAACTCATAAATAAAACAACTCAACTATTATTAATATTCCCAAAATCTGGAAGTCATCATCACAAGAACATCTATGATCAAATTACTAAGCTAAACTATCTAAGAATGTCTAAGAAGCTAAAAATACATAAGAAACTAGTCCATGCCGGAAGTCAAGGCATCAAGACTTATGAAGAAGATCCAGTCCAAGCTAGAGGCGTTAGCTCACCCTGAGATGCGGTATGACGAAATCTGGCCCGAATTACTGTTGTGTTGAAGTTGACGGAACGTTTGCTGCATAACACAAATAACAAAGGGAAAACATAAAAGTAGGGGGTCAGTACAACCACAAGTACTGAGTAGATATCATCGACCAACTCAAAATAGAAGATAATATATATCAAGTAATATTATAAAACAACTATAAACTCAACATGTAGCAACAACAAGTATTATAATCGTCAATAAATTCCATCAAGTTCATCCATGAGGGCTCAAGCCTCAATACCATACTCATTTGGGAAATAAGTTCATTATGTTGAGTATATTATCATCTTTCACGATTCATTATCTTTCTTCCTCTTGTGTCGGTACGTGACACTCCGATCCCCTACCACTATGTGTCGGTACGTGACACTCCGATCCCCTATATGTGCGGAACGTGACACTCCGATCCCCTATATGTGTCGGAACGTGACACTCCGATCCCCTATATGTGTCGGTACGTGACACTCCGATCCCCTATATCTACGTGTCGGTTCGTGACACCCGTCCCACTAATACTATGTGTCGGAACGTGACACTCCGATCCACTAATACTATGTGTCGGAACGTGACACTCCGATCCACTAATCTCATTCTATCCGTTCATCAAGCCTTCTCTTTACCAAGGCATCATCAATCCCATTACTTTAATTCATCAAGCCTTCTTTTACACCAAGGCATCATCATTAATCATAGATTAAAGTTTCTTTCAAGATTTGGGATTCAATGGTTTTCATCATGCTTGTTTCATCAAAATCACATGATCATATTCATACAAGCATACAATAAGCATATAGACAGGTTTACAATATCATCAACACATATTATTCACTATTAAGAGTTCACTACGAATATCGTAACATAAACCATAACCTACCTCCACCGAAGAATTGAAATCACAAGAAATCTCCCAAGCTTTGTTATCCTTTTCCCTTGCTCGACTCTCTCTCTCAATCGATCAATCTCCTCTTTCTTTCTGTTCTGTTTTGTTTTCTTCAAACCCTCCTTCTTTTTACCCTAATTAAAAGTATAATTAAGTGTAAAGGAGGACAATAAAACCCACTAATTAACTTAAGGTTACCTAATTTAACCCCCAAGTAATTAGATTTATTAATATAACCTCAATCTTTATAATTAAGGAAAGAATAGTCCAAAAACGACCCTTAAAACGTGTGGAGAAATCCTAAACTGCCTGGGACTGCGCAACCTGTGACGGGCCGTCGTGCCTGCGACGGTCCGTCACGGTGGTCGTCGCAGCTCCCTCGAGCTCAAGTGGCCTGTGACGGCCCGTCACCCCTGTGACGGTCCGTCCTGGCCCCTCCGTCATGACGGTCAGAAACTCGTTTCTTGTACCAAATTCTCAAAAGTTGAAGTGTTTTGCAACGGAAACACACGACGGTTCGTCGTGGATGTGACGGCACGTCCTGCAGGTCCGTCACAATTTACAGAGAGTCTATTTTCAGTACCCAATCTCAAAATTCGAAGTATCATGGAACGAAACTCCTCGACGGGCCGTCGTGACCACGACGGTCCGTCGTTCCATCCGTTGTCCCAGCCAGTTTTTCCAGAATTAAAATCTGTTGCTCAAAACGACTAAACAGGTCGTTACAGTTCTGTTTCAATAAGTTCTCATACGTAAAACTAATATTTGTTACAGATATTAGATGAGTAACTAATTTTACGCAGCCACCTTCTAGGAAGGGTTCTGTTTCAATTAGTTCTCGTATGTAATCTAATAATATCTGTTTTCTCCTTTAAAATTTAATTCTAATTGTCGCATCATATCGATGGTGATGTCCTCCGGTGTTGGCAAACTTGTTAGAAATTCTTGTGCCTCTAATTCATCATCACTGCATTCAATACAAGTTTTGATCCAAGTTGCTTGTTTTTTACTTAACTTTGGCAAATTGTTATTCCTCCTTTCGGCATTGCACCAGTCTCTTAATAAAACTGTTGTTTCCAAACTGTCTTCCGCCAATAAATGTCTATGATCACCGATTTGAAACCTTGCCGCACTGAAAGCAGCCTCCGATGCAACTGATGAAGCTTGAATAGCTAGAATATCACGAACCATTTTGCTCAAAGTTGGAAATGCATCGCTTCGTCTACTCCACCATCCTAATAAATCTTCATTGCCATCTTTGATTTCCAAGTTTTCTAAAGATTGATTAAGATATTCTTCAAAATCATCACGGTTAGTAGAATTAAGACCAAGAAAACCTCGCATATAACATGAAATTGGAACTGACAAATCAATCTCAACATTAGAAGTTTGACCAACTTCTCCTTCAAAATTTTCACTAGTTCTATATTTTTCATACAATATTTTTGCTTCTATTTTTATGCTATACTTACACGTTTCACAATCTGGAGTTTCTTCCGGTCGGGCCTTTCACACCTTGTAATTTATAAGCAGGATGAAGTAAAGTAGCCGTTAAAAAAACTTGAGGAATAGGAAAAAAATATTTTTTAAATTTTTCAATCATACCTTCAATTGCAACTCTAAAGTGATCTATTTTTTTATATTTAGAAAATTGAATTGAAAGAGCACAAATATTTATTAATACGGATGAAATAGTAGGATAATAAATTCCCGAAAACATGGTAGTAGCATCATAAAAAAGTCTTAAAAATTGTAATAGTTCTTTAGTTTCTTCCCAATCTTCATCACAAATTCTATCTAATGGGTTAGCATTATGAGCATTAAAAACCATTTGTATACACGTCTTCTATATTTATAAGCAACTGAAAGCATTTCGTAAAGAGAATTCCACTTGTTTTAATATGTTTTGGAATTTTTCTAGGTGACAATTCACATAGTGAACAACGCTCATTAAATTCCCTAATTCTAGCAGCATTGTTTGTATGAAAAATCCAGGTAACAGCATATTCAACTTTTACGCTACCACAATCAAATAATGAAATACCATCTTGTACAACTAAATTTAATATATGTGCAACACATCTAACATGAAAAACTTTATTGTCAATTGGACATAATCTAACTTTTAACATATTAGCAACATTTGTATTATTAGATGCATTATCTAATGCGACAGACATTATATTATCTATAATCATGTAATAATCTAAAACACTTAAAATATTTGTAGCTAAATATGCACCAGTTTTTTTCTCTATACATAGTTTATAACATATAATTCTTTTTTTGCAAATTCCAATTATGATCAATCCAATGTGCAGTTACTGTTAAATAATCATTTCCATTAACACTACGACCCATGTCCGAAGTAATAGACACTCTACTATCTAATATGCTAAATAGACAACGAAGAAATTGACAATGTTTACCTTGATATTCAAAAACATCAGTTTTGACAGTATTTCTTGAAAAGCCTCTATAATCCGGATTATAAGTTTGTTGAATATATTCGACAAAACCGGGATTTGAAGGAAAACTATAAGGCAAACCACAAACAGAAACCATTTTAGCTAAATTTTCCCGATCTAATTCCTTATTATATTTACGTTGTGTTATTGGACCAGCGGGGTTAAAAGGACCTAATGTTCCTTGAACCATGTTAGAAGCCGCTATCGATGCATTACCGGTAATATCTAATTCATTAATTGATATTCCCTTTTTTCTATTGGCTAATTCTTTAGCTTCTTTATATTGAATCGGCACACAGAATAACAAATGTCTATTTAATCCCCCCGTTCCACCTTGACCCCCACCTTGTTTATGTTTAAAAGCTTTCTTACACTTATTACAAATAGCAACACTATTTTCTTTATCATAAGTCATAAATTGCCACACAATAGAAGTTTTAGGTCGTTGATACTTCACCTTCTCCCTTGTGGGAGGTATAAGGGGTGGATGTCCAAAATTTTGCTCCGGTAAATTGATAGTCTCATTTGGAACTTCTGTCACCGGACTAGTAGGTGTTTCATCTAACTCCTCTTCTCCCAAATCAGCTTCTGCTTCTTCACCTGAATTTTCATCAACATTAGAATTAATATTACCATAACGTCGTTCTAAACTTTCGTGATCGAGTTGAACATTTGAATCAATATTATAAGGAGTATCATCAACATAAGTAGAATCATTTATGTTAAATCTAACTCTACTCGTTGATTTAGATGAAGTACCACCACTTTTACTACTCTTGGATTCTTTACTCTTTTTTTTTACCAAAATTAAATAATTTAAAAAGTCTACTTTCTTCGTTATCTTGTGCTTTCTCTTTTCCTTTACCGCTATTTTTTTTGCTAGAACTCATACTTAATTATATATATATATATATATATATATATATATATAAAGTGTAATATAAAAATAATAATAACACAAAAGTAAAGACGAATAATAAAATATAAATATTATGAAACGAATGTACCAAACGTCTGCGTTAATAGCAGACGTTAAACCGATTGTTGAAGCTTGTGATTTGTTGTAACTTGTAATTTGTAACTCCAAGCCAATACTTGATAACAAATATGAGATAATATAATTATATTTATTGATATAATATGAAAATTTTGAATTGAAAATTGAAAATTGAAAAAATTGAAATATATGGATTCTAATAATATGAGAATTAAAATTGAATAGATATTAAGATTGACACTTGAGAGTTGAGAGTTGAAAGAATATAGAATATATATGAGAGAAATGAGAATAGATGATTTTGTAAGAAATAGTAGAGGATAGGTGTATTTATAGTATTAAAAATGGGTTAAAATGTAATTATAATAACTTGAGGGTTTAAAATAATTTTTTAAAAGTAGGGGGGTGGTAGGGGGTGTTTGGGAAGTCAAAAAGAGGCATAAATCCGTTGGGGGGCCCACTAGCCGTTACCCCAACGGATAGTAACGGCTACATTTTTAAATTAAAAAAAAAAAAAAGAATTTGAGGGGGATCCCGCGAACCGGCCGGGTCGACCGGGACGCAGGGGTGAACCGGCCCCTGACCGGTCCCCTCAACCCCCATCCCATAATCCCCTTAAATCCTGGGGGATGGGCCGGACTCGGGCCGGGTCGGGACGGGACGCGGGCCGGGGCGGGATGGCAGGGGGACCGGGTCCCCCTGCCAGCCCTATCATAAATTGAGCATAATGTCACAGAGTTAGATCCCTTTGGATTGACTTTGAAAAATATAATTTTTAAGTCGAAAAATATAAAGTCAATATTGAATGATTTTTAAATTAAAAAAATTATAAATAGGAGAGACCGACTTTTGATTTTTAACTTTTTTAAGTCACTTTAAACTTATTTAAAGTTATTGTTACTTTACCAAACACTCTCTTAGTTATTTTAAGTCATTTTTAACTTATTTAAAGTTAATTTTATGTTTTTCAAACACTTTCAACGGTCAAAAATTAACTCAAAAATAATTTTTTTTTAAAGACAATTTAAACACCCTCTTAAAGTTTGTTTGATTTGGATTAAAAGTTGATCAGACTTACTTTAAAGTCATTTTTAGCTTTTGAAAGTGTATAGCAAGATTAAAAATAACTTAAAATAATTTTAAAATGACTTAAAAATCAAAAGTAAGTCTCCCCTATGTTTTATTTCTCGACTTAAAAGTCATCTAAGTTTGACTTTTTTATTTTTTTTGACTTAAAAATTACTTTTTTTTAAGTCAATCCAAACTGGCTCTTACTCCAAATAAGCACCCTGCACGTCACTCAACAACTTACTCATGATTCCTTCACGATCTTAAGTAAGCCCTTTCAAACTAGACTGCTAAGAAAATGAAGAAAGACACAAGAGAATTTATAAAGAGGTTTTGTGTATTGCTCGAAGATTTGCTTGGTTTGAGTTACAAATGACCATCCTTCTATTTATACTACACATAGGGGCTAAAATGCAAATAAAAATTACTACACAAGTCCCTACATATTTACAAATAGGTCTCTCTTCTAGAATTTTATTCAAGCCTAGACTTTCTAACGCTTTCCATGAACTACTCTTAAATATTCTCGAGTCTTCTTAAAAAACCTACATAACTCTAGATTCTCCCAATAATGTTAGCTCATTGTGCTTCAATTTTATGCTTGAGTGGTATGACAAAGTGGTCGATTATGACACTCTCCCCCACCTAATGTTGCGTCTATTGCGACGTATTGTTGCTACATGAATAATCAAATTTTGTCTACACACATGCTTGACTAGTAGTACATTAGCTCGATTAATGCCCTTGAGCAAATCTTCAGGCATCATGTCTTTATTCTCTTTTAGAACTTTCTCTATACATATTAGCAAAGTCCATTTAGCACTATTGTCTTTAGGCACACTCGCAATGGTGGTTATGAACATAGACTCTTCTTCATAAGGCCTTTCACGAGTTACATGACTAATAGTTGAGTTTGTCCATTTGTCTTTGGTACCTTAACTAGGGCACCATACATGATCATTTTTGCTCCGTGACCAAAAGTCGTTGGAAATAAGTTCAATCATCATGTGATATTTCTGGAAGATCTCTTGCCTAAAAATTATTACAAAGATGTGTGAATGAGCGATAGTAAAGTTGATTTTACCTTGCTACTTGCCCAACGTGATACATACTCCATGAGCGACTCCACACACTAGAGTCAGTGGTGAATTGACCGTCTAGAGGTGGGTCAACCGCAACTTTGTTGCTATGGTGTTGGTCATAGACATTGACCTTTGCACTTATGTCGACCATAGCACAATTCGGTCTTCCATTGATTATAATGTCTACAAATTATGCGACATATTGTTTCGTCTTCTCTATTTCCTTTGTGATAGCTCTGCATACTCAAATTAGGCACAACTACATCGTGCTCGAACCTTGTATGGTTTTTATGCATTTTTCTCTCCATTCCCATAATATTGCACCAATGTTCTTTAGTTTAAGGCATCTTGTATAGCCCTGTGGGCCATCGTATATGTAGTGTAGAAACTATTTGCCTTTATAGTTTGTGTAGTTTTATCAACATCGTTTTGACGTCCAAACGTCTTACCATTATACTTAAGGTGTCATAATTTTGGGATGTGATTGTTTCCCCTTGATTTTCCACGATCCCCCCTACACATACTTTGTTCATGATTACCTCTCATGTATTCTCCTTTTATCTATCATGCTTAAAGTTTGTCAAACCTTGGTCTGCATGATGGTTTCATCAATTGTCCTAACTTTTTAGCGCTCTAACTCTATCCTAGCCTAATTTGTACCATATCCATGAAGTGGAACAACATATTTTCATCATTTAAGTTAGGAACAAGAAGTGTGAGGGTGGTGAACTCATTCACATATGCTCGTATGATGCATGTCTACTTCAACACCCTAAACTTGTGTTTTGTTCATGGATGATGTTGTTGGGAAAGAAATTATTTTTGTACTTTACTCAGAATTCTTCATATATGTTGATGGTACGAAGCCCATTCTTTGTCTCGGACTCTTTTCGCTTTGAGCCATAGCCATCTTCGAAAAGCTACAACACAAGAGTGTAAATTTATTCTTATGGCTTTCACTTTGTTATAGTTAAAGCAATTCTCCAAGGGCCAAAGAAAATTCTCCACCTCTTGTGCTTCACGAGCGCCTTTGGACATCAGTGGCTTGGGAGCCTCAATTTTTACCTCTCTATCTGCATTGGAAGTCACAAATCCTCCATCTTCAATTCCTTTCTTGAGTGCTTCTATCTCATATTCATGGTTTCAACTGTGCTTAATGTATTCATAAGCGAAACTCCAAGAAAGTGATGATTTAATTTACTCATATTATGCATGCTTATGCACTTCCATCTCTTTGCGGATGTTGTCGTTCTCTTAAAGGGTTAAGTCTCAAGAGTCTTGAACTTGTTATCGACCCAATTCAAGCGTCTACCTAAAATCTCTATGGCCTGCCTTACCGTGTCAACCCTCGTAATTCATTCCATCTAGGTATAATGTCCACGGGCTACTCCACATATTCATCATTACTCGCCTTAGTGACCTAAGGTTAGTGTGATGTTAGTATTTCACTTGGTGTAGGTCGTAGAACAATTCTTCAATCTTTTTAACATTCTTCCTCTATTTTACGTGTTTCATTCCAACATCCTTCTTGACGTTTGTGGTGCTAGTAGCGTTAATGTCTCCCTCGTTTGACAATTACTTATTAGTCAACCTTTGCTTCGACACCACTTTGTCATAGACTTAGACTCAAAATAAGTACATTGTACAGTATTCGACAACTTACTCACGATTCTTTTACGATCTTGTAAGCTTAAGTAAGTCGTTTCAAACAAACCACTAAAAGAATGAAGAAAGACACAAAATAATTTATAAGGCGGAAAAGGGCCTAAAATACCCTCAAAGTATTGGAAATGGTACAAAATTACCTTCCATCCACCTATTGGCTCCAAAATACCCTTCTCACCCACCTATTTGGTCCAAAATACCATTGTCATCCACCTTTTAGTTCAAAATTGACCACTTATTTAACGGTTTTATATTTAAATATTATTTTAAATACGTGGCGCTCAACTATTTGTTATAATTGAACTTATTAATATAATTTATAAATCAATCCAATACCCACCCATTACTAATTAAACCCCTCCAAATTAATAAACCCGTTACATTATTAATGCAACAACAGAAAAGCTACTGCCAATTGAGTGTTTTTAAAAATTTGAGGTGAAACATATCTATAGAAGTAAATTATCTTACATTCAAATGTCTAAATAAAAATTATCAATAAACTTAAAGTCTGACTATGATGTTACTTCATAGGTAACTTCTTTTCAAAATAATATATTAAAGGTTTTAAAACAAATCATAAATAGTTATAAAATTATTTTTTAAAACAGTGCATGAATTAATTCGGGATGTATTACTTCTTTACCTTCAATTATAAATTTCTAATTCAATTTTTGAGAGAGAATCCTATTGAAAGTGTCCTCCTAAATAAGCGGCTCAACCTAAATTTAGTTAGGGCTTCGATTCGGACTCGAATAATTTGTACATCATTTTCAGGAATCTATAATTTCATCGTGTTTTAGTAGTGTTTATGACGATTTTGATATTATAATTGGATTATTGATTGGGTGAGGTTTAGTTAGTAATGAATGAGTAGTGGGTTGATTTATAAATTATATTAACAAATTAAATTATAACCAATAGTTGAACGCCAAGTATTTTAAAAAATATTTAAAGAGTCTAATTTTAAAACAATTAAAGAAGTGGTCAGTTTTGAACCCAAAGGTGGATGACAAGGGTATTTGGAAGCCAATAGGTGGATGAAAGGGCATTTTGGAGCCAATAGATGGATGAAGAGTAATTATGTACCATTTTCAATACTTTAAGGGTATTTTAGATCCTTTTCCATTTATAAGGAGACTTTTGTATTGCTTGAAGATTGATTGCTTGTTGCTTGGTTGAGTTACAAATAAAAGCTCATTTATTTATACTACACACCTAAGAGTCAAAGTGAAAATAAAAATTAATACACAAGTCCTTACATATTTACAAATAGGCCCTTCTTCTAGAATTTTCTACGAGCCTAGAGTTTTCCAAGGAATTCCAAGAACTTCTCTTGAATATTTTGGAATCTTCTTAAAAACTCTACACAACTCTACATTCTGCCACTAAGGCTAGCTCACTTGTGCTTCATTTTTATACTGGTATGATAAGGTGGCGGGTCATGACAATGGTAACACTATGAAAATATGAAGTCAAGTTTGGAAGAGAAAGTTGTTTCTTTCCATTGATGTTGTGGTCTACGAGTCCAACCTACGTATGGTAGGATGAAAGTCGTTAGGCTTGGTTTGAGTTTTGAAAATGTCAATTATTTGATGTAGTACCTACGAGTGAACAAGAAAAGTCATAGGGTATTCTACAAACCGTATGAGGAATATGTGGTAGTGCTCTAGACTTAGTAAAATTTTGGGCTTGAATTTGGATTTTACGGAAAGGTTCTAAGGAACATAGAATGGATGATGGCACGTCAAATGGTTTTGTCGAATTTGAATGGATTTTAGGCCTAATAACAGGTTCTACAGTTGACCAGGATAACTCGTAGAAAGATCTACAAACCATAGGTTCAAACCATGGACCTGCCCGACAATTGCTAGCCCTAAACTACGTCACTTTAGCCCTATAGATATCCCTATAACCAATTTTACCCTTACAACTAAGTCTGAATTCTCTCATTCACTCAAATTCTCCCGAAATCTCTCAAGTCTTCTTCTACACATTCTATTAAGAGGTTTCAAGGTGAAGGTTAGGGTTTCAAGAGGTTCAAGATCTCATTCAAGCTTCAAGAGCTTCAATTATTTATTTTCAATCTCATTGTGCACGATTTTGATTCATTTGTATGGTTTTCAATTGATTTAATATGGACTCACGTCCATGTTTACTTTATGAACATGAATTATGTATTATGCTTATGAACTTATGAAATATGAAAGTTGTGCATGTTTTATGAATGATTTATGAACTATGGATGCTTTTGAGGTAAGTATCAATGATTTGTGCAAGGTTTGTGATAATCCTGTTAACGCTTTCTAATTGACTTTCTAGCTTGTACAGATCTTTCTTGCCTTTTCTTTTTCATCAAGTGACAAATTTTCTCCTTTTTTGGTAAGTCTTCTTTAGTAAGAAGAGTACTGCCTAAAGCAATGTGATTTAAATGAAATCGTGATATAGATGCTTACAAAGGTAAGAATTTATTATGAAGAAGTTTATGAAATCATGATCTTAAAGGAGCTATTCTATGATGACTTATGATTAGATTGGTAGTTTAATTGTGTATTTTCAAGTATTTTGATATGGATATGATTATATATTTTCTATTGGAATTTACTTAGCACCGAGAAGACTTTGAGATAATGGTTCTTCCATTAGTATATGTTAGGTCTCTAGAAGCAATCTCATTGTCCCAAGTTACATGTCCCGTAAAATTCTCTTAAATAACCTACCTAGTGGATCCACATAGCAATTATGAATGAATATAATGGAGTTATACCTTTGCAAATAGATGCTCTTTTTCGATAAGAGGGTCATAGGAATTCCATGTTACTATTCACGTGGTCTTACTGTCGATTAACGGTACCCTATAAATAAACTATGTTTTATTCAAGGATTTTATGAGAACTTCTCAAAAGGTTTTGAGTATGCATTGAACTCATATATGATTTATGATTTCTCTTTAAAGGTTGTTACTACGTTTTACTTGGTCTTGCATATCATATTTAAGATCATCATGTTATCATGCCTATGTTTTTATGAATTTCCCCATAATTAGTACATTCAATGTATTGATGCATTGTTATGCCTATACTGTCTCGTAATATAGGGTCTAACGCTCCTCCTCCCGGACGTGCTTAGATCAAGATTGTTCAACTTGATCACTTGGATTGGTAAGTACCTTTAAGATTTGAGGACAAGGCCATAGAAACTTTATTGCTTTTATTGTCTTTTTGTTTCATACTTGTATGTGGTGTAAGGGTTACGTTCCAACCACTCTTATAATGTTAGAAAAGTTTTTGTCAGACTTAGTAGTATTTCGCATATCTCTTATTTACTCTATTGATATCGTTTATACCATTTTATTATTTGATACTTATACTGACTATATCTCTTATTGTATTCGATTACATCATGCTTATGTCAAGTGATTTGTTTAGGGTCTCTCGAGATTCTATTCACCATGTCACATTTAGGGGGTATTTTTTATCGTGACAATAATAAGGTAAAAAGAACATGTAAACTATCTCATTTTTTTAGCTACATACCTGATTTATTGCGAGCGTGAGTTTCCTATCTAAAATAATACATAATAGTTAGTGAAACGCACCTCAACTGATTTCTGGTGATGTCTTTACACTCTCTTTTATTTAAAAGTTTTTGACACTTGACACTCCACCACAACAACAACACACTAAGCGAAATTTCACGTGACACTCTATATAGAAAAATAATTCATTGTGAAAAATTAAAATAAATTAATATAAGGTTAATAATTAAGGTTAAAGGTTAAAGATATCACCGTAAAAATAAGTTTTTCCAATCTTGACATTCACCATCTTCTTGTCCACCTTCTTAGTCGTGGTCTTGTCTTTGTCATAGCATCGATATTTAAATAGTCATTTAAAATTAAATTAAAAAATTATTGTGTCAACAAATAGAGGCATTATATATGTTAGGTAGATAAAGATTTTATAGAGAATACAGTTAGAGACATTTCTAGACAAAATTGAACTTAGGGATTATTTGATTGACTGTTTTTTAGTCACCTTATAAGTTAAAAGTTAAAAGTTATAAGTCGGGAAAACCCAACTAAGGTGGCTCTAAGGTCATTTATTAAAAGAGAAAAAACATAAATATATTACTCCTTTTGTTCACTTTTTCCCCACTATTTCAATATTCTTATAAAATCAAGCTCAGAATAATACAAGTATAAAGAGAATAAGGCAAGAAATGTGGATAGAAGAGAGAACATTTCTTTTTATTCAACTGTGTCTTAAAATGGTGAATGATATATCTATTTATATGTTAAGAAATCAAACTAAATTTCACCATGTTTAATGCTAAATTAGTAGATACATTGTTGTCCCAAAAAGATTAATTTCACCTTGGGGATACATATTCATGATAAGGATAAGTTCATGAATAAAATTAATAGACAATCCACTTCGTTCAAGAATTTATAAGACTCCCTTGGATGTCCATAGATAATGTACCTCGTTATAGACTTAATAGGAAAAACCCTATGGGAAAAATTCTACTGAAGAAAAAAGAGTATACATATCTTTTGATCAGTGGGACAAAACCTTGGTCAAGGAAAAATATTGCAACGCATATTATATTTTCCAGGTTAAAACATCACTTAATTTCTTCTGATGATCTCATACAATCTTATATACCAACTTCTCAAATATTGACAATGTCTTTGTGATCAAATCATATTCACGAAATGTTGCATGATTGAACGCATCTTGTTATATAATTTTTGGTTTCATGGATATGATGATGCTTTGAGCTTAATTGAATACATCTTGAAAATCGCTTATTTGTGACCTCGTTGTTGTAAGTAAATTTCTCATTCAACTTGTTCATAGTAATTATCATCTTATAGAAATTTTTATTTGCAGTTGATTGCTTTGCAGAATAACTTTAAATAAATGCCCTTGATATCATTTAAACGTCTTTTCATTGGGGATGAGCGAAATCTTGTTAAAACTCATTGAAAACTATTTTAATCGTTCATTAGTGCCTCCAATTGACTAATATATGAAGTTTAAACATTAAGAAGTTGGTCATCCTTCTCTTGAGATCAAATGGATCTTTATTTAAATCGATCTTATAATCATTGGGATACTCAATGATGTGATAAGTTTATGTAAAATAGCATCAAAAATTTTCTATGTATGTAGATTGATGGACAAATATTTCATTTGTCAAATCCTCAATTTGCAGGTCAAGACAAAATTTTCTCTTTTTTGGATCCTTTCATTTTAGATTCTCTTCAGAAACGCTCACAATTTTTGAAAGCTAAGAGTGCTAATAATGTTCAAGTCATCAAAATACACAACTATTATAAAAAAAAAATAATCATATTTTGACCTTTTCATAAAAATGCAAGGACTAGGGTCATTTTTTGTATTATTTCTTCCTTTATTATTTCAATCCATATAAGGATTCTTGAAGCTTTTAGACACCTTAATTGCTTCATTTTCATATAACCTTTAATATTGTCTAGTTAGACATAATAATTATTCATTATATGCATTAACGTTTCATATATTGTCAGATCAAAACAAATCTCATTACATCCACTATAGGAGAAAACGTCTCTAATAATGTCAGGATTTTTGCGACAAACATTATGTCCTAAGGTACAAGCCGTATTTGATATCTTACGATTATACCATTGCATAATAACTTTTCTATACACAGTGACATTATACCTTGATTTATGGATTATTAATCCAAAACATAACTTTTCTAAGTGAAACAAATATACTTGAATTATACATTGTACTTGGCTAATAATTTATCTCTGCACAATATATGATAGATTTGAATTCAAAATCATCGTCATAATTATATCATCGAGCGCTACTTCATATCAAAGATACCGTTGATGGTTAATTGATATCGATTCCAATATGACTTAACTTATGGAGATCTCTTCAATTTTCATCATTTTTAAGGTACTTGAACCTTTTCCAACGTTTTATGAAGTGTTATATCGTGATGCTCTTTTATAGCACTTGCCTCATTGTCGTGATCATATTGATCATTTGATCCTCTCCTTCTTCAATTTTTTTTATATAGGGTGTATAATTCTATCATCTGCTAAATATATTTCAATAGGTGTATCTATTCCTTCTCTAAACAAGCTTTTATTAATATTTCTGTTCCTCCTAAATGTACATATTTTAACATATCATTCAAGAAGCACAGAGGCACAACCAAGATCATTCATAGGTCACCCTAGTCACTACTACATAATCATAAATCTAAGTTATCACAAGTATCATATAATTCATCAAGAAACATCATACTTCAACATCTATTAATCCACATAATGATACATTATAGTTTACTAGAGACACACGTCATCAACTAGAAGAACTCATTCTTTGACTCCACATAACCACATAAGTCACCAAGACATTCATAATATTCACACAATCAAGTTATAACATGATAAAACCATAATACATAAAGTAATGCCGATGAGGCCACATTGATTCACAATCCATAAAGTAATGCCAACAAGACCACATAATTCACAAGTATAGCACATAAGCACCGCCACCATAAGTGAACCATACCAACATCATTATTATCTAAAGTCTATACAACACAATATAAAGAAAGTTAGGTCAACATACCATTGATCCAACCTCACAACTTCAATTCATAGCCAATTCATCCAACACAATATACCAAGGCTCTTACCAATAGTCATAGTTTACAATTCAACCTAACAATTACAATATAAAATGAATCAAAGATAATACAACATAATTTATGATTTTAGGGAATATTACTAACGATTCTAACATGATAGTATCATAATTCAGTAGCCCTAATCAAACTATATAAAAATCAGTAGCATTAAGACATAATCAAATCACACAAAGTAGTTAAATCTAGGGTTCCATGAATTGCATGGGTTCATAGATTTTTTAGGTTAAAATCATAAAATTAACTTCAATTTAATCAATATACAATGATTCAAAATGTTTTATGCAAGATACTATGACTAGATATCAGAATAGGACAAGTTCATATTTGGAAGACTTTGGAAATCAATTTCAAGTTCGGCTCCTTGAATAAAAGAGATTCAAGGATGAAGAATCATACCTCAATTGATGCTAGACCACAAATTTGATGAAGAATCACCACGAAATCTTCAATCCAAGTTCTATCTTGAGTTTTGGCTCTAATGGAGTTCTAGAGAGTTCTTAGAGATTTTGGATTTTGATTTTGAAAAATGAATTTATCTAAGTGTTTTAGACTTATAAAACTATATATAATACCCAAAATAACCTTAGGAAACTGCCTTTTTATTTATTTGGACGTGAGGTGAATTGCACTTTACAATGAACTTGCGTACAGTTGCAGGCACCATCGACGGTTGCCCATCAACGGGACTTAGATCCATAGACAGTCCGTCCTGGCTGACCATCGATGGGTTCAGAGACTTGACTGTGGAAGATTAAGCTCCCTAGGCTAAGTCCTGACCTACGCCTTCCACTTATGGGACGTCATTCACCTACTTTCACATCAATTTCATCCAAAATGAACACGTAAAACTCAACGAAACACACTAAGACACACAAGGATGTTTCAAGTCAAACCTTTCGAATGTCATGAACGTTCTTGGACGTTTGACCTCTAACTTTATGAAACTTTAACCGCTGCCTCCTAGCCTTATTATAACCCTTTTTAGGACTTCAAAACATCAAAGACACAAGTGCTAGGCTCTAGTTTCACCTAAGTCGTTTTAGAGGTGTTACAATCTTAATCAATCTTTAGAAATACTGGACGAAAACAACGATAATGTAGTAATATTAGCATGGTGGAAGAGGCGGAGCATTGCATTTCCAACTTTGAGCAAAATGGTTCGTGATGTTTTAACTATTTTAGCCTCAATAGTTTCATCGGAGGTTGCTTTTAGTGCGACAAGATTTCAACTTGGCGATCATAGACATTCATTGGCAGAAGATAGTTTGGAAACATCATTTTTATGTAGAGATTGAGTCAATGCTGAGAGGAGGAATTATAATTTGCCAAAGTTAAGTTCCAAACAAGAAGCTTGGATTAATGCGGTAATTACATCTAGTGACGATGAATTAGAGTTACAAGAGTTTCTATCAAGTTTGTCAACACTGGAGGATGTTAACTTCAATATGATACGATAATTATAATTGAATCTTAAAGGTGAATACAAATTTTAGATTACATATGAGAACTTATTGAAACAAAACTTTTCTTAGAAGGTGACATCTTAGATTAGTTACTCCACTAATATTTGTAAATTGTAACTTTTAAGTTGTATTAGATTTTATTGAATAAATTTGATGGCTTCATTCAAGTTTACCCTATCCCGTCTTCATCCTCTTGCCTGCCCTAGTGTGGGTAAGTTTTTACCCTCATTCCCCCGAATTATTTATTTCCTTTTCTTGTCTTTCATTGTGTCCAACTGCAAATAGCTTTATCATAACCTACCATGTGGTAATGTACAACACACACATACAATATTGAACAATAAATTAAAATTTATTAATGTAGAGAGATAAGTGTAACAAGTTAATTCATCTATAGATTATCTTTTTTATGTATATTTGCCTTTAAAGATTTAAAGGGTGAAAGTGAGTTTTTAACAAACTATTAAAGTTATTGAGAGAATACCAAATATTAATGGTGACGAAAGAAATGTCGTTGACCTGGATAAATGTCAAATTGAGTAAACTAATTAGGACTTTGTGTTGAGTCCATTATATTAGAAATTGATTTTGTAACATTATCTAAGTCAAAGATAAAATAGGTAAAAGAATATAATGAATGAAATTAAAGAGCATCTTAGAGAAAATTTATCATATTAAAGTTTAAGAAAAAGTTGATCCTATATGCTATAAAGTCATCCAAAATCTTTTAATATCTTGTAAAATAGTATAATCAACAATGATCGGCTTGGGTTTATTAACTCCAAATCTCCAATATTGTTTATTTATTTGGGATAAATTTCGATTGGCATGCTATATGCATCAAATGATAACTTTAGTACATGATACCTTTTTTAATTTTTTGATCGAAAGCAATTCATAATATCTTAATTTGATTAAAACATACTCTATGATGAAAATATGGATATGTAAGACGGCAAGATTTCGATATTCAGTAGACTAACTATATATAGTCAAACTAACATACAATCAATTTGTATATGACTTACGAGCAAATAGAGTTTTAAGTTATCAAATTCAATTGAATTCAAATATTTATAACGTAAAATATAAAATTCGCTAAAATTATAATACAAATATAATGAATTCAAGTTTAAAATAATCAAAGTTTATACTCGTAAAATTTAAAGTATGAAATCTTATAAAAGAATTTCTATTTATTGTTGAATATAATGGACTACCCTTACTATTCCTTGATATCTTTCCCTTTCTTTTTGTTACTAAAGAAATTTCATATGGGCTGATCTAATCCGACTTTGATTACATATGAATTTGATATTTTAGGAAGTATAATGAGCTCATTTTTTGTTGGTCTTTTCTGCTTTCTTGTTTAATTATGTTTTTTATTTATAAATTTATGAATATATTAGAAGTGTAAAAATATCACATGTACACTTCAAAAACGATCTAGAGCCTCACATTTTTCATACTTTTTATTTTGAAGATTATGATGTTGGGGTGGGGTTGAAGTGGGGGTGGGGGGTTGCTTCTCCGTCTACAAAGTCATGAAGAGTAGATTTAAGTCCTTTTCTAATAACCTGACTTTTAAATCAAATTACTTTAAACAATGTTTTACTAAAAACGTTTTTCAAAAAATGATAGTAGCTATGTATCCATCAAGAATTTGCCCGTTAGAGGATATATGCTAAACGCAAAAATGGAGTAGAGTCCTATAATAAAAAAGTAATAAAAAATATTAAAAATATTTTTATATTTGATACAAACTATTAGTTTTATTTTTAAATTATTAATAATATTAAAATATTTTTTTAATTGACTTACTAATTTAGATATACCTTGATCATTTTTTTTATCGGTCATATAATATATTAAATTATTTCAAACTCTTATAAAAATATAATAATTTAAAAAATACTTTAAAATTATGTTAAAATATGTTTCAATCATATTATAACATCAGAGGTATTATTAACTATGGTTTCAATACTTTTCTCCATAAAAAAAATTAGAAAGATGGCATGTTTTATAGGTACCTAGGATTCCCACATTGTAAAATAAAAAACTGCAGAGCCCTAAACCCTTTCGTGTCAACCCTTAACCTCAACAGCTCACAAGCAAAAAACAGCATCACTCTGCTTAGCCGTTTGCTTTTTTTTTTTTTTTTCCTTATTCTCTCTGGAATGAACTGAAAGCTACTCTTTCTCAGCTGTAAGTAAAGACTAAACCAAAGCTGAAAGCACCACAAACATTTGCTTTTCTTTGCCAACAATGGCTGAAACAGAGCATACCCATCAGCCCCCACTCCCGGCTGAGGAAGATATACTATCTCCACCTTCACCAGAACCACTTCTTGCTTCAGTTGAAGTTGAATCAGTTGTAGAAGCTGTAGAGGAGCATCACTCTGTTGTTACTGTTGTTGAAAAGGAGGGTCCTTTAACTGAACTTCCACAAGAACCAACAACAACTCTTGCTGAGGCTCAACAGGTCTCTATTACACTTCCTGAGAAAGAACCTACGGAATCTGACAAATCTAAACCTGTTGAAGAGAAAAAGATCCCTCAATCTTTGATTTCATTTAAAGAAGAAAGCAATAAAGTTTCAGATCTATCTGATTCTGAGGTAAAAGCACTTGAAGATTTTAAATTTCTTGTTCAAGAAGCTGTTAAAGATCAGACCTTTACTACTGGAACAACAGATTTGCCTCAAGAAGTATCTATTTGGGGTGTACCATTATTGAAAGATGATAGGAGTGATGTTATTCTGCTTAAGTTTCTTAGAGCTAGAGATTTCAAGGTTAAGGAGTCATTTGCTATGTTAAAGAACACAATTTTATGGAGAAAGGAGTTCAATATTGAAGAACTAGTAGATGAAAATCTTGGGGATGATCTTGAAAAAGTAGTGTTTATGGATGGTCATGATAAAGAGGGACACCCTGTTTGTTATAATGTGTATGGGGAGTTTCAGAATAAGGAATTGTATAACAAAACATTTGGCGATGAGGAGAAGAGAAACAAGTTTTTGCGCTGGAGGATTCAGTTCTTAGAGAGGAGTATAAGGAAGTTGGATTTCAGTCCTGGTGGAATCAATACTATATTTCAAGTCAGTGACCTCAAGAACTCACCTGGTCCAGGGAAAAGGGAACTTCGAATTGCTACTAGGCAGGCCTTGCAATTGCTTCAGGATAATTATCCCGAATTCGTTGCTAAGCAGGTATCATAATCCTTTAATTTTTGATTCAACAGGTGTAAACTTTTGTTCGCTTGTGTAGCATTTCTATAATTGGAGCTTTCTGAGTGTCATGAGTTTAACTGATAGAATTTTTTTTTTGTCTAAAACTGAATTTACCAAGTAGTGCTGATAAACACTTGTTTATGATGTGATCTCTGGCAGAGAAAGTTTATATGTAGGTTGAGTTACATGTATGGAAGTATGTTTGATAGGATTAGTTCTTAATTGATATCTTTTACTTTTAAGACATTATCATAGTCTTGTGTGCCATAGCTGGGGTATCGTAGAAGTTCCCTGTGGACTTCACGCTCAACTCCAGTCGACACACTTGTTCAGAACTCTGAAGATTCTGGACAATCAACATCATGTGCTGTATCCTTTCTGCTGAACCAATGCCCTAAGGGGCTGTCTGGTTACTAGTTAGAGTTATGCAGATATTAGCTATGAGTTTAGTTATGCAGTGTTTAGTTATGCAGGTAGTTATGCAGTGTTTAGTTATGTAGGTATTAGTTTTGGAGTATTTAGAAATTACAATACATGAATTATTAACTATTGAATATTAAACTTGTTGTAAATTATTAATATATGTTATTTACAAAATAATAGTACATGCTAAATAAATGTGAAATATATTGAATAATATATAATGCTAATATTTGAATAGCATATATACCGTTAAAAATATACAATCAATTTCTAATATTAAAAAAAATTTATATTTGCATAAATCAATCAAAACAGTAAGTATATAAAAAGAAATGAAAATAATCTTATATATAATAAGAAATAAAAACAACACATATTGATAGGAAACAATAAACTTTTCAATAAAAAATAAATAAAAATGGTCTAAATATAAAAAGAAATAAAAACAACAAACTTATATATCGGAAAACAATAAAGTTTTCAATTAAAAACAATAAAATAAATTAAAAGGGTAAATATGTAATTTATCACTTTAATAATGTATAACTAATACCCACATAACTTATTCCACCTTCTACCCTGCATAACTTTATACATAGATTCCCTCATAAGTTATGTTGGTATTAATTATGTAGGACCTATGTTGCTCGGACTCTTCAATAATGTCAAAGGGTGCGTGTCGGATTCACCATAAGTAGTGTAAGTTTGGAGAATCCGACACGGGTGCGGCATCGAAAGTGAAGAGTCCGCGCAACTTAGTGTAGGACTACAAAAATGCAACCAAACATGGTATAAGTTATGTTCACTTTTCTACCTAAACAAAAATTTCTACCAAACATAGTATAACTTAATGCATTATTTTATACATGAATAAGATATCTCTTATACCGTAACCAAACGGCCCCTAAGGGTCCATACCTCTGATTATTACTTTTCTTTTGGTATTTTGGTTATTGTTTTTTTGTTTGTCTTGCTTAGTAGAAGTTCAAATATTCTAGTCTGGCACAAAGCTTATTGTCCGTGTTTGGATTTTCGAAGGTGTTTATCAATGTGCCTTGGTGGTATTTAGCTTTCTACACAATGATCAGCCCATTCATGACGCAGAGAACAAAAAGCAAGTTTGTATTTGCTGGTCCATCAAAGACTGCAGAAACTCTTTACAAGTGAGATTTTTTTACTGTAATTTGTATCAAGTTTCTGCATGCACATTTTTATGGCCGTTACCTTTAACAGTATGCTAGAAGTGGAGGTAATCATTTCTGTTTAACTGGCTTGGCACAGGTATATAACTCCTGAGCAAGTACCTGTTCAATATGGGGGCCTCAGCGTCGATTACTGTGAATGCAATCCTGAGTTCACTTCCAATGATCCAGTCACAGAGATCATTGTTAAACCAGCAACAAAGCAAACCGTGGAGATCATTGTAAATGAGGTGAAGTTGCAATGCATTTAGAATAGTTTATGCGTTCCTTTCTATGGAGGGAAAAAAATAGCCTACTCTGTTGGAATAATAAAAACCAGCTTAATCTTTTTAGTGATGATAATTCACCATTGATGCTTCTTGATTGCAGAAGTGCATTATTGTCTGGGAGCTACGTGTATTGGGTTGGGAGGTGACATATAGTGCTGAATATGTGCCAAATACAGACAGTGGATACACTGTAAACATACAGAAGCCTAGGAAGATGACGACAGCTGATGAACCTGTTGTTAGCAGCAGCTTCAAGATTGTCGAGCTAGGTAAGATACTGTTGACGATTGACAACCCTACATCAAAGAAGAAGAAGCTTCTGTACAGGTTCAAGGATAAGCCCTATTCTGATTGAGTGAGATACTCTAATCATTTCATCATGGGATGACTGTGGATATGAATTTTGACATGCACACATCTTTATGTATGAGGAGCTGGAATTTGTGTTGATTCACTTTGTTAGTTCATGGATATTCTGGGTTGTTTTTATATTTTTTATATGAATTTCTTCTTTGTAGCTGAAATTGTACTGTCCTTTCTTTGACCTGAGGGCAAATGTTAGAATTCTCCCTGTAACTTTGGTATTTGGTTTGATACTTGAACGTGATGATGTTGTAGGCTTCTGGCCAAGAATGAAGACTTTGAGTTGCAGCGGATATGTATGTACGTTGAGTTGAAGAATTTGACGATTTTATCAGTTACATAATTGTCATGTCATGTACAATATATTTGACCAGAACACCTTTGGTAGTGAATGTAAGCATGGGCCTACTTAATCTGGTAAAACAGCTAAACTTTCTGGTGTTGGAGTGCAACTTTTTGAGATGAAGGATGAGGTTCAAAGGCTGTTCACTGTTAATATACAGTACAGTTATATATGTAATATCAATTTGACTAATGTGTCAAAGTTAAATTAGATTAGATCATGTAATATCAATTTGACTAATGTGTCAAAGTTAAATTAGATTAGATCAACCGAATATAAAACAAGCAAGACGAAAAGAGTTAGAGACAGATTAATCAGTAGGAGAATATATTCATGTTTAAGTTGTATTGTTTTTTCAGAGAAAGACAAACTTTTGATGCACTTTCTTCCAATTTCTCTGTTCAGAGGTAGTGGCAAAGAGCCTTGTCTCACAAATTTTCCAATTTACTTCCACTTGATATAGTAATTAAATAAGAATTAATTTTTTATAACATAACCTACTATTAAAAATTGTATTGAGTTGTATTGTTAGTTTAAATATAATGGTCAAATACATAAACGTAACTCTAAAGTAGTTGAATTTTTTCCCTTAAGTACCTCAGCTATGCTATTTTCCTATATAATCATTGAACAAACCCATAATTTGTTCCTTTTAAACACTGTTGGCTGATGTGAATATATTTTGTGTGGGGGTATTGAAAGAGGATACATATGTTGTTCAGAACTCATTAGTCCAATCGATAGTAAGACTATTCGAGAATAATTGTGTTTTACTTCAAGTCAATTGAACACATTAGAAAACAAATGAGACTAACACAGTCTGTCTTCATTTCTTCAATCAAAATCGTTACAATACGAACATAATTGAAGACATTTACAATAGAAAAGTCCATCAAAATCAATCAACAATGTTTAGAAGGAACAAATTATGAGTGGTTCAATGATTCAATAGGAAAATGGCGTAGTTGAAGTACCTGAAGGAAAAATGTCACACCCCTTATTAAAAATGGATTATATTATTTCTTTCAGAGTCGCCACTTGGAATTGAGTTACGGTGTTCCAAGTCACCTTATTTACATCCCTAATCAAAAGGAAGTTGACTCGTTATTTTATGGTCTGCGAAATCAAAAATCGGGTAAGGAATTATATTGACCGAAGGGAAGGTATTAGGCGCCCCTCGATCCCGTGGTTCTAGCACGGTCGCTTTATTGACTTTTATATGACTTGACTTAATTTTAAATATATTATGTTTGTTATCTAACATTTACTTATGTCCCGCTTTTTTGATTTTTTTTTAATTACTTTGTAAAATTGTCATATTTTATTAGTAGGTAGTTATTTGTTTGTTTTTAAAGACTAAAGTAGTTTAATGTTTTTTGGATCTTAATATTTTATTTGTATTATCATTATCATAAGCCTAAATTATACATTATCTTAGTTTTATTTTTCTAAAAGAAAATGAACAATATATTATTAAGAACATAAGATAAAAATAAATTAAAATAATACACCTTTTCATATAATTTTTTACATTTTTCTTATTTTAGTCATTAAAATGAAAAGAACCTAGTAATTAATATCAATTTTATTTATTTATTTACGTTGTACATTTTGGGTCACTTTAATATTGTTTTTCATTTTTTTTATTTTTGTTTCTCTTTCTTTCTTATACTTTACCTTATTTTTCTTTTATATTTTCTCCTTCTTATTTTTATACTTTTATGTTTTATAAATTTCTTTTACGTCTTTTCCTTTTATTTAAATTTAAATTTTTATTTTTTATTCTTTCATCATGAATGAATTAATTTATTGTTTTTTTTATAAAAAAAAATCGTATTAAAAGAAATGTAAAGATAGTGTAGGTTTGATTTATTTTATTTTTATTTTTATTCTTCTCTTTTTACAAAAATAAATAAATACAGTTCTATTAAATATACAAAGTGAAAAAGTAACTTAATAAATAAGAACTAAATTTGATCTAATTATTACTAACAGCATACTGTAGAATATTAAGCTTCAAATTTTAATAAAGAACGAGATTAAAGGAAACTTTAGAGCAAACAAAAATAAATACATGTTCTATAAATTTTACTCTAAATACAATAATATAAAATCTCAATCTATTTCATATCATAATGTAAAAATTAAGCATACATAAATTTAGAACACTTTATATCATTGAAATCATATCTTGCATAATTCTGAAACCAAATAATGTAATAACGATCAAGAGTTACCTTTTGTGAAAATTAATTCACAAAGAAAATACCTCGATAAGGACCACGAATTTGAAGCCTCGAATTCCACTATTTTTGAGTTTTTTCTTTTTGTACGTGTGTTCCTTAGGAAAGAAAAAGGTGAAAAGTTTTTTTTTTTGTTTTTCTTTTCCTCTCTTTTGCTGATTTTTTTTATTCCTCCCTTTTGCTAATTTTTTTCTCTCTTTGGATTTCTAAAATTTCTTCTTCTCTTTTCCTTTGTACTCCTTTTTTCTTCTTTTTATAATGTATATATATTTATGTAAATGTGTGTACATGTGTATGGAAGAGTTGAATTAGTGGAGTGAGATGTAGGGTGAGTCGAGAGTAATGGTGAAGTGGGGGTGGGATAATGGGTAGGTTAATTTCTTTTATTTTTTTTGTTATAAAATAATAATAATAATAATTAATAATAATTAAATAGCTAGATAAAAATATATAAACAATTAAAATCACTAATTTATTAAAACTTTGAATGAATAAATAAAAATATACCTTAAAGTGTTATTCTAATTTTTTGTGGTTCTCATATCTTTTAAAAATAAACTTAATAAAATAAGATAAAAGTCAAAATATTTATAAAAAATATTTAAGCTCTAAAAAAGGTATAAAACTTAAATTCGGTCAAAAATACGTGTCTACAGTTTGCCCCTCTTTGACTGGAAACACGAAGAGTTTTCAGACAAAGAAGTAGACAAAGTGACAAGTTTTGACCGAACTCTTATTTGAAAGACCAAAATTTATGCGACCGAGTCCTTGTTTTGGACAGCCTACATATCCCAGGTTATAAGGGAATCAGGTCATGTGTATTTCAAGGAGATGAGGTGATGAGTTGGAGTTAAGTGGGGTTCCATCGAGGCTCTAGATCGCGACTCTTATCCTTACATAAAAATATAAAATTGAAAGATAATAGTTAAAAGAAAAACAAATGTACAAACTTCTATCCATGCAGCTTTTCTTGAATCTTCACTTGAATTTTGACTTTAAGATATCACCTTGATTTTTTGGTGAATATCTTAACCTAGAATTGGAATGGAAGCTACACTTGCCACTAAAACAGAACTTTTGACATTCTTCAAAATGACAATTTGAAAAATGCTCTTGAATAACTTCGTGTTTTCTTGATCAAAAGTTGAATAGTAAAGGATGTGAGGAAGTCAGACTGCTACATGCATTGAAGAAGCTAAGTTTAACCATCATTGAATTAGTCATTCTAAAAAAAAAACTTTGTTATTGAATTTCAACTCCATGTCTCGCTTGAGGAAACCTGAAAACCACCACAAACAAAAAATAAACAAAATTTTTGCCCCAGTTTTCACTGGAAAATTTTTTGTGAGTTATTAACAAATATAAATATAAAACATAAACTCCGACTAGGAAATGTTTATTTTAGGGGAAAATAAAACTAAAAATCTAGACTAAGAAGTGTTTATCCTATGAGAAAGTAATCTAATACCATTATCTAGGAGGGTCCTGCTAGTCTCATTATCCAGAAGGGTCCTGCTAGTCTCATTATCCAGAAGGGTCTTGCTAGTATCATTATCCAGGAGGGTCCTGTTAATCCCATTATAAGGAGGGTCCTTCTAGTCCCATTATCCAGGAGGGTCCTTCTAGTCCCATTATCCAGGAGGGTCCTGCTAGTCCCATTATTCAGGAGGGTCCTGCTAGTCCCATTACCCAGGAGGGTCCTGCTAGTCCCATTACAAGAGGGTCCTTCTAATCCCATTATCCAGGAGGGTCCTGCTAGTTCCATTATCCAGGAGGGTCCTGCTAGTTCCATTATCCAGGAGGGTCCTGCTAGTTCCATTATCCAGGAGGGTCCTGCTAGTCCCATTATCTAGGAGGGTCCTGCTAATCCCATTATCAAGGAGGGTCCTGCTAATCCCATTATCCAGGAGGGTCCTGCTAGTCCCATTATCCAGGAGGGTCCTACTAATCCCATTATCCAGGAGGGTCCTGCTAGTCCCATTATCCAGGAGGGTCCTGCTAGTCCCATTAATCAGGAGGGTCCTGCTAGTCCCGGGGTCCTGCTAGTCCCATTATCAAGGAGGATCCTGCTAGTCCCATTATTTAGGAGGGTCTTGCTAGTCCCATTATTCAGGAGGGTCCTGCTAGTCCCATTATTCAGGAGGGTCTTGCTAGTCCCATTATCCAGGAGGGTCTTGCTAGTCCCATTATTCAGGAGGGTCCTGCTAATCCCATTATCCAGGAGGGTCCTGCAAATCCCATTATCCAGGAGGGTCCTGCTAATCCCATTATCCAGGAGGGTTCTGCTAATCCCATTATCCAAGAGGGTCCTAGTAGTCCCATTATCCAGGAGGGTCCTGCTAATAAATTTTTTGACAAACTAATAATACCAACAAAACATTGTGAATGCTATCTTCATTATTTGGAAGTTCCTTCAAGGAGAAATAATAATAATAATAACAACAAATAAAATAAAAATTCCAACATTCAAGTAATTGTTATTTTCATATATATTAGCCAACTTTCATATAATATTCCACAAGTCTTTATTGTAGGGTTTCCATTTCGCTTGCTGCAGACTAGGTTGAATATCTAGGTTCCTCGAATCTTCAATCTTGAAACAACTTGTGTCCCTGCTTCAACAAAGAAAATTTGTTGAGTTTGAAAAGGTGGTGGTTGGTTTGTGGTTCCATCTTTCGACAAGGGCAGCTCAAACACTTATGACGCTTTGGTTGTTTCCAACGGTCAATACTTCTTATTGATTGATAGTACTTTCATCCAAATTTGCTTATTTTGGGACCTAAATCCAATGTCTTTATCTCACAACACTCATTGTTTAGCCTTCATAGGATCAGAGAATTTTTAAATTCAACACTTGAAGACAGATTAACTCAGTAGCCTGATGCTTTTCCTAGTACCGTTTAAAGACTTGGTAGCGAGTCTTGAAATTCTTCCTAGTTTTTTGACAAAGACTCGACTCAATACATACCAAAAAAGTGACGAAAAAAGTATAAGAAAATTACTAACTATATAAGAATAAAAGAAAAGATTCGATGAAGACTCTTTTTTTTTGTAAGAAGAAGAAGAAAAAACTTATCTGAGTGTGGGAGCCGAGTCTACTGATCATGCCATGCAATTTGAATTGATTTCCAGACTTGGCTATCCAATCTATTCATCAACCATTATTGATTATTCAATCTTGATGTGGAATCCCAACACTTAATGAAGCCATAAATAATTTGAACCCTTATAGACTTTGTGATATTCACGAAGGTCTTTGCCGCTAAAACTCTATCATGTTAATTGCTCCAACTCACGTCTGCCTTATGGTGCATGTCATAATTTTCACCAATAAGACTCTCTTATATTCAACTTCATTTCGCCTTACGGTGCCCACTTAGGATTTTCACCACCAATAAGACTCTGTTATATTCAACTCCTTTTCGCCTTACGGTGCCCACTTAGGGTTTTCACCAATAAGACTATCTCATTTTTATTTCTTTTTACTCACATTTGTCTTATGGTGCCCATTCAGGATTTTTACCTACCCTTAACCAACTTACTCTCGACATATCAAAGGTTGATGCAAAGACTTTTTTTTTTAGATGATGGGGTTGATTTTGAGCTTTGAGATGAGAGACCAAATGAATAAACAAACGACTTTTGCCCCAGTATACTACAATATGAATTTTTGGATTTGTATTTGGTTGACCGAACCCAACATTAGGGCTGCCTACGTATCTTGCCGAAACAAGAATCAGGTCAGACGTAGTTCATACAGACCTAAAATTATTTTTTATTTTGTCTTGATTTTTTTCTACTAAAGACATCTTTTAAGAAATGAATCAATTCATGGTTGACAATGTTTTGACTTTAGTTGGTACAAACAATTAGCATGATGCATATGAGTCATCTTCAACTACTTTCAGACAAATTTGAGGTCAACTTTGAGTAATCACTATAATTTCAAATGGTATCTCAAACATACTTATGTGTATACCTGAATTGATATTGCCTAAGTTAAGGGATAAAGTCATTAATATCTTCATGTTTCAAGTGCCATCGCAATAAATGAAGTCCTACTTCGTACAATAAAAGTGTTTCGATCTTAGGAAGTTTTATATCAAAGTCACTCACACTCGGAAATATATTCAATGTATGAGATTGAGATACCATATGCTTGGCCCTTATGTAAGTATCCATTGATGTGAGAACACACAAAATGAGATCAAATAGGACTTATTATTGGCTTGTAACGTAGGCTTGGAGAAAGGTAGGACATTCATTCGGGGTAAAATGATCATTTCCTCATTAAAATTTGCACAACATTCAATATTTTTTTTTATATTTTTTTTTGAAATCCTTTTCCGTTCATTTTTTTTCTCTCCTTTCATTTTTATTATAGCTTTTTCGTCATTTTGCTTGAACTTGCACATACTTGTTCTTTTCACTTTGATATCCAACTTAGGTCTCGGCGCTGTTTATCTAATTGATAATACAAACATGGAGGTGAGAT
Source organism: Solanum peruvianum (assembly GCA_027705065.1). Lineage (NCBI taxonomy): Eukaryota > Viridiplantae > Streptophyta > Magnoliopsida > Solanales > Solanaceae > Solanum > Solanum peruvianum. The sequence continues at coordinate 17,639,556 of JAKWJD010001765.1, forward strand.
CCAGAAAATAGTGCATTTATGCTCTAAAATTAAACATGTGAAGTGGTGGTTATTCAAATAAAAATGTTTTAGGCTCAAAATGGGAGTCTTATGGATAAATGTCATTTGGTAGGCTTGAAAGACACCATCGGTTCAAAAAAAGCCTATAATCATTTCCAAAATGAAATGTTGCTCACAATTTCACTTTAACCAACATTTAGGCCAAGTTCTAGATCAAAAGTCATTCCATTGAATTTTATCTAAAGCTCACCACACAATGCACATGAAACAATGAGGTTGAATTCGTTTTAGCCTTAACTTTTAAGCAAAATAGTTTCTTAAGTATAATATAAATATATCAAGAGATACCAAATGAATTCTATAGGTCACAACAAAGTTAGTCCGTACTGTCAAATAGTTTAACACTTTATTATTTTTCTTATGCACAATTGTAAGAATTTTTGTACCAACCAAACCAAATATTGTTTAAAAATAAAATTAATTTAAAAAAAAATCAATTTTTTTGCCCCAATTTTTGTGTCGAGAACTTTTTAGATTTTTTTTTGGTTGGACCGAACCTCAAAATAAGGTTGCCTACGTATCTTGTGTAAAGCAAGAATCAGGTCGAACGTAGTTCCAAAAAATTGTAAACACAACATTATTTTTTATAGGGAATACTTATATTTTTTAATAATCTTTTTTTTTAAAAAAAATCACCGATCCCGAGGAGGATTGCCTATGTATCTCATCGAGTTGAGAAATAGGTGTGCATAGTTTGTTAAATTTTACCCTTTTTTATTTATTTCTTAAAAAAAATTATGAATTTTACCTTTCGAAAATTGTTTTTATTTTGGTCATGTTGTTGTAAAAATAAAAATATTAAACTTTTGAGATTTTACAAATAATTGCTATATTTATTACTTTTGATAATTTTTTTTTTAGTTTACTAATTTATTCAAACGTTGATCGGCATTCAAATAGTATATTTGTAACATATAACACATACACTTGAACCCAATGTTAAACCACATTAAATTTTAAAAAAATGCATATGCAACAAATAAAGTGAATCCTATTAAGGACAATAAATGTTTGACACCTGGTTTACTAAGTTTAGCAAACTAATGGAATGAGTGTCTAGACTGTCTATAAAACGAGTGGACAACTCAAATTGAGAAGGGACAGTTTACCGGTAGCAGGGCTTTCCGGCCTCACTGTTTATTCTTCCCATCCTAAGATGTGTTACTATAGAATCCTTCCAGGAGCATTGTCGCATCTCTGGTATCTCATGGTTCGGGAGCGTAATCGCATCTCCGAATAAAGTAACTTAGAAAACTCAGATTGGTGTTTATAGAAGACAATTTATATTGAAATTCAAATAATATCATAGCGGTAAACAAACAAATATATACAACATCAATATAACAAACACAATAAAATTAATAACACTCATATACAAGCCAATAGTTACAAGCTCGAATTCTAAAATTTTCCCCAGTAGAGTCGCCATCTGTCACACCCTTTTTTTGCGCAGCGGCATAAGAGTTTTTCCAATTTAAGTGACGTAATTAATTAGGGGATTATTTTATTTCTTTCAGAGTCGCCACTTGGAATTGAGTTATGGTGTTCCAAGTCACCTTATTTACATCCCTAATCAAAAGGAAGTTGACTCGTTATTTTATGGTCTGCGAAATCAAAAATTGGGTAAGGAATTATATTGACTGAAGGGAAGGTATTAGGCACCCCTCGATCCCGTGGTTCTAGCACGGTCGCTTTATTAACTTTTATATGACTTGACTTAATTTTAAATATATTATGTTTGTTATCTAACATTTACTTATGTCCCGCTTTCTTTGATTTTTTTTTAATTACTTTGTAAAATTGTCATATTTTATTAGTAGGTAGTTTATTTGTTTGTTTTTAAAGACTAAAAGTAGTTTAATGTTTTTTGGATCTTAATATTTTATTTGTATTATCATTATCATAAGCCTAAATTATACATTATCTTAGTTTTATTTTTCTAAAAGAAAATGAACAATATATTATTAAGAACATAAGATAAAAATAAATTAAAATAATACACCTTTTCATATAATTTTTTACATTTTTCTTATTTTAGTCATTAAAATGAAAAGAACCCAGTAATTAATATCAATTTTATTTATTTATTTACGTTGTACATTTTGGGTCAATTTAATATTGTTTTTCATTTTTTTTTATTTTTGTTTCTCTTTCTTCTTATACTTTACCTTATTTTTCTTTAATATTTCCTCCTTCTTATTTTTATACTTTTATGTTTTATAAATTTCTTTTACGTCTTTTCCTTTTATTTAAATTTTTATTTTTTATTCTTTCATCATGAATGAATTAATTTATTATTTTTTTATTAAAAAAAATCGCATTAAAAGAAATGTAAAGATAGTGTAGGTTTGAGTTATTTTATTTTTATTTTTATTCTTCTCCTTTTTTAAAAATAAATAAATACAGTTCTATTAAATATACAAAGTGAAAAAGTAACTTAATAAATAAGAACTAAATTTGATATAATTATTACTAACAGCATAGTGTAGAATATTAAGCTTCGAATTTTAATAAAGAATGAGATTAAAGGAAACTTTAGAGCAAACAAGAATAAATACATATTCTATAAATTTTACTCTAAATATAATAATATAAAATCTCAATCTATTTCATATCATAATGTAAAAATTAAGCATACATAAATTTAGAACACTTTATATCATTGAAATCATATCTTGCATAATTCTGAAACCAAATAATGTAATAAAGATCAAGAGTTACCTTTTGTGAAAATTAATTCACAAAGAAAATACCTCGATAAGGACCACGAATTTGAAGCCTCGAATTCCACTATTTTTGAGTTTTTTCTTTTTGTGCGTGTGTTCCTTAGGAAAAAAAAAGAAAGTTTTCTTTTTTTTTTTGTTTTTCTTTTCCTCTCTTTTGCTGATTTTTTTTTATTCCTCCCTTTTGTTGATTTTTTTCTCTCTTTGAATTTCTAAAATTTCTTCTTCTCTTTTTCTTTGTACTCCTTTTTTATTCTTTTATTAATGTATATATATTTATGTAAATGTGTGTACATGTGTATGGAAGAGTTGAATTATTGGAGTGGGATGTGGGGTGAGTGGAGAGAAATGGTGAAGTGGGGGTGGGATAATGGGTAGGTTAATTTCTTTATTTTTTTTTGTTATAAATAATAATAATAATAATTAAGAAGAATTAAATAGCTAAATAAAAATATATAAAAAATTAAAATCACTAATTTATTAAAACTTTGAATGAATATAAAATATACCTTAAAGTGTTATTCTAATTTTTTGTGGTTTTCATATCTTTTAAAAATAAACTTAATAAAATAAGATAAAAGTCAAAATATTTATAAAAAATATTTAAGCTCTAAAAAAGGTATAAAACTTAAATCCGGTCAAAAATTACGTGTCTACAAAAAACCCAACAAATTTAGAGATCTGTTTATGATTCAGCCAAATACAACTTTTGTTTTGCTTGTAAATTAAATTCTATTATAGCATATTGTTTAAATATCTATCATTAGATAATTAACGACAAAAAGATTCATTTTATGATACAATCGTTTTCGTGTGATTGCATGATATCTTAATATTATTTCCTCATTCTGTATTTATTTATTATTTAATAATTATATTTCATCTTTTACTAGTCTTTTCATAGCAGCTCTACTCCGTACCATACTTTTCTTGTAGCTACTAGACATGTCATGAAGTATGACATTATATAAAGATGGAGAACGATACAATCTATTCAAATACTATATTCATTAAAACGATACAACACACAATACATTATGAAACAATAAGTAACAACCCTTCGGACCGAAAGTTAAATGGGGTGTATGAAGTATTAGGTTCTCGACTCATATTTATCTTGTTCTTTGAATCAAATGACTCGTATACTGTTCAATATTCTATTGATTTTTATGAAACGCAATGTTTTATCTATCTACCTTCGTACCAAACGTAGTATAACATTATAAAGGCTTTTTGTTGCCTTCTTTTTTTCTTCCTTCTAAATTCGCATATTTGTTATTTTCTATGTTGCTTTGTCCTAAATTTTACTCATCTTTTTTATGTTGTTGCTTTTTCCTAAAAAAAGATATACAAAAATAGAGATATTTCTGAACTACCCACTCAAGAAAGAAAAAAGACATACAAGTGGCATGAACTTTCTAAGTTGCTAATTATTACATATGGTTATAATGATAATTGTAGACAACGAGTATGTAAGGAGTACTTATATAGATCAATCATTGTTATAAATTATAATTGTTCATCCACTTTTTGCATTCCAGCCCAAATTAACATTTTGCTAATTTTGTGATCTTACTAATAAAATAGCTAGGGATTATCCTTCTAAGAAAATGAAAGTTTAAATGAAGGCGTGTTTATTCAGATTAAATTGAAAAATCTAATTGAATCGATTTCTTTTGTTATTTGGTTTGATTTTGAATTTAAAATTAAGATTTTTTTTTATAGTTTTGGATTTTAAAAATAAAAGGAGATTTAGTTTTGTAATCTTTTTATAAACTTGTTTTTAGTTTTATGTCTTTTACAAGAGTTCTTTATTTTTTTAACATACAATATAATATATTCATAATTCATTTACGCATGAAAAATCTAAAAATACTATTTTGGTATGAGAAATACTCCATCCATTTAAAAAAGAATGATCTTTTTTTAATCTGTTTAAAAAAGAATGATTTTTTTGTAACAATTTTCCACGTGGCATGTTTAAGACCACAAGATTAAAGAACAATTTTGTACATTTGACATAACTTTAATTTAGAACCTCATGATTAAAAGTTCTTTTTTATTTTTTAAAACTCCATACCAAATTAAACTAGACAATTCTTTGTGAAACGGAGGGAGTATCATTTTTTAAAAAGTTAATTCTTTGTTGACTTATTTCATTATGATTTTATAGGAGAGTAGGAGGTATTTGGTTATCTAATCATATATATTGCTATCTTATCAGTGATGTTCATCACTTGAATCGTCTGAATTGGCTCAGAAAAAAGTATTAATTTAGTTAAGAGATTTGACATTACAACTATCAGCATTTATAGGAGTAATAGTTGTTGTCATTAAAATATCACTGTTTGATTATATCTGATCATGTTTTGTTATATGACACAATCGAAAAATCTTTCTAGTTCAGTATAAATTTAATTACTTAAATTTTCATTTTATTAATAATGATTCGAGTGTTCATCTTAAGTCCCATTTCCCCTTTTTCATTTCCTTTTTTAATGTACTGAAATGATAAAAAAACTTAAACTAAAAGTTTCAACCAAAAAGAGCGTATCAACTCAAATTAAATTTATTTCGTGTGGGTTGGATGTTATTTTACACTACAAAGAAACACCTTAATCATGAGGGTTTCAAAGTGGAGGTTAGCTACAACCCCCATAAATTACACTAAATAACGGAGGTTTGATAGCTGACGAAAAATAAAAATAAATAGCGAGATTTAAAACCATATAAAAAAGTTTAAATAAATATTGAGGGTTTAAACACCTACTATCTCAAAATATATTTTTTATTTTAAAATATAATATATATATTTTTAATTGATGAAATATAAAACACTCACAACTTTTGGAAATAGGTAATTTAATAAAAAGCTACTTTTAATTTAATTATAAAATACAAAATAAACACAACTTTTTGATAACTTCCGAATTACTCTCTCACTGTCACACTTCTCTCACCACCACACTCTCTATAACAACACTTCTCCGCCGTATACATCGCATTTCTCTGCCGTCTCCTCACAACGCTGTAAACTTCAGCTACTCACCAGATTCACAATGAAATAGGTGTTGTAAGGTAATGTTTTCAACTTCTCACCTCTTTGAATAATGAACTGACCTCATATTTTTGAATTTTCTCATCTGAATCTTCATAAATTGTATAAATTATTGGTTGTATTTACTGTTTGTATAGATGCATGGAGGTAAAATTAGGTTACTATTGTTGTATTTATCTTGGAGGAAATATTTGAAATATCAAATTTGAACATGTATTTTGTGGTAGAATTAAGTTTATTTTGTTATAATTTTGGCGATTCTACAAATTTTTCGAGACATTTTGTGTCTACATATTCTTAATCTCATTCATGTCGCTCAATATGTGCCTTGTTTCTTTGTAAAATTTGTCGTCTACGTTGATCCTTGTTTATGCGGGAGTAAAGTGTATATAGTTTCTCTTTGTTTAGCTGCTACATATGTCCTCGATCTTCACATATCTCTTTATACTTGTACTCATTCATTATATTCTTATAGGTCTCTAGTCCACATGTTCTAATAGGTCTTTACAGGAAGTCGTTTGGTCCACATGTATTTTGTGGTAGACGATTTTTACAGGAAGTCCTTTAGTTCACATGTTTTAATAGGTCTCCATCTTCTGATCTTTGAGTCTGGATGTACTCCTATGTTGAGCTCATATATGATGTTCTCTTATATCTCTATCTTTTAGCATATTATTTTATGTTTGTGATCCATATTCTCATTGAATTTTGACTGCACTTTTCTCCTTTCAACATTTATTGCTTATATAAGAACTCCAGTGAGGGTTTTGTTGTGAAATTTCTATCACAATTTGGTTATGAGTAGCTTGTTGAAATGATCTTTCTCGCTTATGTTCTTTAAGGTCCATAACTCTGTGTCTCCATACAACATGATTTTTGAACTTTCTTTAAGTTCTTTTTCAGATTAGGATTTGTCTCGAACTCAATGGTTGTTTAAATTTTTATGCTTATTTTAGCTCTTTAGCCTACTGTAGTTATCAGGGTCAATTTCATTTTTTTTAGCTACTCGTTAAATTTTATTTTCTTATCTACTCGTTATGTTTAAATTAAATTTCTAGTTCAATTCATTAGTTGTTCATATTTTCAGAATCCAGGTAAAACCTTTTTATCTCTGTGTTTGTTTTTCTTATCTACTTGTTATGTTTAAATTAAATGTCTTGATCAGGTCATTAGTTATTCATATTTTTAGAATCCATGTAAAGCCTTTTTATCTATGTGTTTGTTTTTCTTATCTTCTCGTTATGTTTAAATTAAATGTCTTGATCAGTTCATTAGTTGTTCATATTTTCAGAATCCATGTAAAGCCTTTTTATCTATTTGAAAGAAGAAAAAATTTCAAAGGAAGAGGTGCTCCATTGTTGCCAAAAAATGGTCATACTCTCTACTCTGCATATTTTTCTCAATAAATCACTTTCCATATTTATCATAATTCTATTAGAACAGATCAACAACTTGTGTTATGAAATCCAACACGTCACGGGGAAGACAAGAAAGAACATATCTTATAAAGAAACAAAGTGTCCCCCCATAGTACCTTTGGCTTTTGTAGAAGCCAATATTTGGTTGGAAACAAATATTCACTGAAAATCTTATTCCCTAGCAAGCTTGGTCTATTAGTTCAATAGATATTACTCTAAGTTGTCAACTGACTTAACCAACACAAGATGTTCTCCCTAGGTTTAGATTAGAGCCACTAGGCATAAATCATGCAGTATGCCCTCCTTCTTGTACATTGATATTGAGTTCAAGACTCCTAAATACTTACTATGATGTGACAAATTACTCTATTTTCCTAACCATGGTAATATCCTAGACAGAGGAACTAACGGGTTAAACAAGAGAGTAAGAGAATTCAGGGACATAATTTACCATCTCATGATGAATACTAACTGGAGTGACATATTTTCTATTGATCTAGCTGGTTCATAACTTGAGTTTTAATTTATAGATTCTTAACTTAAGTTAGTCTTCTATATAAGCAAATGTTGTGACATCATGACTGTTGTAGATTGATTTCCTTTGTAGTGAATTTAGGCAACATATTAAAAGGAGTTCAAGAGGCATAAAACCTTCAGTAACAGAGGTCGAAAAGAGAAGATCCTGTACTTGGAAATCTCATTTGATTCTAAAGAATCGTAGTCCAAGTCCTGTTAAATAGGCACCAGGTGGCATGGTTCTTCTCGACTATATTTTTCTCTGCTGTCATTTCATTTATTTTTCCTATTACAAATGGAAACAAAAAGAAACTCAAAGTAAAAGTTAAAGAAGTGCTAAATTTATCTGGAGAAGATCGTATTGTGATCGATTTTAATTACCAGATTCTCCATTTGGAGAAGCACAACCCCTTTTTTCTGGTTTTTGTGAAATTTTAGCTGCTGATTCCTCCTTATTTCCAACGCACTTTGAGAAATGGTCAAATATGCCTATGTCATACTTTGACCGGGTATTTGATCAAATTATAGCTGGTATAAACTCTATATTCTAACTATTATACATATAATTTTTTCTTGGACCTTTATCTTAGGATTTAATAGATAAGCTAACCAATGTTTATTCTTGAAGCCTCGGTTATTTTTACAGACAAACGACTTAGTTTCACAACGATATGTTTATAATTGTATCTTGAAGAAGTGGAGTGAAAATAGGCTAGACATATGGAAAGTGTCTAGTAATCCAATTAAGAGCAAACTCAGATTATGGATAATGTTCCACTTGGAATTCCAGGAGATCAGTGCACTTCTTATGTTGATTATCATTATAAAAAGAAACACATGTATATATTTTTTATTGGTTCAACTGGTATGTGTAGTTATATTATTATTTTTTAATTGAATATCATGTATCTTTTTGTAAGGAAAAGTTCAACTGAAATGCTGAAAATTGAAAGAAACAAATCATTCCACACACAGGTGGTTTCGAAGCTAACTCTAAAAGGAGGACCAATATGGTTAAGAATTAAGTTCATTTCATTTTACTTTAGTTATAAATTAACTTATTGTGTAATTATTTTAGATTAGTTCAATTATTCCGAGTTGATTATTTTTCTGATTGAGACTGGTCAAATACCTGGATGAGCACAACTTTATCTTGCTACTCATAAAAATTTAAATGGAGCATATGTAAATGAAGCAACAAAAGTTATATGTGCAAGTTTTTTAAGGTGAAAATAGCGTTCCAATTCCTATGGTTGTTTCAAGTCAGTCTCTTTTAAGGTGAGTAGTATTTGTTGAATCTCTTATTTGATTTAAACCTGAGATACTCTATTCATGTTTTCACCATTGCTAATATTTGTTCAAATTAGTTTGATGGTGCATCTTTAGTAACTTTTTGGTTTCTTTTTGTATATTATTCACCTATGAAAAACTTATTGAATTTGAAGAAGAAAGAGTTTACAGTATCTTTGGATTAGTTTGTTCTCTTTCTTTATACCCTTTCGTTTGTCTAACACTCTCCCCGAAAACAAAGTATGTCAACAAGTTTAACTAGCGCTTCATGCTACATATGTTGACAATTTGATCGTGAATAATAATTGATCTAAAACATTTTAAGATTACATATTGAGGATATATTAAGTTTCAAAGGTACATTGATTTTGGAGGATTCGACACATACTTTATTTTATTGAACACTATGTCTTTGTGTCTGTCACTTGTCATTAGACTAGTCTGGTTGTAGTTATGTAGAATTTACCACATAGATTTTGATCATTTTCATATTAAAAGCAAGACTGCTTTCGCTGATATATTATACAGTGAAAACCTTGATACTTTTGCCTAATTAACGAAGTTAAATACGTATGTTGTTGTATTAACTTCAAAATTATCTTATCAAAGACTTGATTTATTCTCATTAAGTAGCAAGTTGAGTTTATTACATCTTACAGAACTGATCACTACTCATTTTGAATATTTGGCTTGATATTTGGGCTGAAATTTAGATTGATATACATGTATTTGATTTTAAGTGAGGTAACCAAAATCTGGAAGAAATCGTAATGTCTTATAAAACTATAGTCTTTGTGATTTTTTTTCTAGGAAATCAATTGTTCAAATGACAATACATTACTGCATAACATGGTTGATATACTGTGGTTTCACGGTATTATTAATACTTTTTCCTTAAAGTCTAGTGTGTCCAAAAGCCTTTTTGTGTCTAATTTTTATATAAGTTTCTCTTTATTTGCAGGAAATCTGTCCAAAGATGAATGCGGAGATTTTGAGCGAAGAAATGCAGAAGAGACCACCTACGGAGCTTGTGACGGTCCGTCGTGCTTGTGACGGTCCGTAGGTGGCAGCGTAGTGCAGCTGCTGAAGGAAGATGGGGAAGTCTGACCAAGTGTGGGGTTGTGTAGTCCATGACGGTCCGTCCTGCAGGTTCGTCATGAAGTTCAGAGAAGTAATCCAGTACCCATATTCCAAGAGTTGAAGTATTTTGGAATGAAGACCCTCAACGGACCGTCGTGTTTGTGACGGTCCGTCATACTTGCCGTCGATGGTATGAAGAGAGCAGCAGAAGAAATTGCACAAGTATGGGATGACGGAGTTCGTGACGATCCATCGTGACCACGACGATCCGTCGCGAGGTCCGTCGACCCAGTCACGTTTTGACAGATTTCCAGCAAATAGAGTCCTTGTTTAATTAGGTTTTTATTTTCTATAAATAGTTCGAAAAACCTCGTTTTTGAGGTTAGACTCTGGATCATTATTAGACTCCGTATTGTTAGACACCTTTTGAATATCATTAGACTTTTTGTGAGATTATTGATTACTTTGAGATTCTTGCAAGTGATTATTGGTGGTTTTTGGTGATTAATCAAGCAAACTTTCAGATTTTACTCTTTTTCATTGAAGTAAGTACATGGATTATTATATAATATATTTGAATATTGTGATTATGACTATGAGAAAATAAACTCCATAACTAGGGTTGTGGGAACCATAGGAAAATAATGAGATAAAACCTAACTAAAATAACAATTCTAGAATAGTGTCTTGCATGTATTAATAATTCTTTCGTTTCGAAGTCTTTTTAACGGATGGCCAACGTTAGAACTCGCCTTAATGCTACTTGCCAGACCAAGGAGGTAGATAATAGGAAAAGAATTATCAACATGGATTTAGTGTATACTATCTAATAGGCTAGTATTGATTGGTACGAGGTAATAACTTAGTCAAATATCAAATACGATGCTTAATATGAGGTAAAGATAAGAGTTAGGATAGCAACACACGTAGCCGGAACAAGGTGCGGAGTGAGATTTTCTAGATGCCGGACCAAGGATTTAGAATAGATAACTTATCACTTTGCATGCAAGATACTAGGAAAGAATTGTTATAGTTAGAATTATCAAATTATGAACCTGTGGGGAACACGTAAACCCTAGTTACTTTGATTAATTGATTAAAATCCAACATTCAAATTTGTTAAGTGTCTCTTTCAATTTAGGTAGGTATTTATCATTCATTTAGAAATAGAAACCCCCCTTTTAGTGTTTTTACTTTCCAATGAAGTCATTGACTAAACAAAAGTAATAATAGATTGAAGTTAAGTCTAGACTATTTTCCTCGTGGGAACGATCCCAACCTCACTAGTTGGGATATTTACTTGACACAACCGCTTTACTTCTTATTTGAGAAGTAAGTTTGAGCGTATCAGAGGTCGTTAATTAGATAACTAAGTGTGTATTATAATTAGATGTAATACATCTCTATTCTCCACTATTTTTTAATATTTTGATAATGTATTTTATGTATGTACTATATTCAGGAAAAAGTTCAATAGACTTTGACTCAAATCACTGTGGATGAGCCTGTAGTATCACCAGATGATGCAGTTGGTAAAGTGCTAGGAAAAGAGCACTCTGGAAGGGTAAGGTGTTTGGGATTAGGAGTTCTACCCGCTAGAGTTTTTAACCAAGCAAGACCTCGATTCAATGGTATGAATTTTTTAAGGGTTTCATGTTCATCCCAATTGCCAAGAGAACTACGACAACTTGTTCAATGCTCACAATCAAAATGATTGTTGCTTTCAAGTCATATATGATTATGAAAGAAGGGACATTACCAGAACAATTTGAGAGGTTATTTACTTCTCCTCCTACAATGGTAAATATAACTTTTACATTCTTTTTTTGAATGAATATAACATACTTGATGATGTATGTCATTATTGTAATACATTCTTGTCAACTAACATGTCTCGATGTTTAACTATGTCACGCCCTGAGCTAACCCCAAGATGCGGACACGGAACCTAGGCCCACAAGTTATCCCAAACTAACCTTGCTGGCATGATCATGAGCATACTAAAGATAATAAACTGAATGTGAAAGCTAAATCATAATTTAAACATAAATGATGGGGAATATCCATATTCTATAACTGAGATAAATGAAATACTGATAAGTTTAATATAAAGAAGTTATTAACTCAATACTAAGCTGAAACTAACTACGTCTGAAATAAGCCTCTAACTGACTAGAAATGCTGGGACAAGCCCCAACTAAGTCTGGCAAAAACTAAAACTATATGGCTAAGAGACTAAAATAAACTCATGACTATTGTCCTCGGAGAATAAGGACTCACAACTGAATTTGCTGAATTGGAGATCAGAAATCGATCTAAGCGCAATCTGGATGCTGGGAATCTGAACCTACATCACGAGAAGATTTAGCGCATGTATGCGTCAGTACTTGAAGGTACTAATCATGTGGGATAGAGTAAAGCTGAAATAAAATATAATTGAACAAGCATAAAAGCAAGTATGGTAATCTAAACATGATATACTGAATTCTGAGCTAACTGGATGCAATGATCAAATTTATAACATGCTAATACTAAATACTAGATGATATGTAAATATGGTCAATGCAAGAGAATCTGACTGAACTTTGGGAGCTACTAATAACCGATAATAAAACTACATGAGCTAAATGTGTAGTCGATGTATACGCCCCATCGAGAGGACCCAATATATCCTGCCAGAGGTATAAAGGAATGCTGGCACTCCAATCGTAGGTCCATCTATGGACCACACTAGTCAATCATGGTTTGTCATAGAGTTGGTGAATGAGATCTTTATTGACGGACACATACTATGGACCTGAGTCTCACCTACGGACCAACCCGTCATTCGACACTTAGTCAAATCTTCTAGGCTGAGTTTTTGGAGGCTTCTAACTCAAACAACGGATGCACAGTACTGGCCGTAGATCAAACTACGGTTCGTCGATGGTAACCTTCGATTGCACCTGTAGATTTCTAAAAAGTTGATTTCTCATCTATTTTAGATACGGGGTGTTACATCATCTCCCCCTTGGGAACATTCCTCCTCGAATGAAGACTAAACTAGTTGAAATAGAGGGAGAGAGATGCAATTCCTACTACTAAACACTGAGAACTGAGTTTCTGACTGAATCAAGTTTTGAGAACATGCAAATATGCTGAAAATTCAAGTACAAACTAAGGGAACATGATTCTAAGACTGAATTCACGCATGAATGAACGAACAACTGAAGAGGAACTATTACATCAAGCTGGAGTGGAATTGGAAGGAAAGAGTTGAGGATACTTGGCTTTCATGGCTGGTTCTTTTTCCCAAGTAGCTCCCTCTACGGACTGACTTCTCCACAAAACCTTGACTGAAGTGACTTCTTTTTTTCTCAACCTTCTAGCCTGACGATGAAGAATCTTAACTGGTACATCCTAATAAGAAACACTATCTTTCACCGCCACTCTCTAATGGCACTACAGAGGCTGGATCACCCACGCATTTCTTCAAGAGTTAGATGTGGAAGACCAGATGCACAACTGCTGATTCTGCTTGCAACTCTAACTCTAACTCATATCCAGGACCGAGCTTTCCTTTATTGCCAAATCTCATCAACCTTTTCATAGGTGACACTTTCAGGTAAACCGAATCATCAACTTGGAACTCTAGTTCCCTTCTCCTTCATCTGCATAAGATTTCTGATGACTTTGGGTTGTCTTAAGTCTATGTCTAATGAATTTCACTTTCTTCATAGTATAAAGGACTGAATTTGGCCCTATCAAAGCTTCTTCACCTATTTCAAACCAACCAACATGTGATCAACATCTACGCCCATACAAAGCCTCATAAGGGGCCATCTGAATGCTGGAATGGTAGATATTGTTGTAGGCGAACTCAACTAGAGGAAGGTGATAATCCCAACTACCCTTGAAATCGATCACAGAAGATCTCAACATATCCTCTAGGGTCTAAATGGTACACTCTGCCTGTCCATCCGTCTGCAGATGAGATGTTGTGCTAAGGTTAACTTGAGCAACAAGACCCTTCTGAAATGACTTCCAGAATGATAGGTAAACTAAGGACCTCTATTTGAGATAATACACAAAGGAATCCCATGAAACCTCACAATTTAATTAATGTAAATCTTGGCATAGTCCTCTGCCGAATTTGTAGTCTTGACCGCTAAAAAGCGAGAAGACTTAGTCATCCTATCAACTATCACAAAAATTGAGTCATGGTGTCTGTGAGTACGAGGTAACCCTCTGATGAAATCCATATTGATCAATTCCCACTTCGAAGTAGAAATATTGATATCTTGAGTCATACCTACTAGTTTTTTATGTTCTACCTTGACTTGCTGGCAATTGGGGCACTTACTCACATAATTTGCTATATCCCTCTTCATGGCATTCAACCAATAGACTTCGCACAGATCACGGTACATCTTAGTGGCACCTTGGTGAATAGAATATCTGGAGTTATGAGCTTCTAAAAGGATTTGATTTCTCAAACCCACAATCTACCCTGGTAGCGGTTATGAGCTTCTACAAGGATTTGATTTCTCAAACCCACAATCTACCCTGGTAGCGAAATACACCATCTCCCCCTAGGAGAAAACCTCCACTCTCTAATTGTGGACTACACCATTAAGTTCAAGCAAAATTGGATCACTGTCTTGCTTTTCTTAATCTCCATTACCAAAGAAGATTCTGCCCCATTCTGAACTGTCACATCATTTTCTGATATGATCATAAGGCGAACTCCTAAGTGAGCATGCCGGTGAACATCCTTCACTAGCTCCTTACTTTTTTCCTCAACATGGGCTACACTAGACATAAATAATCTGCTAAGAGCATCTGCTACTACATTCACCTTACCAGGATAATAATGCACACTCATATCATAATTCTTAAGGAACTCAAGCCATCTCCTCTGGAGAAAATTCAACTCTTTCTGGGTGAACACCTACTGAAGGATCTTATGATCAGTGATAACATCTATATGAAAACCATACAAGTAGTGTCTCCATATATTGAGTGCAAACACCACTGCTGCAAGCTCGAGGTCATAGGTTAGGTAGTTCTTTTCATGAACCTTAAGTTGTCTACAAGCATAAGCTATAACCTTATCTCGCTGCATCAATACACAACCTAGGATAACTTTGGATGCATCACAATAGATAACATAACCATATGAACCCTCTGGTAGAGTCAAGACAAGAGCTGTAGTCAATCTACTTTTCAATTCTGCAAAACTTTTCTCAACCTGACCATTTAAACTTGACCATCTTCTGGGTTAAACTAGTCAATGGTGAGTCTATGGATGAAAATCCTTCCACGAACCTTCTGTGATAACCCGCTAGACCTAAGAAACTTCTAATATCTGTAGCAGAGGAAGGGCTGGACCATTGTTTCACTGTTTCTATCTTCCGTGAATCTACTCGGATCCCTTCGCTAGATATAATTTGACCAAGGAAAGCAATGGATTGTAACTAGAACTCCCATTTGCTAAACTTAGCGAATAACTGGCGATACTTGAGAGTCTGTAGAACAATTCTCAAATGACTCGCATTTTCTTCCTCATTCCTTGAGTAAATGATAATATCATCAATAAAGACGATAACAAATAAGTCCAAGTATTGTTTGAACACTCTGTTAATCAAATACATGAAGGTTGTAGGAGCATTGGTTAGTCCAAATGACATAACGACAAATTCATAATGACCATACCGAGTTCTAAAGGCTATTTTTGGAATGTCACTATCTCTGACTGTGAGCTGATGATAACCCGATTTGAGATCTATCTTTGAGAAATGACTAGCACCCTGATGTTGGTCAAACAAGTCATAATTCCTGGGGATGGGATACTTAATCTTGATTTTGACCTTGTTCAACTGTCTATAGTAAATTCACATTCTTAGAGAATTATCTTTCTTCTTTACGAATAACAATGGTTCACCCCATGGTGAAACACTAAGTCTGATGAAGCCCTTATCTAGAAGGTCTGTCAACTACTCTTTCAACTCCTTAAGCTCTATTATAAGGAGGAATATAAATAGGATGGGTGTCTGGAAGGAGATAAATTCCAAAGTCGATTTCCCTATTGGAAGGGAATCCGAGAAGATCTTTTGGAAACTCACAAACTACTGGAACTGACTCAAGAGTTGGGGTTTCAGAGATAGAATCCTTAACCTGAACTAGATTATAGATATCAACCTTAGAGATTATCTTTTTTTCCTTAAGGTAAGAAATCAATCGACCCATTGACACTAAGCTACTACCCTTCCATTCTAAGATTGGTTCGTCTAGAAACTCAAAAAGAACAATCCTAGTTCTACAATCTACTGAGGCATAACAGGAATGTAACCAATCCATGCCTAGAATTACATTGAAGTCTACCATTTATAACTCTACAAGATCTGCTGAGGTGACTTTTTGAGAGACCGTGACAGGGCAATTTCTGTATACCCGTGTAGCTATAACTGGGTCACCGGCTGGAGTTGAGACTGAGAAAGGTTCTGTGAGAGTTTCTGTACTCACACTTAATTGGACTTCTATGTAAGGAGTTACAAAGGAAAGATTAGACCCTGGATCTAACAATGCATAAACATCAAGGTCAAAGACTCGTAAGTACGAGTGACTACATCAGGAGAACCTTCCTGATCCTGGTGAGCCTGAAGAGCACACAACCTGTTCTGACACTGACCGCCACCTTTACCGGATTAGTTACCCTGCTGATTCGGGTGACTTGCTGGTGCTGATGAAGTTGTTGACTGAGTTCTACCATTACCATCTCCTTTGACCCTGTCTAGAAGGACAATCCCTCAACCTGTGACCAGACTGACCGCACCTAAAACATCCTTCGTTTCCTACGAGGCACTCGCGCGGATGGTTGTTACCACACTTAGGGAAAACGGGGTAAGTCTTGGTGCCTGAAACACTTCTTGAGACTTAGAGCCTGGTGCTGTAACCTTTTGGTCATACTTGTTCTTGAAGAATATTACACTAGCCGACGAAGGGGCTGGAGCTAAAAACTTTTGCTGACTCGGCGAGCGATTTCCACCATCTAATTTCTGCTGAGAATAGTCAAAGTTCCTATTCCTAGCCTACTTATTCTCCTTAGACTATTCCCTAAGCTTATCACCCTCAATTTGCTGAGCATGAGTCATAAGCCTAGAGATGTTCATATCTTCAAGTAACATAGCACTTCTGCAGTCGGTTTTCATCAAATCCGATACTCCATACAAGAACTTATTCTTCTAAGACCTGGAGTCAGCAACCATGTGAGGAGTATACCTAGAGAGTTTTTTTAAACTTCATCCCATACTCTTGGACTCAAGTTCATGAATTACTGAGCCTTTGCTTCTCTAAACTCTATTTGGAAAAACCTATCCAAAAAGGTCTCGCTAAACCAATCCCAAGTGATAGAAGCTATATTTGTACCCCTATTTTCCTTCCACTGAGTGTACGAGATATGAGCAACATCCTTCAACTGGTATGATGTCAACTCAACCCGATCATTCATAGTGTGTTGCCTAACCTCAAAGATTTTATTGATATCATCCAAGAAATTCTGAGGATCCTCATTAGTTTGTGATCCTATGAACTCAGGCAGATTCATCCTAATAAAGTCACGGACCCTTGCTGCTGCTGATCCACCATTTGTATACACAGGAGCATGAACCCGATTGTTCTGGTTTGTCATTCTCTGAGTCAACAATTTTATGAAATTCCTCAACTCAACATTGTATACTTCCTGATCTGGAACTGGAGGAGTTTCATTTGAATTCCTGGCATTCACAATCCTAGAGTTAGCTCTACGAAGAGGCATGATCTGAAATGTAGAACGTCGATTTAGTATGGAATTAGATCATACCTTACGCACGATAAGAATAACAAGAAAGTGAAGTTTTCCAAAAGAACTTTGTAGCCTCTCTCTCATTAGATGTGACGCAATTCACACCCATGAAAAGGACTCTACTTAGTGCGCCTTTTCTGACATTCTAAGACACTTAAACTTGACTCTAATACCAAGTTTTGTCATGCCTCGAGCTACCCCCAAGATGCGGACATGGAACATAGGACCACAAGTAATCCCAAGCAAACCCTGTTGGCATGATCATGATAATAATAAAAATAATAAACTAAATTTGAAAGCTAAATCATAATTTAAACTTAAAAGAAGGGGAATAACCATATTCTATAACTGAGATAAATGAAATACCTGATGAGTTTAATACAAAGACGTTATTAACTCAATACTAAGATGAAACTAATTATGTCTGTAAAAAGCCTCTAACTGACTAGAAATGCTGGGACAAGCCTGATGTACAATGGTTTCACGCTACTTTCAATGCTTTTCCACTTAAGTTTAGTGCGTGTCTAAGGCCTTTTTGTATTAGTTTTAATGTATTTTTCTCTTTGTTTATAAGAATCTGTCCAGGATGAAAATGTGGAAGAATTGTGTTGAAATTGCAAAAGTGACGACCTACAGAGCCATCGATGGTCTGTCGACCCATCGATGGTCCGTAGGTGGCCACCGTCGTATGAAAAAAATGCTGCTAAAGGAAGATTGGGGAATTCTGACTAAGTGGGGGGCTACGGAGGATCTCGAAGGACCGTCCAGTACCCGCATTGAAAAGATTCTACGTGTGGAGAAACAGAAGCCATCGACGGACCATCGTGCTCTCAACGGACCGTCATTCTTGTTCGTCGATGGCAATAGTGAGTTGGAGAAGAAATCAACTGAAAAAGAAGCTAAGTGTGGAACGACAAGGTCCGTCGTGACCTCGGTGGTCAGTCGGTCCGGTCGTCGACTCAGATGAGTTATTTAGGCAGATTTTCCTTAAATAGATTTCATTTTTATGTTTGGACTTCTTTATTATAAATACTTGTAAAACTCATTTTTGAGGTTAGACTCTGGGGTTTTTTTCTCAGTTTTAATGTTTTAGTTGTCAAACTTGTGATTTAGAGAAATTATTCTATTTTTCGAAAATCATTTGTTGCAAGAGTATTGATTAAATTAAGTAACCTTCTGGATTTTCTTTAATCTCATCAAAGTAAGTACATGAACTCTTATCAAACTAGTATGAATTGTGTGATTATTAACATGGGTAACTAAATCAATAGCTAGGGTTGTGAGAACCATGAGTAATTAACAAGGTAAAAACTAGCTAAAATAATAATCATAGAATAGTGTCTTGCATGTATTGATAATTCTTTAATTTAGAAGTCTTTTAAACGAGTGCACGCGTTAGATGTCGCCTTGTTGCTACTTGCCGGACCAAGGAGGTAAATAATAAAAAAGAATTATCAATGTAGTTTTAGTATATACTATCAAATAGGCTAGTGTCGATTGGTGCGAAGTAACAACTAAGCCATAATCGATTATGATGCTTAATATGAGGTAAAAGTATGGTTTAGTAAAGCACACATACGTAGCCGGATCAAGGTACAGAGTGAAATTTCCTAGTTGTCGGACAATGGAATTAGAGATACATAACTTACCACTTTGCGTGCAAAATACTATAAAAGAATTGTTATAGCTAGAATTACCGCATTATGAACTTGTGGGGAACACTTAAGCCCTAGTTACTTTCTTTACTTTATAAAAATTAAATCTTTGAACTTGTCACTTGTTTACTTAGACATAGCTTATTACATTCGTTACTGAAAACCCCCTTTTTGTTACTTGTTTTTGGGAAGGACTTGACTAAATAGAGGATATAATAGGTTAAAGTTAAGCCTAAATTATTTTCCTTGTGGGCTCGACCCCAACCTCATAGTTGGGTTCTTTACTTGATACGGCCGCTTATACTTCTTTTCGAGAAGTAAATTTGAGTGTTTGGCGCCGCTGCCGGGGAAAGTGGCTTTTAGATTAACTTTAAGCTTATTACCAAAGTTTAGTCAACATTCTTCTAATTTTACTTTTTTCTTTATTTTTGTCTCTTGCAGATCTAACTTCCTTGTATTCCAAGTACGCGGAGTAAAGGAGAACCCATACTCTCACTCGACCCCAAACTAGAGCGTACACTGCGCAGAATGAACCAAAATTTGGGTATTCTCGATGATGATCACAACCCTAAACTTTTACCACCGGTTGATTCTCATGATCAATTATTACCTGAAAATCTTGGGGAAGGTGAAATACATAGGCAACCTCCCACTCCACGCCCTCAAGAGTATTATAGAGGACATGATAATATTACTGAATCTGACGGGCCACTTGTCTTGCCTCCCCTACCACACAACCATACTTTCGTGGTAACTAGTAGTCTAATACAAATGCTCATCGCTAGAGGTTTGTTTTCGGGGCTACCCTCTTAGGATACACATGCTCACATTACCAAGGTAAGGTCGATGTGTAAGAGTTATGTAGGGAGGCTTGATTTGAATATGGACGTAATTGGGTTGAGAGTATTTCCTCTCTCACTGACGGAGAGGCTTCTATATGGTTTATCGAGCTCCCCTGTAACTCAACCTACACTTGGAATCAATTGAGGGATGTGTTCTTAGAACGTTACTACCCGGTGTCTAAGAAGCTAAACCACAAAGATAGGGTGAACAACTTTGTGGCACTACCGGGAGAATCAGTCAGTAATTCTTGGGACAGGTTCACTTCGTTCTTGAGAAGTGTCCCTCCTCACTACATCGATGATGAGTCACTAAAAGAGTACTTCTATCGGGGACAAGACGATAATAATAAAGCAGTACTGTATGCGATAGCGGGTGGTTCTTATGGGAATGTCCTTATGATGAGATTGCTGAGAAGTTGGAGAAAATCTCCCAAAATAATAAAGCTTGGAGCACTAGGAAATCAGATACTGGGAGAACCACTTTTGTAGTGCAATCCGCACACAACCCAGCCACAGATGAGATTCGTGAAGAAATGGCTTAAATTAGAACTGAGCTTGGGTTGGTGTTGAAACACGTCACTGGGGTGTAGAAAAGGTAAATGCAGTGAAGTACTTGTCTAAACCACCACCGCCGATTAATGAGTATTACTATGAGGAGGACTCTTATGTGGTAAATGAGCATACGGGTGGTTTCCAACCAAACTTCCAAGGCTCTAATCAGGAGAATTGACGCCAAGGTCAAGGAAATCAAGGTCGGAACTATGGTAATTACAACCGATAGGTTCATTATGTCCGAGATGGAAATTACAACCGCGACAACAACTTCCATCGGGGTAACTATGGTAACAAAAATGATAGGAGCGGGCCCTATGTTCCACCTCAAAATGCTAAAATTTCTCCTAGGGATGGTGGAGGTAGTATGGAGCGAGTTGCGGATATGTTGCAAAAAATGATGAGGAGGTTTGATGCTACTGATGAACACATTAAAGATTTGAGGACTGACGTAGCTAGCTTTGGGCAAAAAGTTGATGCACAGGCAATCCCGATCAAGCATATTGAGTTGCAATGGCCCAATTGTCTTCGACAGTGAACCCACGCCAACCAGACAATCTTCCTAGATATACTGTCCAAAATCCAAAAACTGATGGATATTGTATGGCAGTCATAACTCGAGGTTGTAAGAAAACCATTAACCCACCGATGCCGTGTGGTGTAGAAAATATTATAAGAGGTGATGATGAGGTATTGGAGGTTAGTGGTGAGTTAGAAGACAAAACGGGGAAAGAAGCTGAGGTACCCCAAAAGGTGTCCCCCATGCCTAAACCACCACCTCCTTTATGACAGAGGTTAGTGAAAAAGACGAAGGATGGTAAATACCGACGTTTTCTCACTATGCTCAAACAACTTTCCATCAATGTCCCTTTAATAGAATCTCTTGAACAAATGCCCGATTATGCCAAGTTCATGAAAGATATGGTCACTAAGAAAAGATCGGTCAGTTTTGAGGATGATGATAGAATGCAATATTGTAGTGCTATTGCTACAAGGTCTCTAGTGCAAAAGAAAGAAGATCTGGGTGCCTTCACTATTCTATGTACAATTGGTTTTTTACACTTTGCAAAAGCATAATGTGATCTTGGTGCAAACATATATCTCATGTCTCTCTCTATTTACAAGAAGTTGGGTTTTGGTGACCCAAAACCCACTTCGATGTGGCTACTGATGGCCGATCAAACGGTGAAGAGGCCTATTGGGATACTCTATGATGTGTTAGTAAAGGTGGAGTCATTCATATTTCTGGCCGATTTTGTGATACTGGATTGTGAGGTTTACTTTGAGGTACCTATTATTCTTGGGAGGCCATTCCTTGCTACGAGTATAACCTTGGTTGATATGGAGAAAGGATAAATGAAATTTTGGTTGAACAATGAAGAAGTAACTTTCAACATTTGTAGGTCCATGAGGCAGAGTGGTGAGATCCAATCGGTATCTGACATTATCTTACGTGGTTGAAAAGTCATCTGAGGTACAAATAGAATAGCGTCTGGGTTTAGAAGCACTAGTAACAGTGATCATGAATTTTGATAGTGATTGCATTGAAGAGTATCGGTCATTGGTCAAGGCATTTGATCGAGGTGATGTTCACTTTAAACCAAAGAAGTTGGAGTTAGATATGGAGCATTGCGAGTCTCCACCCGCGAAACCATCTATAGAGGAGGGTCCAAAAGTAGAACTTAAGGCTCTACCACCTCATCTGAGGTATGTGTTCTTGGGAAAATGTGATACTTTGACGGTAATTATTGCATCAGATTTGAATGTGCATCAAGTTGAGAGTTTGGAGGAGGTTTTAAAAAGGTTCAAAACTATTGGGTGGACTATTGCGGACATTATTGGGATCCCTCTCGGAATTTTTTCTCATAAAATCCAATTCATGCCCGATCATAAGCCAAGTATTGAGCACCAGATACGTTTAAATCCACCTATGCATGAGGTGGTGAATAAGAAAATCATTAAGTGATTAGATGCTGGAGTGATATATCCAATCGCATATAGTAGTTGGGTATGCCCTATTCAGTGTGTACCTAAGAAAGGGGGAATGATTGTGGTCTCCAATGAGAATAATGAGCTTGTTCCGATGAGGCCGGTGACTTGATGGAGGATATGTATGGATTATCGGAAGTTAAATGCATGGACCGAGAAAGACCATTTTCATATGCCCTTCATGGATCGGATATTGGATAGACTTGTAGGAAAGGGGTTGTACTATTTTCTTGATGGCTATTCGGTTTATAATCATATTTCTATTGCACCGGAAGATCAAGAGAAAACCACCTTTACTTTTCCTTATGGGACCTTCATGTTCAAGAGAATGCCTTTTGGGTTATGTATCGCACTAACTACATTTCAGAGATGTATGATATCAATATTCTCTGATATGGTGGAGGACACTATTGAGGTGTTTATGGATAATTTTTTTCAGTGGTTGGTGACTCCTTGGAGAGGTGCTTGAGTCACTTTTCCGAGGTTCTTAAGAGGCGTGAAGATTTCAACCTTGTTCTAAATTGGGAAAAATGTCTCTTCATGGTGAAAAAAGGTATTGTATTGGGTCATCACACTTCAGAGAAAGATAGAAAGAGGACCGAAAATCAAGTTGCTGATCACTTGTCTCGATTAGAAGATGAAGCAATGAGGGAGTTACGTGAAAAGGATGAAATTGATGATACTTTTCCTGATGAGCATGTATTGGATGCCTCCCAAGACTTGGTTCCATGGTTAATTGTCTAGTGATATCGTCCTACCGGACTTGTCCTTTCATCAAAGGAAAAAGTTCATGTATGATGTAAAAAAGTTCTTTTGGGATGAGCCATACTTATATAAGAGTTGTGCCGATGGGCTTATTCGGCGTTGTGTGCCGAAAGTTTAGAAGTTGAGTGTTCTGGAGGCATGCCATTCTTCGCCTATAGGTGGGCATCATAGTGGTATCCAAACTGCTCACAAGATCTTGCAATGTGGCTACTATTGGCCAACCATTCACCAACATGCTAATGAGTTCGCCAAGGCATGTGATAGCAAAGAGATGGCGGCATTTCGACAAAGCAAGAGCTCCCTTTAAATCCCATTTTTGTGATTGAATTGTTTGATGTGTGGGGCATTGACTTTATGGGTCCTTTTGTGAGTTCTAATGGGATGAAGTACATTCTTGTGGCAGCCTAATATGTGTCAAAATGGGTAGAAGCTATCGCACTAGCGAATAATAGAAGGAAGAATGTCACCGCATTCTTGAAAAAGAATATATTTCTAGATTTCGCACCCCAAAGGCTATCATCAGTGATGGGGGATCCCACTTTTGCAACAAGCTGTTTAAGAGATTATTGGAAAAATATGGGGTTCACCATAATGTGGCGACTCCTTACCATCCTCAAACTAGTGGGCAAGTTGAGGTGTCAAACAGGGAGATTAAGTAGATTTTGGCAAAAATTGTGAATGCTAGTAGAACGGATTGGTCGAGGAGGTTCAATGATGCTATTTGGGCCTACTGGACAACATAAAAGACTCACATAGGTATGTCCCCATACCAACTTGTATATGGGAAGTCTTGTCACTTACCAGTTGAATTAGAGCATAAGGCCATATGGGCAATGAAGAAGTTGAAAATAGATTGGAATAAGGCTGCGGAACAGAGGTTAAATGGGTTGAATGAGCTTGATGAATTTTGGTTGAAGGCATAAGAAAGTTCAGCCCTCTACAAAGAGAAGATGAAGAAGGACCATGATCAAAAGATTGAGAAGCACAATTTTTGGTTGGGGATTTGGTGATTTTGTACAATTCTAGGTTGCGCTTGTTTCCGAGCAAACTCAAGTCCAAATGGGTTGGTCCTTATTTGATCGCCCAACTATTCCCTCATGATGCAGTTGAGTTGGAAAACAAGGAGGGTGTGAGGTTCAAGGTGAACGGGCAGCGAATCAAAATCTATCTAGGGCAATGCTGAAATGACGAATGAAGTGATCGAGGCATACCATCTTGATGAAGTCTGAGTAATCAAGAGTCCTCCGTCATGCCGCGATTTTAAATAAAGCACTGTTTGGGAGGCAACTCAATATGTATCCTCTAGACAACTATAGGTTTTTCATGATTTTCTAGCATAGTTGCATTATTTTTGGTTTTATTACTTATGTTATGTCCTAATGTTCCTTTACTTTTCTTTAGAAGTGTTGGCTAGAGAATAGAGCAGGGTCTGTGTACAAAACGTTTCCAGAAAACACAAAAATATTAGCTTAATGGGTGTAAAATATTCAGGGACCAAATCACCAGAAATCTGCAGAAAATTGGTCTGGTGCACCCATCGACGGAACGTCATCCCTTCGACGGTCCTTCAGTAGGATCCGTCGTGCCCAAATATGTTATTTAAATTTTTCTAAGTTAGGGCACTATCAATGGAGGGGTCGATGGAATGTCGGTCTCTCGATGGACCGTCGTTGGGGTCCGTCAACCCCAACTTCCCTTGTTTACTCTAAGTCTCCCTCGACATACTACATTGACGGACTGTTGTCCCTTCGACGGTCTGTCTTGCACAACATTCAATGGTATCAGAACCTTTGCTTATGATTTTCTATAAAAATAATCTAAGTGCCCTTCTACAGAACCATATGACGGATCGTCGACCCTTCGATGGTCCATTCTGCACAACCGTCGACACTGTCAGAACCTTTACTTCTGATGTTTTTAAAATTTATTCTAAGTATCCCTCGACGGATCACCAAGACGGACCGTCGTACCCTCAATGGTCTGTCCTGCATAACCATCGCCATTATCGGAACCTGCGTTTATAGTGTTTTTAAAATTAATTCGAAGTGTACCTCGACAGACCCCCATGACTGACTTTCGTTCCTTCGATGGAGCGTCGATGGGTCCGTCCTGCACTCTGTACTTCTGCACTGCTATTTCTTTTCTGTGTTCTGCTCTTGTGTTTTCTGCTTTTGCATGTGTTGCAGGCTTTCACTTGTACTAACTACTTCTCTTTGTAGGTACAAATAACACCTACCTAAACACGAACGTGTCTACTCACGAGGGCATTCCAAGTCCGTCGCCCAATCAAATCGGCTGGTCGTAGGCTCAGACGATGAGCATGACCCGGAGTACGTACCACCAGGCACCCTCACTCCTACAAGTGCTGCCCGCACCACTAGATCCATGCCCACGAGGGTGGCACCCGACGTAGTACTGCCTCCAAGTCAGACTAGAAGCGCATACTGAACAGTGCACCTTCTGAGTTGGCTGGACATTCCGAGGGAGCATTTGGCTCCGTGGAGGCATCCGGTTCTGAGGAATCTTCTCGCTCTGTGGAGGCTTTCAGATTTGAGGAGACTTCTGCTTGTACCTAGTCTGATGAGGATGATAGTACTGACTCTACTCTAGCACCCCAGACTGGCGTCCCCGCTCTGGTTGCTGATCAGCCCAACCGGTGGTGTGTCGAAGGGTAGTATCAAGTCTACATTAATGCCAAGATTCACAATGACAAGGGGTTTATGACCCGGTCCTTGACACTTGAGCGGCGGGTTCTCACAGGGAGTCTTCCCACCATGCCGTTCATTCATGAGTTATTCACTAGACATCGGTTGGAGTGGACGACTCGAGATGTAGGCCACTATAGCGAGGAGATGGTCCGAGATTTCTATGCCTCCTTTGTGTCGACTCCTTGATCTCAACTGGACAGTCGGGCAGCCCCGCCAAACATGCACCGTTAAAGTACGTCTGAGTCTGCGGCAAGCGGTTTCCTTGCAAGCCATTGACAGGATCCTCTATGGCGCAAATGTAGATGACACCCGAACCCCTCTCATTGCTGAGTTTGACTGTTGGTGGAAGTTGATCAAAGATGTCTAGTTACAGCGTGAGCTAGATGTGAGAGAGACCACCAAGCGGTGGATTGAACAGAACCTCTTCGTAGATGGTAAGGCTGTCGAGTGGGTGTTGGAACCCAAGAAGAGTATCAAGAAGACCAAACTCACCTTCACAACCAAGTTTTTATGGTTATTGGTGCGACACTGCTTTTCCCCTACTACTGCTGATAACAAAGTCACCTGGGATCGTGCATTGCTGATGGCGGCCATGGTTGCGGTGTTCGAGGTGGACTTGACATGGCTATTGCAGGCGGTGATACATGAGAGGGACTTTAAGGCCACTACTACTTACCCCTTCCCGTGCATGATCTTTAAGTCGTGCATGTTTGCAGGAGTGCCCATTTGGCACATTGATGTGATCAAGACCCCACCCGACACAGTGGATATTGTCCTCATTTGGGATAAGGCCAATGAGCTGTCTCCCATAGTGGACCCCGTCCAGAGGTGCAACCGCTCGGTGAGAACCTGACGGTCGTGGTAGATCAATCCCAAGCGGCTAATCCGTCTATATTCGAGTATACCAACACCACCTTTGTTGAGTCTATCCTGGGTGCTAGCACTGCTCTGAGCTCCTCCCGCTCGACTCTTTCTGCTACACTAGTCCTGCTTGCTAGGGTCCAGAAATTAGAGGACCAGATGGCCACACTTCTGCATCACATCCAGCCTTTGATGCAGAGGTCCATTGCTGAGGCGGAGGAGCGAATATAGAGGAAGATGTCCCAGCATACTGAGTGGCACATCATGGAGGTTCACCAGCGCTTGGATGCATTTGAGTTGCGGATTCTCGCCCGGCCAGCCCTTACAGTGGATTTGATGACTCTCCAGGCTGCTGTGGAGATTCTGAGAGCAAACTTGGATACCATACTGGAGGCTCAAGTGCCTGAGTCTGAGGCTCCTTGTGCAGATTCTGCTGAGGACACGGTGTTAGCTGCCCTGTTCTCCATCACTGTTGTGCCACCACCTCCCCTAAGAGATTGTGCCAAAAGGCACTGAGTTAGAGATGAGTATGAGTCTCAGGCATGGAAGAAAGAGTGCACTGAGTTGGAGGCTGCGAGGAGAGCCTTATTGATTTATGAGGAGGCTCGCTAGTTAAGGGTTCTAGAATTGGATGCTGGGGAGTCTAGATCCACAGTTGTTGAGGATGAGAGGAGCACTACTGATGGTGTTTTTATGGTTGAGGACACCAATGATGGTGTCCCTACTACAGACGGAGCGGGTTCCGGGAAACCGGACCCGTCAGCATATTGATCGTCGGTGCCTTGCGCCTCAGGTTTGCTTCACCTATCCCGTATTATATATACTTTTATGCATTGGGTACAATTGCATGTCTTTTTGTTTGGGGTGGGGTAAATGGAAAGTGAGTGCTAAAGTGAAGTCTGAGTAGCCCAACTCACGATCCTCTCTTGGGGTTTTCTTGCCTGTGTTTTTTCTCCCCAAGACACTGGTTATTTTATTATTGAACCGGCATGTTGGTATCTTTTGTACATAGTATAGAAATGGAATCTAAAGCATGATGCCAAAACAAAATGATATTCTGATTTAAAGAAAATGTTGCACGACTAGACATAGTAAATGATAAATGTGTGTCTATAAGCATGACATATATATACACTACGGCATGACCCTAAGTCTAAAACTCGAACTAGGTGTTTGATAATATGGTAGGATAATGAGATGTCAAGTAAGTGTGAGGAAAATTTGAATAGTCCACTATTGGTACTAAGATAGAACTTGCCAGGTTAGTCCTGCTAAAAGTAAGTTGTGATAGACAATTAGGAAAAGATCATAGGCCCTTGTTTAAGATAGCCAATCTTTAGCCTAGATAACAGAAAACTGAATGAAATTAATCCCTTCTTGATCGAAATGATTTGAGCTTAACATAGACCTTTCTTTTTCACCCCAACTGATCTTTTCTGGGAACAATGTGTTGGCCCTGGTCCCTCCTTGGACATGTGTACCTCAGCTTATGCAAAAAGCATATGTTGAGGGTGGCTAATGCAGAAAACAACCTTGTCCTGACCCAACCTTGGGTATTCTGTACCTTGACTCATAGCAAATCCATGAGTTGAGGGTGGCTATTATGAGGAATGCTCCGGAAAGTAGGGCTGAAAGAATAAAGATAGAGAAAGAACAAAAGAAAAGTGACTCAAGAAAAGTTGAAAGAAAAATGAAAATTTTGAAAATTTGAAACTACAAGGAAGAAAAGAGAAGAGTCACTAACAAAAAGGAGAGAGAAGAGAGAATGTCAAGGTGAAAGAATACAAGAAAATTAAGAGATAGGGCGGAAGAAAAATGATGAAGAGGTAGGACGCTTACCATTATGTCAAGGAGGGATAAGTCACTAAAATACATCCAAATGTATCCTACCTGAACCCGAGAATAAGATATGAGCTAAGAAAGTTCTATTGTGATCCTAAGAGTCTATTATGGTGAACCTGAAGATGTGAAAACAAGGGTAAGCCTATGGAAATAAGTATAAATAAGGTGTGAAGTTGTTCTGAGAGTGAATGTTGAAAAATAATCCTTATTCTCAAACTGGAATCATTGTGTGAAAAATGAGGATGTTGTTTTGAAGTGAGCATATTAGTTGCAATACCGTAAAATTGGTACCTTAGTGAGGGATCAAAGAGGATAGGTGTCGTTGTGTGATGAGTCTATGTCATGGTCTGATTAGCATGAGCGAGCCTAAGAGTGATAGCATGCATTAACATAATGAAAATACTCGGTATTGATAACCAGATGATTGCGAAAGCTAAAACAAGGATACTCTTATACAAAGATTTTGTGGTGAGTCATAGTGCGTCGCTTGATGAAAAACAACAAATTTAAGTTAAGGGTGTTGATATACCGTGGTTTCACGGTACTTTCAATGCTTTTTTTCTTAAGTTTAGTGTGTGTCTAAGGCCTTTTTGTATTAGTTTTAATGTATATTTCTCTTTGTTTGCAAGAAATCTGTCCAGGATGAAAACGTGGAAGAATTGTGCTGAAATTGCAGAAGTGATGACCTACAGAGCTATCGATGGTCCATAGGTGGACACCGTCGTTTGAACAAAATACTGTTGAAGGAAAAGATCGGAGAATTTTGACTAAGTGTGAGGCTATGGAGGCTTTCTACGAACCGTTACCTCCACGACGGACCGTCCTGCACATCCGTCATCGTTAAAAGAAAGTACTCCAATACCCGACTTGAAAAGATTCTATGTGTGGAGAAACGGAAGCCATCGACGGATCGTCGTGCTCTCAACAGACCGTTATCCTTGTCCGTCGATGGTAATAGTGAGTTGGAGAAGAAAGCAACTTAAAAAGAAGCTAAGTGTGGAATGACGGGGGGCCTTGACGGTCCATCGTGGCCTCGGCGGTCTGTCGGTCCGGTGGTCGACTCAGACAGATTTTTTGGGCAGATTTTCCTTAAATAGATTTCCTTTTTATGTTAGGACTTCTTTATTATAAATACTGGTAAAAACCTCATTTTTGAGGTAAGACTCTGGGTTATTTTTCAGAAATCGTGTGTTGCAAGAGTATTGATTAAATTAAGTAATCTTCAGGATTTTCTTCAATCTTATCAAAGTAAGTACACGAGTTCTTCTCAAACTAATATGAATTGTGTGGCTATTAACAGGTGTAACTAAATCCATATCTAGGGTTGTGGGAACCATGGGTTATTAACAAGGTAAAAAGTAGCTAAAATAATAATCCTAGAATAGTGTGTGCATGTATGATAATTCTTTCGCTTAGAAGTTTTTTTAACGAGTACACGCGTTAGAACTCGCCTTGTTGCAATTTGTCGGACCGAGGATGTAGATAATAATAAAAGAATTATCAAGGTAGATTTAGTATATACTATCTAATAAGCTAGTGTCGATTGATGCGTAGTAACAAGTAAGCCATACATCATTTATGATGCTTAATATGAGGCAAAGGTAAGGTTTAGTAAAGCACACACACGTAGCCGGACCAAGGTGCAGAGTGAAATTCCCTAGTTGCCGGACCAAGGAATTAGGCATACATAACTTACCACTTGCATGCAAGATACTAGGAGAAGATTGTTATAGCTAGAATTACCGCGCTATGAACCTGTGGGAACACTTAAAGCCCTAATTACTTTCATTACTTGATAAAAATCACATCTTTGAACTTGTCACTTAGTTACTTAGACATAGCTAATTACATTCGTTACTTAAACCCCCCCTTTTGTTATTTATTTTCGGAAAGGACTTGACTAAATAGAGGTAATAGTAAGTTAAAGTTTAGTCTAAATCATTTTCCTCATGGGATCGACCCCAACCTCATACTTGGGTTCTTTACTTGATACGACTGCCTATGCTTCTTTTCGAGATGTAAATTTTAGCATATCAAATTTTGGCGCCGCTGTCGGGAGAAGTGGCTTTTAGATTAACTTTAAGCTTATTACCAAAATTTAGTCAACATTTTCCTATTTTTCTTTTTCTCTTTGTTTTTGTCTCTTGCAGATCTATTATGCCAAGTACGCAGAGTAGAGGAGGACATATACTCTCACCCGACCCCAAACTAGAGCGTACACTACACAGAATGAACCAAAATTTGGGTATTCTCGATGGTGATCACAACCCAGAACTTCCACCACCGATTGATGCTCTGATCAATTATGACCTGTAAATATTGGGGAGGTGAAATACATAGGCAAACTCCCGCTCCACGCCCTCAAGAGTATTATAGAGGATATGATAATATTAGTGAATCTGAAGGGCCACCTGTCTTGCCTCCCCTACCACATGGCCATACTTTCGTGGTAACTAGCAGTCTACTGCAAATGCTCACTGCTAGAGGTTTGTTTTCGGAGCTACCCTCTGAGGATACACATGCTCACATCGCCAAGATAAGGTCGGTATGTAAGAGTTGTGTAGGGAGGCCTGATTTGAATATGGACATAATTGGGTTGAGAGTGTTTCCTCTCTCACTGATGGGAGAGGCCACTATATGATTTACCGAGCTCCCCTATAAATCAATATACACTTAGAATCAATTTAGGGATGTGTTCTTAGCACGTTACTACCCGGTGTCTAAGAAGCTAAACCACAAAGATAGGGTGAAAAACTTTGTGGCACTACCGGGATAATCAGTCAGTAGTTCTTGGGAAAAGTTCTCTTCGTTCTTGAGAAGCGTCTCCAATCACCACATCGATGATGAGTCACTGAAAGAGTACTTCTATCGGGGAAAAGATGATAATAATAAAACAATACCGGATACGATAGAGGGTGGTTCTTATTGGGATTATCCTTATGCTGAGATTAATGAGAAGTTGGAGAAAATATCCCTAAATAATAAAGCTTTGAGCACTAGTAAGTAAGATACTGGGAGAAATACTTTTGCAGTGCAATCCGCACACAACCCTGCCATAGATGAGATTCATGAAGAAATAGCTCAAATGAGAACTGGTTTGGGTTGGTGTTGAAACATGTCACTGGGGTGCAGAAAAGGTAAATGCGGTGAACTACTTGTCTAAAACACCGCCGACTGATGAGTATTACTATGAGGAGGAATCTTATGTGGTAAATGAGCAGATAAGGGTTTTGGGACCAAATGCCCAAGGCTCCAAAAAGGAGAATTTGCTCCGGGGTTAAGGAAATAAAGGTCGCAACTATGGTAATTACAACCGAGAGGGTCATTATGTCCAAGATAGAAATTACAACTGCGACAATAACTTCAACCGGGATAACTATGGTAACAGTAATGATAGGAGTGGGCCCTATGTTCCACCTCAAAATCGTGAAGTTGCTCGTAGGGATGGTGGAGGTAGTATAGCGCGGGTTGAGGATATGTTGCAGAAAATGATGAGGAGGTTTAATGTTAGTGATGAGCACACTAAAGATTTGAGGAGTGACTTAGCAAGTTTTGGGCAAAAATTTGATGCACATGCAATCTTGATCAATCATCTTGAATTGTAAATGGTCCAATTGTCTTTGACTGTGAACCCATGCCAACCGTGCACTCTTCCTAGCAATACTTTCCATGAGGATGGTAAGCACGATCTGGATGCTTAGAACCTGAACCTACATCATGAGAAGATTTAGCGCACGTACGCGTCAGTACTTGAAGGTACTGAGCATTTGAAATAGAGTAAAGCTGAATAAAACATAACTAAACAAGCACAAAAGCAAGTATAGTAATCTAAACATGATAGAATGAATTCTGAGCTAACTAGATGCAATGACCAAATTTATAACATGTCGAGACTGAATACTAACCGATCTATAAATATGGTCAATGCAAGAGAGTCTGACTGAAATGTGGGAGCTACTAATAACCGATAATAAAATCACATGAGCTAAATGTGCACTCCGAGGTATACACCCCATCGAGACAACCCAATATACCCTGCCAGAGGTATAAAGACATGTTGATGTGATTACTAAACTGATTGCCTATAGAGGGGACTTACCACATACTTGGCTAGTAATTCTGGGACTAATTGGGTACGATGAACCCTAGTCCAACTCGATATTATACTACTCACAATGAATTATATAATTAACTCATTATGACTGAGTTTCTGTAAATACTGGATAGCTCAAAACTGAACATGCAAACTGAGAATGCAACAATTAATCTAGTAATTATGCATTTATAACTAGGGCATGCATATTTGAAGTAATTGATATATCTGACCTAGCATGTGTAATTCAAAAACTAAAGAAATACATTGTTAGGGTTATGGAATTCATGAATTAATCTGAGTAATAACATGGTAATCTGATTTGGAACATATAACTATTTAATTCATGAAGTTCTGTTGAAGTTCTAGAAACCCTAGGTCTAATCATGATATATGAATCAAGAGTCTGAATAAAAATTAAGCACCCAATGGGTGAAAGGAACCACTAGTGAAATCCCACATAACTGGTGATGAAATTCAAAGAGAAATATTTAGATTTCAGGGCTGGAACTGCTGGAATCTTGCTGTGTTCTTGGACTAGGGTTCTTGACCTTTTTCTCCGTTCTTGCTTCTAATTTTCTAAGTTTTGATTTATGATTTTCACTTACATAAATTCTTGTTATGTTTCAAGGCTTAAACTTACTAAAATCTGATGATTTAGGGTCAAAACAACGTATTTTAGGGTTTAAACAAAGTGGAAAAAAACCAAAAGACCCCTGAGTTAATTGCTGTCGGACCAAACGTCGACCTGGACTAACAGGCCGCCATTTAATCGACGGTTCGTCGTTTGGGTCCGTAGGTTGGGTCTGTTTGAAAGTCTTTTACTAAAACGGGTATAAAGTTTTACTCGGAGGTCTGATTTTAGCAAACTCGATAGCTATGGAAAGCTAATTCAATTATCTATTATTTCATAAATCATGGGAAACCCAATTCATTTTGTTCTAAGAGTTATGATCTATTAAAATATACACAATTATATTTTCCCGCTAACTGTCTACTAATTTTCACCAACGATCATACCTATGTTCCGTAGGTCCATCTACGAACTGTTCTGTTCAATCGTGGTTCTTTTCATAGAGTTGGTAATCTTGATCGATAGACAAAGACTACAAACCGTAGTCTGGCCTATGAACCGTTGGTACGTCCATTGTTTGACACTTAATCAAATCTTCCGGGCTGAGCTTTGGGGGCTTCAGACTCAAACGTCGGATGCACAGTACAAGTCGTAGATCAGACTACGATCGTCGATGGTAACTATCGTTTGCACCTGCAGATTTCTGAAAAGCAGATTTCTTGTCTGTTTAAAATACGGGTTGTTACAAACTATGTATGTTGTTATTGTTATAATACGTTTTTCTCAACTAACCTGTCTCGATGTTTAACTAAATTGGGAACATAATCGTGTTATTCCACCATCTAACTTATCTTGGCAGGTGGTACTTACAATTTATCAAGTATGTTATATTCATCCATGTTTTGAGTTTGGATGAGGTCATTAGATGTGTATTTTCCTTTGCATCTAGGTGATGTTAGTGATAATAATTGTAGTGAACCCCACTGAACTTTCATGAACAGTTGTAAATCCTTTCTTGAGTTTGGATGCCAGTGATCTAAAGTTTAAGCAATTTTTTTATAGTGATTTGAAGTTCAAGCAAGATTAAGCAAGTTTTTGTAGTGATTTAAAGTTTCTTGTAATAATATGGTTGAAGTGAATAACATATTCCAATTAAGTTTGTTGAACTAATAGTTCATTATATGATATGTGTTTGTGGAGAACTATTGTGTTATTTCATATAATAATATATCCTTTTCAGTTTGACTATGATGTACATGTTAATTAGTTAGTTATTAATATTTAAAATTGAATATTTAATTTCCAGGAAATTTTTTATAAAATGATACATTTCATAAATAGCAGGGGTTAAAACTCTTGTTAGTTTTAATGTATAATTCATGAATCGTGAGGGGTTTTGACTCCTAGAGTACACAAATTGTTGGGGTTCTGAATCATAGAGTTTTAAGTGCAGTTTTACTGGTATGAATTTGTGGGTTCAAAACCCTCGCTACTGGTTGCAAGGGGTTGAAAAAAAAACTCTGCAACTTAATTATGGCATACCTAATTGTAGGAGTTTCAGCAACTATCGTAAAACAAAGTTGCGGGGATTACTGATACCCAGAGTATATAATTTTAACCCCCATATTTTAAGTATTTTTTTGTAGTGTTAAGCTTGTCACCGCGACATGCGGAGACATAGGTTAGACATATGTATTGTACTAGACATTGTTGATCGTGTTAATATAGGTTCACTATCTATTTTTTTATGTCGATTTATGGGACAATGATAGAATTTAGAGGGTCACTTAAATTTGAGATAATTGAGGAACTTTCACATATAACAAACATAAAAATCATATTTGTATACTATAACTATAGTTTGTATAATTGCGCTCCACACTTAACATAAATATGTAATTTTGTGATACATATACAAAAGAAAGCAGTTGTATAATTCGCTATACATGTACAAAAAGCAGTTGTATACTCTGTTTCGGTATAAATTTTATAAAAAAATCTATTTTATAATATGTATTTAATTATATAAAGCAAGAAAGAGAGAAAAACAAAATAGAACTGGGTAAGAGAATATTTGTATTGTATAATTATAAGTGTATAGAACGAAGATATATGTATTTTCATGTGTATATACAATTTTCTCTGACTTTATATAAACAAAAACACAATTTATACATTTATGTTCATATAAGTTAGAGAGGCGAGACTGAGAGAGTGGCGAGCGAGATCCAGGAGAGGAAAACGAAAGTATATGTAGATATACAATTTTTTCTCGCTTTATCAAACATAAACACATTTTTATACATTTGTGTTCATATAAAAGCTACAGAGGCGAGGGAGAGATTGTCGAGAGTGGCGAGCAAGTTTTAACAGGGGGAGGGCGAAATAATACAGTTTTCTACAGGGTATAATTTAATCCAACGGTGGTTATGAAATTAAATTTGAATTAATAGTTTGCTCTTGTATACAATTTTTTCAAGAAAATTTCATGTATGACAAACGGGTTTAATGAACTAATGCTTTATAGGTCTAGTTTATGTAATTACATTCTATGGGTATAATTTAGTTTGCTATGGAACATTTAATTTGTATTTTTTTTTTCAATTTATGCAATATTTTTAAATAAATGGATACATAAGTGCCAAATAAGGTAACAACAAATTCACATATTCTTATGAAACAAGCTACTCATTTTAAATCAAATATATATTTTTTAAAAGTTGTATAATAATACAAACACCATAAAAACTGGTTTTCACATAGCACCGAAGGAAATATTAAATGATAAAATGTCTAATTTTCAATGTTGTTGTATATTCAACTTTAGACAAACACTTCTTTACAGAAAACTTCATGTTTTGAACGACAAAAAAGAATACGATCAAATTTTCTAGTATATAATTGAAATTTTGAAAAATACTAGCATTTATTTTTATTTTATACAAATATAGATAAATTATAGGGCAACTTTCACATATAGCAAACAAAAAAATCATATTTGTATAATATAGCAAACTTTGCATAATTGCGCTCCATAGCAAACATAAAAACTGTATAATTCGCTATACATATAAAAGTGTATAATTCGCTGGCCTAAATTGTATAATTCGCTGGCCTAAATTGTATAATTCGCTGGCCTATTTTGCTGCAATTGTATAATTAGCTTTGCATACAGTTGAATCAAATTAAAATGTATGTATATTGCATAATTATAAGTGTATAGCAAGAAGATATATGTTTTTCTCGCTTTATACAAAAACAGAAACACAATATATACACTTCTGTTGTATAAAGCTAGAAAAAATTGTATTTCACTACAATTGTATAATTCACAATTGTATAATTCTTTGGCCTTTTTCTCTGCAATTTTTGAAGTAAAATGTTTGTAAATTATATAATTAAGTGTATAACACGAAGATATACATTTTTGCATGTGTATATACAATTTTCTCTCGCTTTATACAAAACAGAAACAAAAATTATACACTTCTGTGTATAAAGCGAGAGAGGCGAGAATGGGAGAGTGGCGAGCGAGACTTCTGGGAGAGAGACGCCTGGCAAATTTTTGCCAAGGTTTGCTATGGAGCACAATTAAATCAAACCCTAGCTATTCCATTTAATTTAGGTTATTAGTTTGCTATTTTATACAATTTTCCCTAAATTATATATTAACAATTCTATTCTAACAGTTGGTTAGAAAAATCGTATGACACAATTTGTATATATGAATTGTATATGTATAGCACTGCATGAAGGGACATGTTTTGGTGGTTGTTTTCAAATGAATCTGACTCCCTATACAAGCGTGAAGATAAAAAAAATTCAATATGTAAGTCAAATATTTATACAAATTAATCACTATATACAATTATATGCTTTACAAATATAAACTATACATATAAATAAGAACTATTTGTGTTTGTATATAACTATAAACTCTCTCTCTCTCTCTCTCTATATCTATATATATATATATATATATATTTATTTATTTATTTATATATAAAACCTAAATATACAGAAATATACATATACTTCAAACAATTTTTTATATAACTATCAAAATATACAAATCGCTATATACAAACTTATATACAAAAATGTGTGTATACCTCAAGCTATTTTGTATATAACTAACAACATCGATATATACAAAATTATTTTATACAATAAGGAAATCTTATGAATCAGACACAAACTCATCAGATGTTCTTGATCGATTAGTATTAGAATCACTATATTTGATTTTCCTCTTATTTTCTCCTTCAACAATTTTTAATATCGTTTGTATTGGCATTTTTGATAACTTATTGTAGTGTAAATGGGTCATGTTTTTTCTTGGATCTCAACTCTTCAATAGTATTTTCCTTAAATTTTGCAATAGAACCTGCATTGATTCCAATCTTGTGTTAAATCGAGAGAAAACAGAGGTTGATTATCAGGAACTTGGAGTTCCATCTGCCATTTTATTTTTGAAATAGTTGAGAATCTAATGATTGATGATAGAGTTTAGAGAAAAAAAATTAGCAAGCATAATACATATTAAAAAGGGAAAAAAAAAGATTGAGAAAAGATCTAGATTGTTACTTATAAGATTGAAAGATCGATTAGGAAGGAGCTGAGAAATTGTGGATTTCAATTGAAAATGTTTGACTGATTTTGGGAGAGAAAGGGAAATTGTGAAGAGGAGAGATGAATTTAGTTTGTAGAAAATCACACAGAAAAGTCGATGAATTTTTTTTTGTTTGGTATACAAAAAAACATGAATTTCATAATTAATGAAAAAAAACTGAAAGTATAACATTCATAGTAATTAAACTATACCCTCTTTAACTAGTAACATAGTAATATTTGTCAACTCGCATAATTTTTCCATTAAATTTTAGAGAATCAACAAAAGTTCATTTAAGATATTTCTTGTCAACCCACTTAGTAGCACATATACTTTAAAATCAATTATGCATTTTATCCTAATCTCTCTATATATAAATATGTGGATGATAAAAATATGATGTGACTCCTCTCTTTGATCACGGCTATCATTTATCATTTTGTCAATTTTTTTTTTTAAATTTCTTTTGATTTCTAAAATCTGCAAAGAGAATTTTTTTTTTTAAAAAAAATTATTGATCTCTCCTCATTACTACATTTATTACTTTGTATCTCTATTCATCATCACTATAATTAGTTATATTTTCTTTTTCTTAAATTCCTATGTCCTTCTATTTTTATAATCTAAAAAATATAAATTTATATCTCATACTTATAGTCATAATTTAATATTTTTAATTATAATTTTCTAAAAATTCATGTTTTTTATTTATTTCTATTTTACTTATTGCCATATATTTTCATTTTCTAATTAAATTTTGGCTCCTTTTAATTTAATACTTTTTCTTGCAAGTTGTAGAAGTCTGAATCAAGAATTAAGGAAAATGATGTGCTAATTTTTTCAAGAAAGCCAAGATTTAAAGGTGTATTTATAATTTGATGTTGTTCTTTTCCTTGATTTATTGTGATTTTACAATTTTAAAGTCTTCATGTATTCTACTAGAATACTTTATCAATGTAAATCAAGAATTTGCAATACTTGGAATTTTTTATGAGGTATTCAATTTTATTTTTTAAATGAGGCGTATATGGTGATTGATATTCACTATTCAAAAAATAAAAATAGCATGTTGTAGTATTAATTTAGATTCCTATTTTAAGTTTTAAGAATAGCGTGGATCTTCACTATTCGAAAAACCATTCCAATAACTTAAAGCAAACTTTAACATTCCTCATTTGCTTTAATTACAACAATTTCAAAATAATCCTTAGTGTCTGCATTCATAGTTGATGCAGGATTCTTTTCATTTTTTTGAACTTGCAATTGTTTTTTCTTTTGTTCTATGCTTCAGAAACGCCTTCCATGACATTTGTCTTCTGTAGAAATTTTTTTGAAAGTGTTTTTACTTAGACAGTTAAAAGATTTCTAAAGTGTTGTAGTAAGTATTTTTCTTCTATCACAACACATATGACATAGGTTTTAAAATATGATGTCATTTTCACTGTCTAAATTTGATAGTTTTTTTATTGAAAATTTCTCGGTCATTCAAAGAGAGACTGTTGCTTGTCATTTTTTAGGTTAAAAGTTGACATTGAAAAATTTGTGCATTGAGAAAAGCACAGATTGAAAATAGCAGCCCTAACAGATTGAAAGGATGGATAAATAGTATGCCCTTGCGAGTTAAAAGTAGTATGATAATTCTTTAAATAATTTAACAGATCCTATAAGATCAATGGATATTTTGATACCACTGCTGGTGTTTTTAAAAATAGAGTGACAAAAAGAATGATTGAAATATCTCTCAATTGATTAAATGACTTTTAATATCTTTCAATCATTTTATTAAGTATTGAGGGGCTTTAAATAGCCAACATAAACACATAATCGACATAATTTAAGATTCAAAAATCTAAAATATCTCAATAACTAAAACAACCTGACTAAAATTAAATTAAACAACTTATTTTGCAAAAAACTATTGCAATAACTTAAAGAAAATTTCAACAATTATATTAATCACCTCCTTACTTATACATGGCTACACAACTTAGAGGGTGTTTGGATTTGCTTGAAAGTTTATCAAATCTAATTTTAAGTAAATTCTTGACTTCAACAAGTGTTTGACAAATATAAAAAATTAATTTTAAAATAAGTCAAAATGACTTGAAACAAGTTAGAAAGTATTTCAAACATAAAAATGACATAAAATAAGTCAAAAATCATAAATAGATATCCCCACCTTTTTATTTTGTTGACTTAAATGTCATTTCAATTTGATTTTTTTATTTTGACATAAAAGCTACTATTTAAGTCAACTTCAAATGGGTTCTTAATCCACCCCAGCTCAATTAAATCATTTTGTCCCTTCAATAGTTCTCATTTACTATATAATAATGCCTACAGGTAGTTTGGAATACTCAAAACAAATTCATTTTTGAAAGGAAAAAAATCGTCTATTTCTATCAACTATAAAATCATTACCCAACACACAAAATTTTGGTTCTTGGTATTGAATTAGTCAACATCATTTCTAGTTTAATTTGATCGATTCTGCAGTGTAGATATTTCTTAGTTAGTTTTTAGTTTTATATTTTATTAGTATGTGGGTGTTCTATTATTTTCTAGAGTAGTAGATGGCTTTCCCTAGGAGAGTTAGGTTAGTGGATTTAGTTAGTAGGTTAGTAGAATTGTGACTCTATTTAAGTTGTAATTATATATAAGATCATTAACTGACTAAGTATAACATAAGTTCGTTGTTCTTATTCTTAGACTTTTCCAGTTTTATTTTGTTTGTGCTTATTGTATTTTAAGTTCTTCATTTGATATCAAGAGTAAGGTTATTCTTTGGGAGATCATTTACATTGATTATTTCTAAGAATTTTGTTGCTGACACAAGGACAGACCTACAAACTATCGGCTGAATGAAAAAGCTCAATAACAGCAATTACAATACATGGTCCTCTTGCATAATGTCTTATATTCAAGGGCAAGATCTGTGGGAGGTTCTCAATTATAGCGAGGTGACACAACCAGCAGCAGAAGATTCAAACGACACTCTGCGAAAGTGAAAGATAAAAGTTGGTAAGACTATGTCTACTTTGAAAACAATGACTAAAGAAGATGTGTTAGAGGACATACGAGATTCCACTGCCCCAAAGCAAGTTTGGATACATTCGTCAATCTATTTATAAAGAAAATGATACAAGGCTCCAACTCTTAGAGAGTGAATTACTCTCCCTAGGAAAATGCAAAATGACAAATGCACAATACTTTCATAAGGTGAAGATGCTATGTTGAGAGATTTCAGAGTTAGATCCACAAGGTCCATTTGGAGAGACAAGGATGAAGCGAATCATAATCCATGGTCTGAAGCCTGAGTATTAGAGCTTCATTGTTGTTGTACAAAGATGGCAAAATCAAGTGAGGAGGAAGCACTCTACGTCAACAAAAGCAAAGGGAACCCCAAGCAGTACAATGCCAGTGGATAAAAAAGAACTGATGATAAGTCAAAAATTCATTAAGGAGAAAGAAGCTCTCATTGAGGGGGAAGTTCGAAGAACAACCGGGGTAACAACAAGAGGTTTAACGGGAAAGGCCATAACTGTGGGATGAAGGGAATTAAAGTCAATATTTGTTGGTTCAAAAATAGGACTTTTGAGAGTAACACTGCTGCTACATCCGGTCCAAAAGAAAATAGTGAAGATGATTAACATGCTGAAGCGTTCTTTGGTATAGAACAAGAAGAGTTAGCTTTTATAGAAACAACCACTAAACAAATTGACTATGAGAATGACTGAATTATTAACTCAAGATGCTCAAACTGGTGACCAAAAAAAAGCTGCAAAATTTTTTCGAGTACAAGGAAAGTCGTGAAGTGGAGACATTAGATGACACAAAATTACCTATTTCTCACATTGGTAAGACTATTGTTTCTCCAAATAGTTGTGAGATCTGATTAATCTTCTTATAGTAGCTTAATTGACATCTTCGTGTCATTATGTTCAATTTGGTTCGCAAGATGTAAGAATATGTCGTGATCTTGAGGTTAAAGAAGAGCCAGTGATGAAGGGGCAAAGGTAAAATTTTGTTTATGTAATGTCAGCAGAAACCACATATATGGACATGACAAGGAAGAATGAGATTACAAACTTATGGCACATGCGGTTGAGTCACGTTGGCTATTCTAAACTTAGAGTCATGATGAAAAAGTCTATATTGAAGGGTCTTCCCAATCTTCCAGTAAGTACAAATGTAATATGTGCATGTTGTCAGTATAGTAAAGCGTATCGGTTCCCGTATTAGGATTCAAAATATACAAATAAGGAACCATTGAAGTTAATCACTCAAATATGTTCGACCCTGTCAAGCAACTCTCTGTTGATGGGATGAAATATATGCTTACATTAATTGATGATTTTTTCAGGTACGTGTGGATTTATCGTTAACAGGAGAAGTCTGAGGTGTTTTCAAAATTCAAAAAATACAAAAAGGTTGCTGAAGGAGAAGTTGGTAAGACAATTATTTGTCTATCAATTGACAATGGTGGGGAATATACCTCACATGAATTTCCTGAATTCCTTGTAAAGTTTCAGATACACCATCAATTCACATGTTCAAATACGCCACAACAAAATGGCACATCAGAAGGAAGAACAAAAAACCTAGCGAATATTTATCGGAGTATTCGGAGCCTACTTCACACAAAAAATATCTCGGGATAATTTTGGCCGAAATCTATGAAGACCACAACTTTTGTGATCAGCATACTTCCTCAACAAAGGTTACATTTTCTTTCACCTTTTGAGAGGTTGTGGAACATGAAATCGTTTGTTAGCTATTTTCGTGTTTTTGGATGTGTATGCTATGTACTTGTACCTAATGATTTACATAACAAGATGGTCAAAAAGGATAATAGGTGTATGTTTGCAGGGTATGATAGTCAACGAAAAGGGTGTCAATGTGGTTATTGATCTTTGACATATTTATATGCCTAATTACGACATATTACCCATTTTTAACATTAGTTTAGGACAGGATCTAACTTAACTAGCTTGCTTTGGATCAATATTGCGATAATTCCACATTAATATACATGATTAGTGATTTTGCAGGTTACTAAGGGAAATGATTTAGTGTTGGAAGGAAAAGAAGTTGAAGGCAACAAGAAGCATCTAGGCGAGATGATGGTGCACCGTGCTAGACACCTTGGCGTATCAACGGGCGCGACGCGCCAGGCCATTTTGGTTGGACTGGCACTGTGGCGTGCCAGCTTGCAAAGTGCTATTCTGGGACGATGCGCCCGACTTCGTGCGGAGTTTGGAAAGAAAGGTGATTTTTACAGGACTCCTAATTAAAGTTGAATTCAACTTTATTTCTTATTTACTATAAATAGACCCTTAAGGGCCTCATTGTGAGGTCGACTTTTCGATTAAGTGTGCAAGAGCAAGAATTCAAGTTTGTAATAGGT
Organism: Solanum peruvianum; assembly: GCA_027705065.1. Lineage (NCBI taxonomy): Eukaryota > Viridiplantae > Streptophyta > Magnoliopsida > Solanales > Solanaceae > Solanum > Solanum peruvianum. The sequence goes on from JAKWJD010001765.1 coordinate 17,683,423, forward strand.
TTTAATCTTCAAATTCTTTTATTGTTTTGAAAATCGCATGAATAATTGTCTTTTGTGGTTTTTGAATATTATGAGTAGCTTATCTCCCTAATTCTGGGCTGCAACTTTGAATTGAATGTTGAATGTTTTTTAGTTTTTAATTAATTCTTGGTTGTCAACACAAGTTACATCTATATTCTTGTTTTACTAATGCTTGATCACCATAAGATAAATTTAGTTTTTAATCTTAAAATCGAGAGAGGAGGAATTAGATAGACCAAACAATATAGAGAGCTCGATTGACCCATTAGATTGAGGTGATTTGTGTTTAGGAGTGACGCTCAAACAAACAACTTGCTTGGTTATGAAACAGGAAGAAATATAAATGTTCGCCAATTAGCTTACTTAACCCTGATCAACGATGTAGTTAGGTATCTAATAGGGGTAGGCGACGAGATATGTGTAACCCTACTCATACAATTAACCCTATAACTTAGTAACTTCACAATCGAAATTTAGTTCTAAGCCAATACTATGATAGATGAGATTAAAAGGAAGTTGCAGCCTTGGAATTTGTCCTTTCTTGCTTGAAATATCATCTTTAAGACGTTCAAACTCTTTGTTACTTTTATTAATCGTTAAAGTAGTTCTAATTAATCATCAATTCTTGGAATAGTTACTTTTATTTTCAGTTGTGGAATTATGTTTGATTATAAGTATATCATAAGTCCCTTGGGAATGATAAATCATTCTAAAAAGAACCTATACTACTTGCGTGACCACGTACACTTGCGTGTATACTAGCGAGAAACAAGTTTTTGGGACCTCTACTGAGGACTTAGAAATTGATTTGTATTTAATTTTCTTAAGTCTACAAGTGAATTATTCAAGTATTGATTACTTGATTTTAGCTTATTTATTGCACGCATTTGACTTACAGGTCTGGCTCACAGATCTTGTTGAACCTTACAACGAACCTGAAATGTAGGGTTAGAACAACGGGGAAATTAGGGTGATGATTAACAAGATAACCCAAAAGATGTAGATAACCCACGGTTTCTAGAAAATCTAGAGAATGTGGATAACCAAGAAATACCCCCTCATGCCCCTATCCTTCCAACACGACCAGTGCGAGATGTGGCAGTCCCACTCACCGCGAATTTGTCATCAAGTATTAAGAAACCTCCACCATGGGGGAGATTTGAATCAAAGAGAAATATGGTACATATGCTCCACAATAATGGGCAATTCATGGTCTCTCCCATGAAGACCATCAACTTCACATAAGGAACTTCATGGAGGTCACTGACACCTACATTCCACTTGGAGTCTCATCGGACTATGTGAGTCTAATATTATTTCCGTACTCGTAGTTAGGAGTGGAAAGACGATGGCTAGATTCTGAACCGCCTAACTCGATCACTACTTGGGATGGTTTCACAAGGAAGTTCTTGAGTTGATTCTACCCATCTAAGAAAACTGCCAAACTGATAGGCAAAATAACAAACTTTGTGCAAAAGAATGGGGAATACATGTACCAAGAATGGGAACATTACAAATAAATGCTGAGTGCTTTCCCACACCACATGAAGACTAACGAGGTACTAGCTCATGCTTTCTTTGAAGGGTTAGAGTACAATGCTCGTTCTCTTCTCAATAGTGCAGCATGTGGTCAAGCCCTATCTATAACAAGTGAAACATTCTTTGACTTTCTTGATAAATTGTCAGAAGGGAACCAAGGGTACAAAGGAGATACTTCCCGAACCACAACCCAAAAGGCTATAGGGATCTTAGGTGTATACCAAGCGACTACTTTAAATGCTAAGATAGATGCAATGCAACATACTATGAAAGTACAATAAAACATTTAGCTCTAAATCAAGCAGCGGTAAATGTGGTGTAACAAACAATAAATTGGTGTGGGGTATTGTGGTTGTGCAACTCATGAAACTGAGCAGTGTGAGGCTAACTCGGATTCTGTGAACTATATGGGTAATGCACAAAGAGGCCACAACCAACAAAAATATGGTAATATTTATAACCAGAGTTGGGGGAATCATTCTAACTTTTCTTAGGGTGGAAACCAAAACCAAAATATGACACAAGGTGCCAACCAATACCGTAACCAAGGGGCTGGGCAACAATACCAACATCCCAACCAAAGTGTAAATCGAAGTGTACCAAAAGATGGGATTACCAATGAAGAGTTATTACAAAAGCTCATGTCTGAAATAGGGAACAAGTAAAACACGAGAATAGATAAGAAGGATTAGGACATCAGAAATATCCAAATGTCCCAATTGAGTTTGGAGAAACAAGCTGCGCAAGTGGCCAATTCTCTAAACTTGCGTCCCCAAGGTGGGGCTGCCTGGTGATACTGAGCCTAATCCAAGGAAACTGTATGCGGTAAGTACTAGAAGAGGGCTGCAATTAGTGGAATTAGCTCCAAAGAAGAGAAACAACGAGGGAAGTGCGAAAGAGAAGAAAGTGGAGAAGGTAGTAAAAAGATCTAACGTTGTGGCACTACTCCTCAAAAGAAGTTACAACCTGCATTTCCACAAAGACCAAAAAATCAGAATAAAGATGAATGCTTTGGTAAGTTTCTCTCTCTCTCTCTCTTTAAATAAGTTCACATTAATCTGCCTTTGGTTGACATTTTGCAGGGTATCCCGAAGTATGTGAAAGATATTATGACTAGAAAGAGGAGGCTCACAGATCATGAAACCATAAAACTTGCTAAAGAGTGCGGTTCTAAGATCCAAAACAGACTGCCCCAAAAGTTGAAAGATCCGGATAGTTTTACTGTGCATATTACTATCGCGCAAAGTTGATCCGATAGTTTTACTGTGCATATTACTATTGCGCAAAGTTGATCCGGATAGTTTTACTGTGCATATTACTATCGCGCAAAGTGTTCATGCCCGAGGGTTGTGTGATTTGGGGCAAGTATAAATTTGATGACCTTATCTTTGATTGTCAAGCATAGGTTGGGTAGTCCAAAACGAACCACTATCATCCTCCAACTCACAAAGGATGTGTTAGTGCGGGTAGGATCGTTGATTTTTCTAGTAGATTTTGTGGTCTTGGATTTTGAACTCGATCCAAAAGTCCCATTTATTTTGGGATGTCCTTTCTTGGACACGGGTAGGGCATTGATTGATGTGGCAACTGGATAATTGACCATGAGAGCCCATGATAAGGTAGAGATATTTGATGTTTACTGAACTCTTAAACTACCCTCTATTTATGAAGAGTTGTCTTCTATATCAGTGATTGATCGGATTGTAGAGTCACTATTAGTTATTTCTGATGACCCTTTTGAAAGAGTGTTAGTAGGTCATCAAAAATAGGAAGACAATGAAGCCCAAGAAACGAACACATGTTTAAATCTGGCATCTATGGAGCATAACAAGCGAAAAGTAGAACCATTAGAGCATGAGTTAGGGCCACCACCCAAACCCTCCATTCAGGATGCCCCAAAACTAGAGTTGAAAACATTGCCATCTCATCTCAGGTACGCATTTTTGGGTACTAATGACACTCTACCCATTATAATTTCTATAGAATTATCTGATATACATGTGGATGCGACATTGAGGATTTTAACAAGGAGAAAGAAGGCAATAGGATGGAAGATGGATGATATCTATGGGACCAGTCCGACGTTGTGTAGCACAAAATTTACATGGAAGAAGATCATAAACCGAGTGCGCAACATCAACACCGACTAAATCCCTTGATGAAGGATATGGTGAGAAAAGAGGTAATAAAGTGGTTAGATACCGGAATCATATACCCAATCTCTGACAGCAAGTAGGTAAGTCAGGTGCAATATGTTCCTGAGAATGGAGGTATGACTGTAGTGAAGAATGAAAAGAATAAGTTGATTACCACTAGAAAAGTTACTGGGTGGAGATTTTTTATGGTTTTATCATAAACTAAATGACGCTACTCCGAAAGTTCACTACCCCGTTCCCTTCATTGATCAGATGTTTGACAAAATAGCTGGAAAAGAGTACTATTGTTTCTTAGATGGTTATTTGGGCTACAACCAGATCTTGATTGCACCCGAGGATCATTAAAAGACCGCATTCACTTGTCCTTATGGCACATATGCTTTCAAACGTATGCCATTTGGACTGTGGAATGCACCAACGACTTTTCTAAGGTAAATTATGTCCATTTTTCATGACATGGTGGAAGAATTTGTAGAGGTTTTCATGGATGATTTCTCAGTCTTTTGAGGTATGTCTGCGGAAACTGGATAAAGTACTTGCTAGATGTGAAGACAGTAACTTAGTTCTAAACTGGGAGAAGTGTCACTTTTTGGTTAGAGAAGGTATAGTGTTGGGACACAAGATGTCTAAATCCGGGTTAGAGGTTGATAAAGCCAATGTAGAAGTTATTGAAAAATTGTCCCCTCTCATCTCTATAAAAGGGGTGCGTAGTTTCCTGATTATGTAGGGTTTTAACCGCGATTCATCAAGGATTTCTCCAAGATTGCAAGACTATGTGCAGTCTTTTGGAGAAGGAGGTGAAGTTTTATTTTGATACAACATGTTTGAGATCATTCAAGATGTTAAAAAGAGATTAATCGAGGCTCCCATTCTAATTGCCCCGGATTGGGGATTACCATTTGAACTCATGTGTGATGCGAGTGATGTAGCAGTGGGTGCAGTGTTGGGACAAAGAAAGAGCAAAGTGTTCCACTCTATCTACTATGTAAGAAGGACCCTTGACGCTACACAGACAAATTACATAGTGACTAAGATGGAGATGCTAGCATTGGTATACGCCTTCGACAAGTTCATATCGTATTTTGTAGGCACTAAGGTAATTGTTTTCACTGACCATGCGACTATTAGGTACCTATTCAGTAATAAGGATGCTAAACCAAGGCTATTTCGTTGGATACTGCTTCTCAAAGAATTTGACCTTGAGATCAAAGATAGAAATGGTACCGAAAACAAATAGCGGATCACTTATCTAGGTTGGAGGACTTCTCACATGTGAATGAAGGTGACCAAATTCGGGAAGAATTTCTGGATCAACAATTGATGGCGCTAGATATCTCCCAAGTGACATGGTATGCTGATATTGTGAACTTGATAGTGAGTGACGAGTATCCTCTGGCGTCAACTATTCAAAAGAAGAAAAAGTTGAACCAGGAGGCGAAGTTCTACATCTGGGATGAACCATTCTTGTTCAAGCAAGGTGTCATTCGGGTAGTGAGAAGATGCATTCCAGAGTCTGAGATTAACAAAGTGCTAGAGAGTTGTCATTCTAGCCCATATGGAGGTCACCATGAAGAAGAACACACTGCTCATAAGGCATTACAATCTGGTTTCTTTGGCCCTCGCTTTTTAAAGATTCTATTGGTTTTGTGAAGGTTGCAACAAGTGACAGGATTGGGTACTTTTTCTAGACGACACGAGATGCCGCTAAACAACATTTTGGAGGTGAAAATCTTTGATCTGTGGGGTATTGAATTCATGGGTCCTTCCCACCATCTAGTGGAAACTAATACATTATGGTGGCTGTGGATTATGTGAGTAAATGGGTTAAGGCTGTCGCTCTTCTGTCCAATGACTCAAGGGGGTGATTGAGTTCATCAAGAAGCACATCTTCACTCGCTTTGGCACTCCAAGGGTAATTATAAGTGATGTAGGTAAGCATTTCATTCATAATATTGTGAAGAACCTCCTTGCTAAGTACAATGTTCGTCATAAGGTTGCTACTGCATACCACCCACAAACAGGTGGCCAAGTAGAGGTGTCAAATACAGAAATAAAGCAGATCTTGCAGAGTACAGTGAATGCGCAAAGAAAAGATTAGTTTGAGAAATTAGATGATGCACTGTGGTCGTATAGGACTGTTTGCAAGACACCCATAGCGAGTACTCCCCATCACATCGTATCTGGAAAAGCATGTCATCTTCTGGCAGAATTAGAACACAAAGCTTATTGGGTGATTAAGAAGTTGAACTTGGAACCTGATCTAGCTGGTAGAAAGAGAGTCGATCAGTTGCATGAACTTGAGAAGTTTATACGTCGCTTGTATGAGAATGCCAAGAAGTATAAAGAGTAGACTAAGATATGGCATGATAAGCACATAGTAGCTCGTACCTTCTGTCATAGAGAAAAGGTACTAGTCTTTAACTCTAGAATTAAGTTATTCCCCGGTAAACTAAAGTCAAAATGGAGTGTCGCAATTGAAGCGGTAAGAATGACACCACACGAGGGTGTGGAACTAAAAGGAGAGACTGGACCTACGTTCTTGGTGAATGGGCAAAGAGTGAAACACTGTTCTGGTGCTGATTCGAATCCTGATCGTTAGCTCGATGATGAATGATCTAAGTAGAGTCAAGCGCTACATTGGAGACAACCCACGATGTCTATGTAATAGGTAGTAGTTAGGCTTATTTTTGTAGTTTTAGCTAAGGTTTTTCTTCTTTTTTATGCTTTGAGTTTTTAATTTTACTTAGTTGTTAGTTAAAATAGGTCTTTAGATTCTAATAAACAATTAAAAATACAAAAAGATGAGTCGTGCGATGACCAAAACTAAGGCGTTGGGTGGGAGGCAACCCACCACTATTATGTCATGTTGTCTGGTTGATGTGCAGGAAAAGGGTGAAAGAGGTACCCAAAAATTAGAGGTATCATGTTGAGGATACAGTGTGGGTGAAAAATGTAGAATGTCACACCAAAGATTTAGTCCAGAGATGATTTCTGAACACACTAGCAGCGCAACACGCCCAAACGCATCACAAAGAAGGAAAAAATGACGATTGTGGGTGCACTGCAGATGCGCCGCACCAGACCCCTTTTGACTGAGGATGGTTTGGGGCGCTCTGTAGGCGCGCCGGCTAAGCCCTTTTAACTGGGGCCTATTTGGGGAAAATTATAGGAGCACCGCGCCAAACCCCTTTTTACTAGGGCCTGTTTGGGGCGCAGTGCAGGCGGGCCGCGCCAGACCCCTTTTGACTGGGGTCTGATTGGTGCGCTTTGCAGGCGCACTGCGCCAATACCTGCAAGGCACGAATCATACCGCCGCCCCGGTTCTGAAAAGAATATAATATATTTGAAAAGTTTTTTTACTTTTGGGACCCACTAAAGTCAAAATCTTTTCATATATCCCTACCTTCCCACCACCCCACCTACCCATTAACTCCCCAATTCCCAAAAGTAACCCCTCTATAACTGTTCCACCTCTCTCCATTCAACTCATCTTCCCCAAACATCTTTCTCCTCCATTTTTATTTCTTCCCCACGTCTTCTCTCCCACACAACCACAATTCCTCCATTATTCTTGCCACAACTTCCTAATTTTTTTCTTTTCTTCTACATTTCTCCAACACAACCTCCCCAATCCACCAAAAGTCACAAACCCAACAAGAACCCCAACCACCCCACCTTCAATTTGAAACCCCTCCAATTTTTTTTTCAAAATTTTATCTTTCTTTAGTTTTCCTAGTTCTTCCTTCTTGTGTTTTGGATAGCTTCAAAAGGTAAAAAGGTAGCTAGTGGTTCAGGAACAAAAAGGAGTAGAAAGGGGGTGGATGCCGAAAGTTCAAGTTGGGAAAAACCAAATTTGCCACCACTCAAGTTCGGTGAGCAGGCGCTGATGAACTATGGAATGGATTGGTACAAGGACCAAAAAGAATCCAAGTACCTCGGTGATGAGTATGTGAAGGATGAAAAATTGTGTCACGCGTTTCCCAACATTCATGCCAAAATTACTACATTGGGACTTCAATTTGTTTTTGTGAATCAAGGTGAGTGTAATTTGAGTTTGGTGTGTAAATTTCATGCTAATTGGAATAATCATCATGTTGAGATAAAAAGTGGTTATGTTAGAAGTAGTGGGTTGCGTTTTTATGTTGAAGCGATAAATAATTTTTTGGATGCCCTAAATTGTGATCATGTTAAGTTTTAGGCCATGGTTGCCCGACCCCCTTATCATGATATATGTCATACATTGTGTTTGTTGACGTCTGTTGCTAGGTGGGATAGAGTGAGGGACACGGGTCCGTACCTGACTCTTTATTATGGACATCTCAACTTAGAGGCTAGGATTTGGTTGAAAATTGTTTGTAGTACTTTACTCCCTGGGAAACACATGACTGATGTTACAACGATAGGGTAGTGATCATAAACCGGTTAATGAAGGGCTTGCCGGTGAAGGTGGGGGCTATCTTAAGGCAGAACATGCTCAAATTTAGAACCAACAAGCGATGACGTTTTTGTTATGGTAGCATCATCACTAGGTATCTCAAAACGTTAATGATCGAGGAGGAAATTCATGATGTGTGTCCTCCCCTTGCCCTCCATCTAGTGTACAACCCAATTGATGTCACATGCACTAAAACACATAATCCCTCCCACAGGCCTGTTTTGACTGCCTTAGATAGGCAAGCTCGTGATGATAGTTGGATGGGGAGCATGTTTGGCATGGCAAAACTACAATTGCGCATTGGTGGTCGCCCTGTAACTGGAGAAGAGATGGACACACTAGCCCATCGATACTCATTAACATATAGTGCGATTCACATGTGTAGTATGGGACCGGCGTTCTAGGAGATGATTGGTGATGATGAGGCTACAACTGATGAAGATGAGGGCCCAGACGCTACCTAGAGGCTGACAGGGAGTTCTCTTTTACTTTTGAACTTTGTTTTACTTTTAAACACTAGGGACAGTGTATTGTTTAAGTGTGGGATGGAAGTTGAACTTCATTGTGTATAGTTTATTGCTTTATCAAGTCTTTTTTAATTTTAGTAGTGTTCCACACATTTTGTTATCGGTTAATTTCCCGAGGATAGTCCTTTTGAACCATTTAGGACTAGTTTATTGCTTTGTTGAGTCATAGAGTCATTTAGAAATAATGTTTCCCGATGATAGATGGATGACGACCGTCTTAATATACATGCCAGTGTACGTGGTCGCGCAAGTAATATAGATTCCTTTTAGAATGAGTTATCATTCCCAAGGGACTTATAATCAACTTATATTCAAACTTAATTCCATAACTAAAATTTGAAGTAAATATTCCAAGAATTGATAATTGATGATTAATTATACCTACTTTAACGATGACTAAAAGTAACAAAGAGTTTGAATGACTTAAATATGATGTTTCAAGCAAGAAAAGGACAAATTCCAAGGCTGCAGCTTCCTTTGACTATTATGTATGATAGTATTGGCTTAGAATTAAATTCCAGTTGTCAAGTTAATGATTTATAGGGCTAATTGTATGAGTCGGGTTACACCTCTCTCCTCGCCTACCCCAACTAGATGCCTAACTACATCGTTGAGTGGGGATAAGTAAACTAATTGGCGAGCATTTGTATTTCATCCTGTTTCATAACCAAGTAAGTTGTTTGTCCGGGCGTCACACCTAAACACAAGTCACCTCAATCTAATGTGTCTTTCGAGAAATCTATATTCTTTAGTCTATCTAATCCCTCCTCTCTCAATTTTAAGATTAAACACTAAATTTAACTTATGGTGATCAATCATAAAATAGTAAAACAAGAATATAGAAGTAACTTGTGTTGACAACTAAGAATTAGTTCAAAAACCAAATAACTTTCAACATTCAATTCATAGCTACAACCCCAAAACTAGGGAGATTAGCTATACATAATATTCAAAAACCACAAAAGACAATTGTTCATGCGATTTTCAAAACAATAAAAGATTTGGAAGATTAAAACCTATTACAAAGACATCATGGGGTGCCTCCCATGTAGCGCTTGATTTAACATTGCGGCACGATGCAGCTTAGATCATTCATCATCGAGCTCAAGAGCCTCCCGATCACGATCAGAATCAATACCAAAATAATGTTTCACTCTTTACCCATTCACAAAAAATGTAGGGTCATACTCTTCTTTTAGTTCCACAGCCTCGTGTGGTGTCATTCTTACCACTTCAAAGGGCCACTCCATTTCGACTTTAGTTTATCGGGGAATAACCTAAGTCTAGAGTTAAAGTGTAGTAACTTTTCTCCCGGATGGAAGTTACGAGATACTATGTTCTTATCATGCCATCTCTTAGTCTTCTCTTTATACAGTTTGGCATTCTCATACGCGTGACATCTAAGCTCTTCAAGTTCATGCAACCAATTCTCTCTCTTTCTACCACCTAGCTTAGGGTCCAAGTTCAACTTCTTAATATCCCAATAAGCTTGGTGTTCTAAAAAGAATATATAGTTATAGATGGATGACAACACTTCACTTGCATCACTGAAATAGTAACTACGAAAATAAACATATTCTCTTTGTGTTGACTCTGAATGAAAAAGCAAGAAAATTCTTAATTGTGTGGACACACTGTAATGCATCACATGTGGACATGCCACAAGTTGAGTCCTTATGTGAGAAGTGATGCCATGTGTGATAATAATTGTTAGTTTTGCATTGACTAACATCTAGAACTTTCCCCATGTGTGCTTAATGAATAACTTGTGTGAAAAGTGAAATGTGATTAAGGCCTTCTCTTCGAATAGCCAAGTTTGAATGTCCTTTGTATGCTTCCAAATAAAACATCCCTAGAATAGCCCCTTGAGCCTTGTAGCTTTAATTTATTCTAAACCACTTAATGAAGCTAAATCCTTTTTTTTAAATACCATTAGTTTGGTCCAAAATAAATCTTTATTGCACTATGTTGAGTTGAAAAATGATAACTTTGGTTGAAATGAATAAGGTGTTAGTAGTTTTGTGGGGAAGAAAAGAAAAGAAAAGGTACACAAATAAGACCCCAAGTGTATTAGAAAAGGTACACAAAGTGATTTAAAGTGGAAAGCATGTAATAGGGAAAAAAGAAGTTGTAAATGTTAGCAAAGGAAAACAACACATGTGCATTAGGGAGAATGAGTCACTAAAGTTTGCCCAAATACATCTTTCCTTACCCAAAGAGGACATTACGATCGAATGAAAGTCCTCTTAATTCCATTTGAACATTTTGTGATAACTAAAAGTACACTAAGGGCAAGCTTATGATATGTTAGGATATGAAGAATATCATCTGGGAGTGAGAGAGATATGTTATGAAAATGGCTTGATAGGATAAAGAACCGATGAGCGTGGTGCCAAAGAAAGGCTATACTTATATTGGTGAGGTCAATCACGAAACATGTTTGTTGCTCAATTTTATGGTATGTAACCATGATGATGCATTAACCTACAATTATTTGAGAGGAGTCATGCATTGACATTGCAAGTTGTTTGAGTGGTCGACTATAAAAAAGATTTAAAATAGCATAAAGTGTGTCACAAGTGCATGATTAAATATATACTTGATCGATTGTGAAGTGAGGAGAAGAGTCCAAAGGGTTAAGAGCAT
>JAKWJD010001765.1:17694846-17916690 GCA_027705065.1 Solanum peruvianum
GTGTTTTTGGTTGTGTGTCATGCTTAGATAATGAGATTCGGTGTTGTTTTTACATTTGAGAAACCAACTAGTTTATTACTACGCGCTCTTTATTTTATTTTTAGAAAATTTTTGTAGTTGATCTTTGGTACAATATTAAAACATTGAAGTTGTAAACTGTATTAAGGGTTCTAAATGATAACTGGTGATTTTATCTTAAGTTTCAAAGAGTAGATTAATACTTGAATGAAAAACTTATCGAGACAGAAAAACCTATTGAGTATATTTGGGTGAAGGAAATTGAAGATTATAGTTGAAAGTGCTTATAAAATTGGGTTAATCCCTTAAATTTGATCAGTACACCCGAGTTTAAGGTGTCAAGGTTCACTTCGTGCTGAAGACAAAAACTAATTTAGTATGATGAAATAAAAGAGATTTTGTGAGGGGTTGTGATTTAGATGAAATTATATAATAAGGATTTGTTGTTTATATTAATTTCGTATGGTAATAAAGACTTGCGAGTATCTAAGATTGTGATTTTCTACTATTTAGTTGGTAATGCAGTCATATGGAAAGTTTAAGGAGATATAGGGGTATCACTCAGATAGAATTTAAAGCAGCTAGAGTCATAATTATAATAAGATACAATTTGTGAAATGTGTAGCCTTCAAAAATAGGTGAGTGCATGAATATTTTCTATGATTTCAAGGACTAAAAATGTACTTTTGAGTGGAGTAATAAATTATGTTGTAATGTTTAATTTATTAATGAGTATGGTTGAATTTTTAGTGAAGGATATGGTAAGATCGATAGAAAGGCGCTAATAAGCTAATATACACAATGTCATAAAATCTTCAAGGTATGGGCTAATATTGATAGATAAGGGGGGCTAGTTGAATTAAAAGTCCAAAAATTTGTATAGTAAGTATACATTTGTAGTGGTATATTTTATCAAGGTATGAAATCGTAAGATTAATATGGCTTTATGATGTGAACTAGTTTGATGGAAACTTACTAGGGATTTATCATCGACTTTAATAAAGATTGAGTTTTGGTCTTGGTGAAATCCAATGATGTGTGTAAGATTATGTGTTGTTATGTGGGGCTAAATTGTTGTAATAATGGTAGGTGACTTATAGATTTTCACTAATGTGGACCTACAGTTATAAATGGTTATCGAGGATTTTAAAGGCATTGAAACTACTATTTTAAATGGGACTACACACTGATTTGATGTGTTACATAGACACTTGATAGTAAATAAAGGTTATGTGATAATATTGTAAAAACATACTATGATGATAAAGAATTTGTTAAGTGTTAATATAAGGTATATAATGGTCTAAATGGTAGTTTAAAATAGGTATATTAAAACATTGTGTGGAGTCGACATTATCTGTGATTCAGTAGGTCTATCTCGATGGAAGAGTATTATTAGATTTTGAATTATTTCTACCATCCTTGGGTGAGACTCGTATTTATCATGGGATGTTTAAATGGAAAGAGAGGGAGCCATGGCTTGAAACTTTTAGAGGCGACAATGTTTTGGCTAAGACAATTTTGATAAAACTGATGATTTGAGAGTAAGGTAAATAACGAGTGTGGTTATTATGATTTTTAGTATTAAGAGTATTGGATTTAATGGAGTACAATAAGAAGTACGTGATGTTCAATAAATCAAGTATGTGTACGATTGTAATGGGGACTAGAAAAATTGATTGTAGGTGGTTAAAACCAAGGAGATGGAGTTACATGGATGTAAATATTTTACATTAGAATTATGGAAGGAGTATGTTTTAATATTAGACTTTAGTTCCCTACATTTTATGTGACCAACTATTTCCATCTTGTAATGATTTCGGGTCTGATTAATTAGTTATGCTCACACGTATTTTTACTTTTCTAGGTTGATCCTTAGTGGTGTATCGAGTGTACTGATCATGCGATGTCCTCTTGATTGGGTATGATATTTGAATATATTTGATTATCTAGTAGTTCTACATCTACCACTTTGCTTATGGAAATTTATATGAGCACTACCATGAATTTTTACAGTTGTCCAACATTCTTACTATTAATATATTTATTGAGTTCATGTTCTAATTATGTGTGATTGAATGTGAGGACTATTAAGTCTAGTTTTGTCATTCTTAAGGTTTGTATATAATAGCTACTAATTTAGCATTTTGACGATGTTGTTAGAGGTTATGTGTGCTTGGTTGTATCACTCGATGGGTGGTTACTTGATAATTATTTTCTATGAGTTAGATAAGTTTGGTTGTGTCTTGATGAGTACCTAATGTGTAAAGATTAAATTTATAACTTAAGCTCGTGAAAAGTTTATGTGGTGAGAATGAAATATTGATAAGATCTATGATTATTTGTTCATTATGAATGTGTGGTGGTTGGTTTACATTCTTTTATGATTGGAATTAATATTGATTGAATATTTTATCGTGCTTATGTGAAAATTATTCCACTCAATGGTTGAGTCAAGGTCCTTGAAAACATGTTGTATACATATGTATGATTAGATTTGATGGCTATTGAGAATACATTTTGTTGTTAGTTGAGATTACATACAAAAATAGCTACATTTTGAGTAGTGATATGACCATGTTTGAGACACAATAGGAAAAGATATGTAGCTCTCCCATTGTTTTGTTTGATGCATTTGAGGTAAGACTTTGGGAGACCTAGCATAATATACGCAAAAGATACTTACACATATTAGTCGATTCTTGTACCATTTCTTAATTTCACGTTGCTTTGATCGTTCGAGGACGAACGATGGGTAATTTGGTATCTCATGTAACGACTCATTTGATCTTTTTGAGTACTAGAGCCTCTTATTTCATAAAATATATTTCGATATATTATAAATGAGTGTTTTGTACTATTCGTGATTTTAATTATGAAAGTAATGGGGTGGTTTTAATAATTTATTTACTTAGTGGTTAAAAGAAATAACATTAAAATTAATAGTGTCATTTTTACCTCTTTTATAATAAGTCATATAATAATTAGAATTAATAAATTATATGTAGAAGAAAAGAAAAGTGGTGAAGAGAGGAGTTAAAAAAACAGGATCGATTGTATGACCTTGCAGGTAAAAGTGTTCATCCAAAATTTTAATCTTTGTCAATATATATATATATATATATATATATATATATATATATATATATATATATATATATATATATATATATATATATATATATATTGTTAATTAAAGAATACAAGTATAAACTATTAATCTATAATATAGGTAGGGTAAGAAGTTAAATTGGATAGAACGTTTAGTCGATTATGTGAAATTTGGGAGAAACTTTAATGGTCATGACTAAATAACAATGGTATAATAATTATGGAGTTGAAGTCGTTAGGGTATAACAAAAATTTGTGGGCGGATTGTTGATGCAATTACGTCGGAAAATTGGTTCATTGTTAATATTATTAAAATTGGTTGAACTTTGTTTGTTTAGTCCATTACTAAAACCAACGGAGGAACTATAAGAAACACATAACTATTAGTGGATTTTAATTAAAGATTTGAATGGATGTACTTTGGTTATTAGTAAGTTTTATAAATTAAAGTGAATTGTTTCTCAAATTCATGTGGCAACAAATGTGATACTCAGTAGTTGATGTGTCAAGGATCAATCATGGCAAACTAATTTATGGGAAACTATTATATGATTATGATGTATTGATTAGGGGAGAGAGGAATAATATAGTAAGTTTACAACTATAATAAAATTAAGGATAATTTTTATAGTTAGCGCTGATGATCAATAACTAATTTACATCAATCTTGAGTTATTTTCGTTAGTTATTTGTTATGACTAAGTTTAAATATTTTGGAATAGATAATAAAATTTTAGGTGCATCGAATCAATTAAATTTCGTTAAAGTTATGCTAATCAGAGAATTAAGACATATATAGGTTTTTGAATGTTAGGAAATTTATTATAGAATTAGGTGAGCTTTTGGGTCTAGGTTTAGACATAAAATAATACAAGTTTTTAGACTCATCAACTTACAAATTATGTATATATATACTTGATAGATTGGAAGAGTTCAGAGGCATCAAGGAAAGGAAAAGTAGTGGAGAAGTAGCTGGTTCACTTCGAGTTCTTCAATGGAGGTAGTTTATGGTTTATGTAATTTGATAGTAAACTATAAATAGTGATTTATATGCATTGAATGATATTGTGAAGTTATCTGTGTAACCACCTGTTTAGTCGTTTTGAGCAGCAGATTTTATTTCTGGAAAAATTGGTGAGACGACGGACCCCATGACGGACCGTCATGGGCACGACGGACCGTCGAGTGGGTCTCGTTTCAAAATACATAGAAATTCTGAAATTTGGGTACTGAAATCGACTCTCTGAACTTCGTGACGGAATGGCAGGACGGACCGTCGTGGGCACGACGGGCCGTCACAGACCCTCTAGTGGAATTGAGTCTCTGAACTCAGTGACGGAGCAGCAGGACGGACCGTCGCAGGCACGACGGGCCGTCACAGGCTGCGTAATCCCAGGCTGGGTCGGATTTCTGTAAATATTTTAAGGGGCGTTTTGGACTATTCCTGCTATAATTATAAATTTAGTGGGTTAATGTTAATAAGTCTAATTACTTGGGGGTTAAAAGAGGTAACCTTGAGTTAATTAGTGGGTCACTATTGCCATCTTTTATACTTAATTATATGCTTATTAGGGTAAAAGAAAGAGGGTTTGAATAAGAAAAAATAGAAAGAACAAAGAGAGAGGGAGGATCGAACGAGAAAGATGAGAAACGAAGAGGAAACAAAGCTTTGGAGAATTTGCTTGCTTGATCACTAATCTTCGGTGGAGGTAGGTTATGGTTTTTATGCTATTCGTAGTAAACTCTTAATAGCGAATGATATGTATTGGTAGTATTCTAACCCTGCTATATGCTTAATTGTATGTTTGCATGAATGTGATTATATAATTGTGATAAAATAAGCATGATGAAGCTATAGAATCATAAATCTTGAAAAACCCTAATCTCTTTGTTAATGATGATGCCTTGGTATAACAGAAGGTTTGATGAACTAAAGTAATGAGATTGATGATGCCTTGGTATAAGAGAAGGCTTGATGAACTAAAGTAAGGAGATTGATGATGCCTTGGTATAAAAGAAGGCTTGATGAATTAAGAGAATGAGATTAGGGGATCAGGTGTCACGAACCGACACGTAGAATTAGGGGATCGGGTGTCACGAATCGACACGTAGAATTAGGAGATCGGGTGTCATGAACCGACACGTAGAATTAGGGGATCGGGTGTCACGACACGTAGAATTAGGGGATCGGGTGTCACGAACCGACACGTAGAATTAGGGGATCGGAGTGTCACGTTCCGACATATAGTAGTTGGGGAGCGGAGTGTCACGTACCGACACAAGAGAAATAAAGATAATGAATCTTGAAATATGTTGATATACTCAATCTAATGAACCTAATTCCCAAATGAGTATGGTATTGAGGCTTGAGTCCTCATGGGTGAACTTGGTGGTACTTATTAATGATTATAGTACTTGTTGATGCTACATGTTAAGTATTCTAGTTGATTTATGATATTATCTGATATATACTGTTTTCTATTTTGAGTTGGCCGATGATACCTACTCAGTACTTGTGTTTGTACTGACCCCTACTTGTATGTTTCTTTCATTGTTATTTGTGGAGTGCAGCAAACATACCGTCGTCTTCAACTCAACCGCAATTCTAGCCAATCTTCATTACACCGGATTTTCAGGGTGAGCTAATGCTTCTAGATTGGACTGGATCTTCTTCTTCATGTCTTGATGCCTTGAAGTTCTGGCATGGACTAGCTTTTGCTCGTTTTAACTTCTTAGAGTACTCTTAGTTTAGTAATTTGATCATAGATGTTCTTGTGGTGATGACTTCCAGATTTTGGGGAATAATAGTTGTTTAATTTTAGAAGTTATTGAATTGGTTTTCATTAATGAGTTTAAGTCTTCCGCATTGTATTTTGTTCATTATGTTTAAAATGTTGGGGTTTAGATTGGTTGGTTCGCTCACATAGGAGGGTAAGTGTAGGTGCCAGTCGCGGCTTGGTTTTGGGTCGTGACAAACTTTGTATCAGAGCATTAGGTTCGTTGGTCTCATCACACAAGAACGAGTCTAGTAGAGTCTTAAGGAACGGTAGGGGGACGCCTTTACTTTTCTTTGAGAGGCTATAAGACTTTAGGAAAATTCCATTCTTTCTTTCTTTCTTTCGTGCTATTACTTGGATCCAATTGGTATCTAGGTGATACAAATTGGTATCTGACCATCTTCACTCTATTTCGCAGATGGTTAGAACTAGAACAACGACTGCACCAACACCTACACCGGCAAGACAAGAAACGTCTGAGCCAGCCACTGGGGCTGTAGCTCGAAGAGGACTAGTGGCAAGAGGCCGTGGAAGAGGTCGTGGGAGGACGTCCTCTAGAGAAAGAGGACAAGCACCTAGCCCATCTGGTACTAGGGCAGTGACTCCTCCACAAACTGAGGAAGTGGTAAGAGAGGGTGAGGAAGGGGAAAATGAACAAGTACAGAATGAGGGATTGCCACCCCAACCTACCCCAGAGATGATCAATCAGGTTCTTGCTTATCTTAGCGGGTTATCTGATCAGGGCCAGACACCTCCAGTGTTTTCTGCACCAGTACCTCAGGTTCCGGAGGTACCACATGCAACTACTGTGGCTCCCCGCATGGATGCCTCATTGGAAATAGGCACGTTTCCTCGTCTGACTACATGGCCTATAATGACAAATGATCAGCATGAACTTTTCAATAAGTTCTTGAAATTGAAACCTCCAGTCTTTAAGGGTGCTGAATCTGAGGATGCCTATGATTTTCTGGTTGACAGTCATGAGCTACTACACAAGATGGGTATAGTAGAACGGTTTGGTGTTGAGTTTGTGACTTACCAGTTTCAAGGGAATGCCAAAATGTGGTGGTGGTCACATGTTGAGTGTCAACCAACAGAGGCACCACCTATGACTTGGGCATCATTCCCTAGCTTGTTTATGGAGAAGTATATCCCCCGGACTTTGAGGGATAGGAAAAGAGATGAGTTCTTGAGCCTAGAGCAAGGTAGGATGTCCACCCAACTTTGTTTCACTCCACAAGAGCGGATTCACCGTTTTGTGAAGGAGTTGAGATCAGAATTGGGGATTTCAGCCTTACAGGTAGCGGCTACGGCAAAATCCTTTCAAGAAGTGGTAGACTTCGTTATAGAAGTGGAAGGAGTGAAGCCAGATGACTTCACCATGGCATCAACATCAAAAAGGTTTCGAAAGGGAGGTGAGTTTAATGGTTCTTACACTAGAGGACAGGGTTCAGGAGGTTACTCAGTCCGACCAATTCAGTCTTCACTACAGACTGTAATTGGGGGTCCACCTCAGACCGGTCAACACTTCTCTGAGAGACCAATGCTTGACTCCAGAGAGTGTTATGGATGTGGGGAGACTGGACATATTAGCAGGAATTGTCCAAAACAGAGTTATAGACCCCCAATAGCTAGAGGTAGAGGTGGTCATGGTAGAGGCCGTTATTCTGGAGGATGCGGTGGCCGAGGTAATGGTGGTCACCAAAACGGCCGGGGTGACGGGCAAACTAGAGCCACTACAGCACAACATGGTAGGGGCAACGGGCAGACAGGTGATAGGGCCCATTGTTACGCATTCCCGGGGCGGTTTGATGCAGTGTCCTTCTTGGGGCACGTGGTTTCTAAAGATGGAGTGATGGTGGATCCATCTAAGATTGAAGTAGTGAAGAATTGGGAGAGACCTACTAATGTGTCACAAGTAAGGATTTTTGTTGGTTTTGCTAGCTACTACCGCCGATTTGTCAAGAGGTTCTCTTCTATTGCTTCCGAATTGACAGGCTTGACTAAGCAGAATGTTCCATTTGTATGGTCGAACGAGTGTGAAGAAAGCTTTCAGAAGCTCAAGACTTTGTTGACTACCGCACCTATCCTTACCTTGCCAGTAGAGGGTAAGAACTTCATTGTTTATTGTGATGCATCCTATTCTGGTTTGGGTGCAGTGCTAATGCAAGAGAAGAATGTGATTGCCTATGCTTCGAGGCAATTAAAAGTGCAGAAGTAAATATCCGACCCATGATTTGGAGTTGGTTGCGGTAGTGTTTGCACTAAAGCAATGGAGACACTATCTATATGGGGTTAAGTGTGAAGTCTATACGGATCATCATAGCCTACAGTATGTTTTTACTCAGAAGGATTTGAACTTGAGACAGAGGAGATGGATGGAACTACTGAAGGACTATGATATCACAATCTTGTATCATCTGGGAAAAGCGAATGTTGTGGCAGATGCTTTAAGTAGAAACGCGAGAAGCATGGGAAGTCTAGCTCACTTGCAAGTTTCTAGACGCCCATTGGCTAGAGAGGTTCAGATTCTGGCTAATGACCTTATGAGGTTAGAAGTAAATGAGAAGGGAGGATTTTTGGCTTGTGTGGAGGCAAGGTCTTCCTTCCTTGACAAGATTAAGGGAAGGCAGTTTAATGATGAAAAATTGACCCGGATCCGAGATAAAGTGTTGCGAGGAGAGGCTAAGGAAGCACAAATCGATGAGGAAGGTATTTTGAGGATTAAGAGAAGGGTATGTGTACCCCTTATCGATGATTTGATCAACACTATTCTGACAGAGGCTCATAGTTCAAGGTACTCTATACATCCGGGTGCAACCAAGATGTACCGTGACCTAAAGCAACACTTTTGTTGGAGTAGAATGAAGCGCGACATTGTTGATTTTGTTGCCAAATGTCCAAATTGTCAACAAGTAAAGTATGAACACCAGAGGCCCGGAGGAACACTTCAGGGAATGCCCATTCCAGAATAGAAATGGGAGAGAATTGCAACGGATTTTGTGGTTGGTCTTCCAAAGACAATGGGTAAGTATGACTCTATTTGGGTTATTGTTGATAGGTTAACTAAGTCTGCTCATTTCATTCCGGTCAAGGTGACTTACAATGCAGAGAAGTTAGCCAAACTTTACATCTCAGAGATTGTTCGATTGCATGGAGTTCCGCTCTCCATCATATCAGATAGAGGTACGCAGTTTACTTCTAAGTTTTGGAAGACATTGCATGCCGAATTGGGTACTAGGTTGGACCTTAGTATTGCATTTCACCCTCATACCGATGGTCAGTCTGAGCGAACGATTCAAGTGTTGGAGGATATGCTCCGTGCATGTGTGATATAATTTGGTGGTCATTGGGATAACTTCTTACCCTTTGATATGGCTCCATTCGAAGCATTGTATGGGAGGAGATGTAGGTCTCCCATTGGTTGGTTTGATGCATTTGAGGTTAGACCTTAGGGTACTGACCTTTTGAGGGATTCATTAGAGAAAGTGAAATCTATTCAAGAAAAGCTTTTAGCGGCGCAAAGTAGGCAAAAGGAATATGCAGATCGAAAGGTTAGAGACTTGGAGTTTATGGAGGGTGATCAAGTCTTACTGAAGGTTTCGCCCATGAAAGGGGTGATGCGGTTTGGTAAAAGAGGTAAACTAAGCCCAAGGTATATTGGTCCCTTTGAAGTACTTAAGCGAGTAGGGGAGGTGGATTATGAGTTAGCCTTGCCTCCAGGGCTGTCCGGAGTGCATCCGGTATTTCATGTGTCTATGTTGAAAAGATACCATGGGAATGGAAACTACATCATTCGATGGGATTCAGTTCTGCTTGATGAAAATTTGTCTTATGAGGAGGAGCCTGTTGCCATTCTAGATAGAGAAGTACACAAGCTGAGGTCAAGGGAGATTGCATCCATCAAAGTTCATCGAAGAATCGACCAGTTGAAGAGGCCACTTGGGAGAAGGAGGCTGATGTGCGAGAAAGATACCCACACCTGTTTACAGATTCAGGTACTCCTTCTCGCCCTTGTTTTTCTTCTTGTGATCGTTCGAGGACGAACGAGGGGTAAATTGGTATCTATTGTAACGACCTGTTTAGTCGTTTTGAGCAGCAGATTTTATTTCTGGAAAAATTGGCTGAGACGACGGACCCCACGACGGACCGTCATAGGCACGACGGACCGTCGAGGGGGTCTCGTTTCAAAATACTTAGAAATTCTGAAATTTAGGTACTGAAATCGACTCTCTGAACTTCGTGACGGAATGGCAGGACGGACCGTCGTGGGCACGACGGGCCGTCACAGACCCTTTAGTGGAATTGAGTCTCTGAACTCAGTGACGGAGCAGCAGGACGGACCGTCGCAGGCACGACAGGCCGTCACAGGCTGCGTAATCCCAGGCTGGGTCGGATTTCTGTAAATATTTTAAGGGGCGTTTTGGACTATTCCTGCTATAATTATAAATTTAGTGGGTTAATGTTAATAAGTCTAATTACTTGGGGGTTAAAAGGGGTAACCTTGAGTTAATTAGTGGGTCACTATTGCCATCTTTTATACTTAATTATATGCTTATTAGGGTAAAAGAAAGAGGGTTTGAATAAGAAAAACTAGAAAGAACAAAGAGAGAGAGAGAGGATCGAATGAGAAAGAGGAGAAACGAAGAGGAAACAAAGCTTTGGAGAATTTGCTTGCTTGATCACTAATCTTCGGTGGAGGTAGGTTATGGTTTGTATGCTATTCGTAGTAAACTCTTAATAGCGAATGATATGTATTGGTAGTATTGTAACCCTGCTATGTGCTTAATTGTATGTTTGCATGAATGTGATTATATAATTGTGATAAAATAAGCATGAAGAAGCTATTGAATCATAAATCTTGAAAAACCCAAATCTCTTTGTTAATGATGATGCCTCTGTATAAGAGAAGGCTTGATGAACTAAAGTAATGAGATTGATGATGCCTTGGTATAAGAGAAGGCTTGATGAACTAAAGTAAGGAGATTGATGATGCCTTGGTATAAAAGAAGGCTTGATGAATTAAGAGAATGAGATTAGGGGATCGGGTGTCACAAACTGACACGTAGAATTAGGGGATCGGGTGTCACGAACCGACACGTAGAATTAGGGAATCGGGTGTCATGAACCGACACGTAGAATTAGGGGTTCGGGTGTCATGAACCGACACGTAGAATTAGGGGATCGGGTGTCACGAACCAACACGTAGAATTAGGGGATCGGGTGTCACGAACCGACACGTAGAATTAGGGGAGCAGAGTGTCACGTACCGACACAAGAGAAATAAAGATAATGAATCTTGAAATATGTTAATATACTCAATCTAATGAACCTAATTCCCAAATGAGTATGGTATTGAGGCTTGAGTCCTCATGGGTGAACTTGGCGGTACTTATGAATGATTATAGTACTTGTTGATGCTACATGTTGAGTATTGTAGTTGATTTTATGATATTATCTGATATATACTTTTTCTATTTTGAGTTGGCTGAGGATACCTACTCAGTACTTGTGTTTGTACTGACCCCTACTTGTATGTTTCTTTCTTTGTTATATGTGGAGTGCAGCAAACGTACCGTCGTTTTCAACTCAACCGCAATTCTAGCCAGTCTTCATTACACCGGATTTTCAGGGTGAGCTAATGCTTCTAGCTTGGACTGGATCTTCTTCTTCATGTCTTGATGCCTTGAAGTTCTAGCATGGACTAGCTTTTACTCGTGTTAGCTTCTTAGGGTACTCTTAGTTTAGTAATTTGATCATAGATGTTCTTTTGGTGATGACTTCCAGATTTTGGGGAATAATAGTTGTTGAATTTTAGAAGTTATTGAATTGGTTTTCATTAATGAGTTTAAGTCTTCCGCATTGTATTTTGTTCATTATGTTTAAAATGTTGGGGTTTAGATTGGTTGGTTCGATCACATAGGAGGGTAAGTGTGGGTGCCAGTGGCGGCTCGGTTTTGTGTCGTGACACTCTATGTACTTGATTCTGTGATCGTGTGGCTGGTTGCGTGATTTGTGATTGGTCTAAAATCCCAAAACCGTAGAGTGTATAATCTTGAACCCTCTTTTATAGAAGTGTTGTCATGAATAAAGAAGGCTTGATGAAATATTATTAATGAATGAAAGTTGTGATGATAAGTAATGTAAAAAATGGTATAATTGGATCGGAGTGTCATGTTTTGGCACAGTAATGTTGCATCGGAGTGTCACGTTCTGACACGGTATACTTTGATTCTAGTGTCATGTTCCGACACAGTATAATCTCACGTTCAGACACTATATAATTGAATCAGAGTGCCACGTTCCGACATGGTATAATTGTATCAGAGTGTCACGTTCCGATACATCAATGTTAAAGGAAAAGGATATTAAATTAAATTAATGTACTCAATCTCAACGAACATGGTGTGGAGGCATGAGTCCTCGTGTGTGATTGATATTGTGATTGATTATGTATTTGCTTCAGTCGTCACTTTTTTATGTTCTTTGTTGCTTATCACCTATTAAGTTTTATAGTTGATTTTATACTATTATTCTTTGTATATTAGTTACTATTTTGGGTTGGACGATGATACCTAGTCAATACATATTGCCCTGTACTAAGACCTAGTTGTGTTTTTCTTCTTTTTTTTTTCTTTTTGGAGTGTAGCAAGTGTACCAATGACTTTGAATTTCCCTCATCTCTAGCAACTACCAGCAAACCACGTTCAAGCGTGAGCTATTTATTCAAGCTTGGGTTAGATTCTCTCAGTCATTGTTTCATATCCTTAGTTTTCGGACACAAATTATCCTACTTCATTTATTTTAGTGTTTATGATACTCTTAGACTTAGTAATTGGATATTAAATATCCTTATTGTGATGACATTAAGTTTTCGTAAAAAATGATAGTTAATAAGTTTTAGACTTTCCACATTATTTTGTTATTCGTAGTTGAACTATCGGTATACATTAGGATTTGGATTGCTTGGTTCTCCAACCTAGGAGTTTAAGTGTGGGTGTCACTCATGACTCATTTTGGGTCATGACAGTGTCAATACTTGAATGATGTTGAGCATGCATGATATTATAAAGCTGACCAAATATACATAACTAAATCGAGCATATTAGACAATGATATATTCTAAACATCACAATTAGAGGTTAGGTATTTGGTTAAGTGTTTTTGGGTTAGGATTTAGAGTTTGTCTAGGATTTTTTTTAGGGTAAGATTTTTTTTTATTTACGATGTTTATAGATTTCTTAGGATCATTATTGTTTTTACGATTTAGGAGTTCTAAGGGCTTATAGTTTTAGATTGTTGATTTTTTTTTGAGTTTTAAAGGTTTGTTTCCGAGTTTTTTAGTATAAGGTTTTTAGTGTTTAGTGTTTCGTAGGATTTAGGCCGAGGGGTTCTTAGAGTTTTATAAGGCTTAGGGTTGGAGGTTTACCACTAAGATTTAGAGTTTAGGTTTCTTAGTGTTTATGTTTAGGTTTTAGGGTTTTGTGTTTTAGCTGTAGGTTTTCTCTAGGGTTTAGGGTAAAGGTTTTTTATGTTTATGATTTTTTAGAGGTTTGCTAGGTTTAGAGATTTTAAATTTTTTTAGGGTTTGGATTTCTTAGTGTTATTTTGGGTCAAAGGTTTGGGGTTTTCTTAGGCGTTGGGTTTTCGTATTATAGTTTTTATGGGTATATGATTTAGGGTTCTTAGGTTTTAGGCTTCAGGGCTTAAAGCTTGAGATTTAGGGTTCCTTAGGTTTTAGGGGTTTTAATGTTTTTTATTTATTTTTTAGGGTGTAGGTTTTCTCAGTGATTTTTATTGTTTTGGTTTTTTATGATTTAGGGTTTCATATGATTAAGGATTTTTTTAAAAATGATTTTATGGTAAATTATGGTGACAGGCTTACTATTTTTATTTTTATTTAGGTTTTAGACTTTTAGGGGTTTTAAAAGGGGTTTTCTTTAGAGATTTCATTTAGAATTTTTACAAGGTACGGTATTAGGGTTTCTTAGGGATTATGATTGAGGATCTTAGGATTTATAAGGGTTCATTGTTTATATTTTCTTAGCATATGTTAGGATTTCTTGGTCTAGAATTTAGGTTTTAGGGTTCTAGATTTGAAATTTTTTTTCTTTTTTTGTACAGTTTATAAGGGCTTAAAAATTTCTTAAGGGGTTTAAATTATTTTTAGGGATTAGGATTTACCCCCCTTGTATAGCGTTTAAGGTTTATAGTTTAGATTTTAGGTTAAGAATTTTTTACGGTTAATGATTTTTTTTTGGTTTATGAATTTTATGAGTAAGGTTTTTTAATGTTTTAGTGTTTCTAAGGGTTTCTTAGGAGTTTCAAATTTCTTAGGTTTAGGCTCATAAAGGTGTTGTTGCTTTATGCTTATGATATGCTAACTCAAGGTTAGTTTGGGTTAAGTCGTGATCCTATGTCTCATATTACGTCAAGGGAGTAACTTTGAGGCGTGAAAAAAAATGTGCATGAATAAAAGCCTCTAATTTACTAGAGATGCTAGGACCTGCTGCTAGCTAACTCTAACAAAACTTTAACGAAAATGAAAGATTAAATATAAAAATGTCCATCATCCTCGAAGAACGAAGACTCAATACTGATTTTGCTTAATACGAATTGAGAATCGATCTTTGAGTGATCTGAATGCTGAGGACCTGAAACTACATTTCGAGAAGATGTAGCGTAGAGTATGTGTCATTACTTTATAGATATGGACATGCATGATATTATAAAGTTGACCAAATTTATATAATCGAATAGAGCATATTAAACAATGATATATTCTAAACATGATGAATAACAGTTTAGGTATTTGGTTAAGGGTTATTATGTTAGGGTTTAAAGTTTTTAGAAGGAGTTCAAAGGGCTTAGGGCTGAGAGTTTTAGTTTATGGATTTTTCAGGGTTTTACGGGTTTATTTTTTTGTTTCTTAGTATTAAGAGATTTAGTTATTAGTGTTTCGTAGGATATTGGGTGAGGGCTTCTTTGAGTTTTATAAGGCTTAGTGTTCGGTTTATCTCGAAGGTTAAGGGATTAGGTTTCTTAGTGTTTGAGTTTAACATATAAGGTCTCCTAGGTTTTCTTTAGGGTCTTTTAAGGTTTAGGGTTTCGTGTTTTAGGTGTAGGGTCTTATAGGGTTTAGTATTAAGGTTTGTTGGGTTTATGATTTTTCAGAGGATTGTTAGGTTTAGAGTTTTTAATATTTTTTTGGGTTTGGATTTTTGTGTTATTTTGGGTTAAAGCTTTCGGGTTTTCTTAGGTTTTAGATTTTATTCTTATAGTACTTATGGGTATATGATATAGGGTTTCTTAAGTTTTAGGGTTCAGTGTTTAGAGCATGGGATTTAGATTCCTTAGGTTTTAGGGGTTTAAAAGTTTTTCCTAAAAGATTTTTTAAGGTTTAGGTTGTCTTATGGTTTAGAGTTTTAAAGGATCAAGGTTTTTTTTTAAAAAAAAATCATTTTATTGTAAATTATGGTGTCAGACGTACTATTTTTTTAGTTTTTTTAGATTTGAGATTTGTAGGGATTTTAAAAAGGGTTTTAGGAACATATATTTTTTTGTTGCACTTTTTAGGGTTTATCGCTTACAATTTTCTTAATGGGTTTAAATGATTTTTACATTTTTTATGTTGAGGATGTTTGGTTTAACCCCTGAGATATAGGATTTAAAGTTTAGTGTTTCGAATTTCAGGTTAAGAATTTATAGGGTTTAAATTTTTTTTAAGTTTATTATTTTTATGGTTAGGGTTTTAAAAATTTTTAGGGTTTATTTTTTTTTAAAAAAATTTTTGATTTACTAAGATTTAGGGTTATGTTGGATTTAGGTCATAGGATTTTATGTTTAGGGTTTTTGAGGGTTTGTGTTATAAAGGGATTTAAATTTTTTCCCGAGTATAAAAGTTTTAAGGATTTTAATGGATATTTAGAGTTAACTTTTCTTAGCTTTTAGGTTTTATTAGGGTTCAGGGTTTTTTAGTGTTCCATATAATTTACGGTTTTCGATTTAGCCCTGTGGTAGGGTTTAAGGTTTTTTGTTTTAGGGTAAGAGTTTTTTACGCTTAAGGATTTTATTTAGGTTTATGAATTTTATAATTAGGATTTTTAAATGTTTTAGGCTTATGATTTTTATGATATGTTTTAAAATTTTGTAGCATTTCTTAGGGTTTAGGATATATAGTTTAAGTTTCTAATGTTTAGGCTCTTAAAGATGTTGATTGTAAATGGTTATGAAGGTTATCTTGGGGTTAGTCGTGATCCTATGTACAATGTTACGTCAAGGGGGTCACCTCGGTGTGTGTAACTAGAGATGCTGGAACATTCCCCCAACTAATTCTAGCCAAAATGAAAGTAAAATTAAAGATTCATTATAGAACCTGTCAATCATCCTCGAAGAACGAGGATTCACCACTGACATTGCTGAATACGGATCGAGAACTAATGTCCGCGTGACCTGAATGCTGAGGCCTGAACATACAGTATGAATGTTGTAACGTAGAGTATGTTTCATTAGTACTTGAAAGATATCGGAATGCATAATATTATAAAACTTACAAAATATATATAACTGAGTAGAGCATATTAAACATTAGTTTGTTGTGAATATAATGAATAAGAGGTTATGTATTTGGTTAAGGATTTTTAGGTTAGGGTTTAGAGCTTAAGTTTTTTGTAGGATTTTTTTACGTTAAGGACTTTTTACGTACGACTTTTATCTATTCTTTGTGATCATTATTGTTTTTTCGGTTTAGGAGTTCTTAGGGCTTAGAACATAGGGTAGATTATGATTATTTTATGGTTTTTAAGGTTTAGTTTCAAAAATTTTAGTTTTAGTGATTTTATAGGTGTAACAACTTCTTAAAGTTCTTTAAGGCTTAGGGTTGGGGGTTTATCCCTAAGTTTAAGGTTTAAGTTTCTTAGTGTTTGATGTTAACATTGAAGGTCTCCCTCTTTAAATGTGCCTAAGAGACCCTTAAGAATACTTATAATGAGTCACATACACTCTTGTAAAGCATCATAAACATCAACTCATAGATAATATGGCATTCTCCTTCCAAAGACTATCAAAAGACCTACTTAAGTAAATCAAGAAGATAACGTCCATGATTGATCTCTTCAAGATTACCTAAGTAATCCTTCAGACTACCTAAGGCTTAGATCATGTCCACATACTAAACCAACTTCCCTAACTAGATTCATTCTCATGACTTCCAAATATATGACATGAAGAGATCATTCCTTATGCCCTCTTCACACTTTAGTTAAGGAATATTTAAGTCACTTCAGAATAGGTACTCATTCATTTACATACTTCATAACATAAGCCATTAGTTCATTAAGAGACTCATACATCACATAAAGGACATTCAAGTAATGGTTTTTGACAATACCTAGGAACTCCAAATAACACCTTCAGAGCCTATAGTGCAATGTCTAGAAAGCGTCCTAATGCTAGCCTTCTTTCAAGTTTGACTTCAAAGACCTACGTACTCAATAAAGTGCTATCCTTCTTTCTGATAGAGTAATTCACACATTAGGTTCACATAAAAGGGTTCCAGAACAAGTTCATAATCCAATCACATTTATCGTACGAAAGAAAGGTCCAGTAGGGCTACCTCACAACGGCGACAAGAAGCTCATGATGACTTTCCTAAGTATTAATATGATGTTGTTCCAGCCAATTAACCGTAACTCTATCATTTCCTTACTTTTAAGGAAAGCAATACGGCATACGACTTCAACAATCTTAACCTTACCACTAAGTCACGATTTTCACACAAAAGACTCTCTTTACATCATTTTAGGTCTCATGTTATTCATACATACAATAATAAGAGTTTTAACATCCTAAGTCAAGACATCACTGCTTGATAATCATATATAGATCAAGTAAGTGACACAAATCAACTAAGATAAAACACCACATATTTCACTTTAACTTTTAATATATGTCATTCTAGAAGAACATAGAAACAACCCTAATATCTTAAAGTCATCCTATACTATCATAACATCATCAATGTGACCAATATAGACTCATATAGTAAAGTAAAAATGACATACATCAACCCTAAGACTACACACACAAAGCCAAATTCATAGCCTAGCATGACCACCTAAGATGACATGAATAGAAGAACACATATACTTTTACATTACTTAACATGTAGATAGATATAGCATACTTAACATAATAAACTACACAAATAGCCACATTACCTCAAGTAGTTGCCGACAAGGCCATGATCATCATAATACATAAAGTAACGCTGACAAGGCCACATCAATTGCATGTAAAACACATAATACCGCCACCATAAGTGGACCATACAAATAATTAAATAATTGAAGTATAAACAAAAGCAAAATAAATGAAATAGGTGAGATTACCACCACAACATCGTCAACACCTCAACTTGATGTTAAATTATCCAATTCATGACATAAGGCATTTACCAATAGCCATGAACATCTATTCAACATAAAAACTATAATAATCAATTAAATAGGTCAAATCAACGTAAATTCATTAATATAATACAACCTAGATATCAATTTATTACAATTATTATATCAACAAATAGCCCACATAAAACTATATAAGAATTCATCAACATTAGATCAATATAAAGTAACCCACAACTTAGTGAAAAACTAAGGTTCATCCAATTCATAGTTTCATAGGTAATTTAGGTTAAATTAATTTATACAATATCATTTAGTTCATAATAAGTGTTTAAAAACAATTGATGCAAGAACCCATGGTAGAATCATGAAATTGGAAAATTCAATTTGAAAACTTTACAAAATATCTTGAGAATTGGGGATCCTTAATGAAATGAGTTTTAAGGATCAAAAAACATACCTTGATGAAGCTAATTCTTAAATTTTATGAAGTATGTCCACTCAATTAATCAGACCAAGTTCTTATTTGACTTTGAACTTCAATGGAGTCTTAGAGAATTTCTAAGGGATTTTTGGATTTGACTTTGAAAATTGAAATCTTCAATGTTTTAAAGACTTATATACACATTTAAATCTTATTTGACTTTGAACTTCAATGGAGTCTTATGGAATTTCTAAGGAATTTTGGGATTTGATTTTGAACAATGAAATCTTCAATGTGTTTAAGACTTATATACACATTTAAAATACCTAAAATACCCCTTAGGAACCTCCAAACATCTTATTTGGAAGTAGGGTGAATTTCCCATTCAACCCCTCACTTAACAGTCAGGCTACGCAGGAAAACAGACCATCAACGGTTGGGCAGTCGACAGACCATTTGTCCACAAACGTACCGTCCTGTCTTGCCGTTGTTTGGTTAAGAGGCATCACATGATTTTAATCCCTTCACAGTCTAAATAACTACCAACGGAACCCATCGATGGGGCGTCGATAGGTCCACGAGCCGTTGATGCCTCCGTCATTTTGGGGCTACCTTGAACAGTCTTGACTCCAAGTTTTGGGTCCTTCCTCAAGGACCCTTAGTTGGTCCCTGGGGATGTTTTCCCAGACGTTTCCAACCCAAACATGACTTTATACAATTTTAACACCTCTCACATCAAATTCTTTCAAAACGAACACGAAAAACTCTATGAAACATGGTTATACACACAAGGTCATTTCAAGGCACATCTTTCGAACGTCACGGATGTTCTTGGACGTTTGACCTCCAAACCTAACGAAACATGACACATGGACTAAATATGCAATAATAATTCACTATGGACATTAAAACCTCATGAATCACACATAAACACATAGAACCACATATGAGGCACATAGGTGACTTAGTCGTTGAATGTCTTGGTCGTCACTTGGCGTTTGACTTCCAACGCACCTAATATTTTAGAAACTACCCCAATACCATATAATAGACCTATTTAGGACCTTAGACTATCAATACCAACATGTTAGGATCTAGTTCATCTAGGTCACTTTCTAGGTCTTACATGTAACCCATATTAGGCATTTACCTCTTTGATGCCACCCATAATTATACAGATCGCTTCTCTTAGATTCTTTAATATTTGATATTATTGTTTTGATGTTAGAACACTTTTCATATTGTTATTTGGATAATAATAACTCTTTTGAGATTGTTGTTTTGTTGATAATAACCATTTGTGATTGTTGTTTTTGTGGTCATAATCATTGTTCAGATTTAGAACTATGGACCACTAGTAGAACACATATGAATATGGACATATGATAATAACAATGACTTGGGAATCAAATGTGACACCAACATAATACTTTGGATCTTATATGACTCGGTAAGCATTTTGACATCTCATATTGAAGCTCATCAAATGAAGACATTTAAAATTCATCCAAGATATATGAATTCTATATGACACTGACTAACTAATATCAAATATAATGTGTTCATGAATAAGGAACCAAGGGGGAACGTGGGCACATGAACTCAATGATGGATACAAATTCCAAGTAAGTAAATATAAAATGTACAATAGAGCAAGTAGGGATCTTGTGAGGTAACATTATTGTCTAACACAACGGGGGAGTAATAACCAATTAAGGGAACACATGAACATGTGAAAATATGACATATACGATGGAATAAACAATTGAAGCAAGTTGGCAAGATAAGCAGATCGTATATCCAAAATATAAACATATGTACCATGTCTAATCTAGGATCACTTTGATATATATATATATAAGGGAAATACGTGAAGTGAGGGTTACATTGACGATGAAAAAAGTTTAAACGTAGCATGATAAAACTTTGTATAGTTAACACGTTCATTTAGTAACAAACTTATATTAGAGTTCTCACTTTAATTCCCTAGGGATAGGAACTGTAACAATAGATCAATCACTACCAAGGACACTTAGAAAGCTTACTTTTTGTAATGCAAGTTTTTGGTTCATGCCAAAGAAATAGAAAATCGAATAGCCTTACTTACCTCAATTCGCAATTCATATAGCTTACGAAGTGTCAACATGTCCTTTAACGTCATTGTCTTTATTTACAACAACAAATCATTAAGGCTAATATTAGCAGCTTACCAACCAACTCGGGATATTTCAACGCATCAAAACAGTAGTCAACCCATAATATTTCTAATTGATTGTTTTTTTTCATAGATTCTGTTTGTTATAGTTATTTACATGTAACAACCTTCCCATGGAATGGGCAGTAAGTTTACCATAACATCAATTTAACGGTGCATTACCTTAGCTCATAAATATGCCCCCTATAGGTTTCCGCAATCATTCTCTAAGTACCTCCATGACATTCCATAAATAAATTAATACAGCAGTCCTCAACACTCAAAAACAATAAAAAAACATGAATTTATGGTTTTAAATCACTATCCGACGAGTTGAATAAACAAGTAAATCTGCAATTCTCAAATAAACTAATAATAAAATGTTGTGGCAGTGCCCTTACCTTGGCTATCTAACTCAGTTATGCTCCTTCAATCATAGTTTTTGTAACCTTCTCTTAATATTTGGAAGAGAGTGGTAGAACCTTGGTTGCCAACACATAACTATCTTTAGTTCACTCCGTTTGTAGAACTGTCAAATATTCTTGAAACAATAGAGGAGAGAAGGTGATCTTGTGGCTTCTTTGGAAGAAATAAGGTGAAAAATAGTTTTCCCTAGTGGGAAAATTGGGTGGTTGTTTCATCTTGATATAGAGAAATGTATGAACTTTGAGAGCTTAAAATTTGGATAAGAGAAAAATGAGATATTTGTATTAGATTTTTTTCATTAATAGGATCTCTTTTGCCACCTTTCTTGTATTTTATTTGCAGTCAACAAGTGTCTTTAATTTAGGCCACACATTTAAGTAAGTGATGCACTTAATTTTCCATTCAAATTATTTCTAGTGGACTTGGAAAGATAGGGTCTTGGTTGTCCATTTATCCCTTATTTCTATTAAACTTGGGAAACATATAGGTGGTGTACTTGGCCCAATAACATTGTTAAAAGAGTCTTAGTAGGTGATGCACCTACTTGGTCCTTGGGCTTGTTAATGAGTCAAAGTAGGTGATGACCTACTTGTAACCTACTAGCTAACTGAAGTCAAGCAAACACCTCAATATTTTATTCAATTATAGACATTAATACTATAGACTAAACTTAAAACTTATATACATTATGTCAATTTAACCTCTACACTCATATACCACCTTATGATCTCAAGTTTAAATATTTTCATCAATGTCAACTTAATCGTGTCACATCAAAATCTATGGTCAGTTCACTTTAAACTTATTCTATTGTCACTCGTACCATACAAAACCATGTTCGTAACTATACCACGAGTCAGTTTTATAAGCGTCATATAAATAGAACTAATACATGTAGAATATGGGTGCTACATCCCTCTCGACCATGATCATTCACCCTCGAATGATGGGTTAAGCTGATAATTTAGTAAACCTTTGAATTTCATTTGGAGATCTGCCAGAATACCTATTATAAATGGACTATTCAAAATCCATAGACTAACCTAAAACATGTATAGACGAGTCTAGCATAAAGTCTCAATAGAATTGGTTCATGAAATAATAATAATATGACATATTAAAATCTTTTCTTGACCATGTAATTCACTGAATATACACAATTGGAACTCATACAAATAAGGACTTTAATATACCTAAACACAAGACATGCAAATGACATATCAAATGAATAAATGCTAGTAGGATTTATGATCATATTAGGGGACCACATGATCTCATATCCTTATGCTGATGGATGAGGAGGGGTATTTAGAATCCCTATTATAATCTACTCCAAGAATATTATGTTATATGATATTCCTTACACAATATTTCAATGGAGGTTACACATTTTCAGCTTAGCTTACAGTCCTTAACAATCAAGGATAACAATAGTATCTCCAAAAATCTTTGTACCTGGAACGGACATATAAAATCATAGGCCTAACCCATTGGCGCACTATATGGAATGAACAGATAAAATCATAGGCCTAACTCATTGGGGAACTACTTTTCCTTCTCTTTTTATGTCCTGATTCTTTACAGAGACGAGTCTTATAAGAACTAAAAACATTAATATAAACTACAGATTTATGTTGCACTTTCGAATAAGGTATTATGCTAAGTTATTTATCGACAATTGTGATAAAGTTAACATATATGCCCAACATTTTTTGCTCAAAGTCATCACTACATCATGATATAAGAAAACATTGAATAAGCACTGAGGGGCATAGAATACAAATAAATAAGTCACATTGAGTATGACACATAGGCAGACTAGCACAAAAAGGGAGAACATAATAGATAGGCATTAAGTTATAGAAATATGTGGTGTACGCGCGCATATGAACTAGGGTAGCGTGTGAGAGAATGAGCTATAACGCATGTAGGAGATGGACTAGATGAGCACATGATGCATGAGTACAAAAGCTACGAAATATAATGTGTAAGCAAGTAGACTATAAGACATGTGCCTACATAAAAGAAAATGAACTGCAGAACACAAATCACATTCAACAAGTTTGTTATATCCATGGATAGGTGGAATAACATGTAAATGAGTACACATATGAAATATGAACAAATGAGGACATGACACCTGGCAGAAAAAGGTGTAACGCATGTTATGCTTAAGAAAGTAGGCTACGATGCATATTAAATATATAGAAGTTCCCACACAATATGAGCAAGTGACATGAGGAAAGTAGCAAATGAAATAACTAACATGTAGGAAAAAGGTCTTATGAAAATATATAGCGGTAAACAAGGGAACTCCAAAGCATACAACACTTACAAGAAAGTACTCTACGACATTAGGTAACATGTGAGAAGGTATTCCACTAAAGGAAAATGGCATACAAATAGATAAATTATAGAACATGCAACATGTATAATTATATAACAAACCATCTTCGGAACTGTGAGATATTCGATAAAACAACTCTACCATAATAAGCACAAACAAACTGTCCTAAGTGTTATGTCATTGGTGGGATACTTCTGCTCATATTCCTCACTCTCCTCAAAGCACATACAACTTATTTCCTCATCTACTCTCTTCAATATCTTAAGAGTCCTTAAAGGTGTTCTGTTATTGGGACTTGGCTTCCATTAAGGTCAATATATATAATACAATTAAGATAGAAAAGAGAATCCTCAAATAGTTCATCCTTTGGAGTAGGAGGTTGAGGTCAACTTTGTCTTGAGTACTAGCTTGTGCCATACCACACTCAATGTCTAGTGTCTTTTGAAGGTCACAGAAGAAATAGTGAAGCTTGAACATACCATAATATATGAACTCTAATAACATATAAATGGCAGGTGCCTATAAAGTTATATCATGATTCATACAATCATAGAATTAGCCCCTTTGGGGTTAGGTAGATAGGTCGACCATACTTATAGATTTTTTTAAAAAAATCAGTGAGGGTTCTCCGACTCTTTTCCCATGCTACACAGTAAAATAATAATCAATAGCATATGATCGATTTTCCTTTCACTTGACTTGACTATGACTGATGAATTACTACAAGAAAATATTAAATTAACCCTGTAAGAGATCTATACGTGTGAGTAATTCTCTACTTCTCCATTGTACTAATGATGTAGATAAACTAGGTCCATGTATCTTCTATCTGGGTAATCTTTCTATTCCCCTCTTTTTCTTGTTGTTAATAGGACCAACTATCAAGACATGAATCAATACTAAAATGACTTCTCTGTCAAACAAAGGTTCACAAAGTTTTCTCGGGTGGGCCACTATAACTCGTTAGGAATGAAGAGTTGATACCTTTTTATTGCCTTATACACTTAGGAGCCTCTCTTACCTATCTAACTCTTCTATAACATCCTCATATACTCTATTCCTATGTTTATGGAATTTGACATATCCCATCTCTAATAAGAAGCTCTACGTACATATTCGGTCGTGTAACTCAAGCTTCATTCCCACATGCTTCCTATCTAAGAAGTACCTTTTAATCAAAACTTGTAGATTTATGTAGTACATTCCACTATGTACAACCTAATTAATCACAACTTAGGTCTAACAAATCAATATTTTTCCTTTTGTTAAACTTACCTTAAGTCACATACTAATCCTCCATAACCAAAACATAAATCGTAATAGGAACTACCATCCATATATCATTTGCAAAAACTAGCACACTTATCCCAAAGTTATATAACCATGAAAAGAATACAAATGTTATCAGTATTTATTCGAGGTTGTTGGAACATACCATATAAAAGCCAAATAGTAACATATTTGGGATAATATATTGTAAGAATTTGGGCCTTGTAAGCTAATAAGGGGTATCTCTAATACAATTGCGTTGATACATCCACCTATCAGATTGTGTCACTACCTTCTTCCAACTAAAATAAACTAGTTCAACAACATCAATTTCGAGAACATGTGTAATCCTGAAAATTCTATGTATATCATAGGCTAAGAGCAAGTGCCTTCTATCGGAATAGATCCTATAAATATGGAGGAAAAATAAAACTCGAGAGTTGGATACATCTTCATAAGATGATGTGCTTAGAGATGCTACAACTCATATATGTAACTAGGTAGCCCATCATTTTTAAGCATATATGGATAACCATATTATATCTTTATCAATTGACCAAACATGGTACAAATGGTAAAAATTCAACTTAAAATCCATATAATATAAAAACTTTTACATACCTTGTAGAGTGGGACGGTCGAATAAAAAGAGCTCAATGTAGTTTAAATTTTGGTAACTTCAGATCCTTTTTTGTAGGTAAAATGTTGACATTTTAGGTACAATTAACCTTAACCATTGTAAGCATAATATCAATAGCATGATTATGTGCCAGTTGAAATTGACTTCTTAACTTCACTCTTTTTCATGATCTAGATTATGAAAGAAGGAAACATTTCCTGAATGTCCAAGCAGCCCCCTAATTATAAATGTGGCACGCAACACATTCATAAGGCTCTACTAGACACGACTTTGTAGACTCCTTATGACGAACTACTCTGGTACCACATTTGTCACACCCCAACCATAGGTGAGGTAGAAAAATGCTATATGAATACATATTTACTATTGAGAAACATCATATACAACACATGTTGACTAGTTGAACCGGTACATTTGACAAGTGATACTACGAATACAGACAATAGTTTTACAATGTCTACAAAGCCTTTACTG
Source organism: Solanum peruvianum (assembly GCA_027705065.1). Taxonomy (NCBI): domain Eukaryota; kingdom Viridiplantae; phylum Streptophyta; class Magnoliopsida; order Solanales; family Solanaceae; genus Solanum; species Solanum peruvianum. Next base: position 17,720,931 of record JAKWJD010001765.1, read on the forward strand.
CGATCAATGCACCATGAAATACGCATAATTAAGACACAGCAAAGCCCCGAATAAACCAGGAGCTCAACAACAACCGTTGAGTATCCTGTGCTTCTAATGGGGAGATCTACTAGTCGAGTACATGTACCTTCAACATGAAATACAACATCCCCAATAAGGAATGTAAGTACGAAAGAATGTACTGACTATGTAAGGAAAAACACTACCATATGTAAAATGAGAGCTCAAGTGAAACCAAATACCAATAGATATGCATTTTAACCCCTGGGTTGTTTTCCTCATAATTCCACAATTTGGGATCGGCCCATGCTAGGATTCGCCTCTGAGTTGCCACCCACTTCTACCATTTTGAGATCAAACCATGATAGGCCTTCACCCCTAAGTTGTCACCCTTCTATACCAATTGGCATCGCCACATGCTAGACATTTAACCCTGGGAGGCCAATCATAATTATAGAGATCGCTTCACTAAGATTCTTCTTTTGTTGATTATACTGCATTTTGGTGGTCATAATTGTTGTTGAGATTTTGAACTATGGAATTGATTAGAAGACATATGAATATAGATTTACGATAATAACAATGACATGGGAAGCAAATAGGAGACCAACATGATACTTAGAAGCTTATATTACTTTGTAAGCATTTTGACATCTCAAATTGAAGCACATCAAGTGAAGACATTTAATATTAAGCCAAGATATTGAACTATATATGATTCTCACTAACTAATATCATATACAAGGTATCATGAATGTGGAACCAAGGGGGATCGTGGGCATATTCAACTTAAGGACAATACATATTCCAAGTAAGTAAATATCAAATATACAATAGAGCAAGTGCGAATCTTGTGAGGTAACATTATTTTTTAACACAATGGGAGTAATAATAAAGGGAACACATTGAACATGTGAAAAGATTACATATAGGATGGAATAAACAATTGAAGCAAGTTTGCAAGATATGGGAAGATCGTATGTCTATCATATAAACATATGTACCATGTGTAATGTAGGATCACTTTGATTTATATAAGGGAAATACGTGTGAGGGGTACTTTGACGATGAAACAAGTTTAATCTTGCATGTTAACACTTGGTAGAGTAAACACATATATTTAGTAACAAACTCGTATTAGTGCGCTCACTTTAATTCTCTAGGGAATAGAAATTGTAACAATAGATCAGATACTACCTAGTGCACTTAGAAAGATTAGTTTTTGTAATGCATGTTTTGGATTCACGCCAAAAAAATAGGAAATTGAAGAGCCTTACATGCCTCAGTTTCCAATTCGTATGGCCTATGATGTCAACCCATCCTCTAACGTCATTGTCTTCATCTACAACAACCAATAATTAAGAATAATATTAGCAGCTACCCAACCAACTCGGGATATTTCAACATATCAAAATAGTAATCCGCCATAATCTTTCTAATTGTTTGTTTTCTTTCACATATTTTGTTCGTTATACTTATTTAAACAAAAAAACATTCCCATGGAAAGGGCAGTGAGTTTACCAAAACATTAATTTAATGGTCCATCATCATAGCTTATAAACTTGCCCCCTTACAAATTTTTGCAATCATTCTCTAAGTACCTCCATGACCACCCCTAAACAAATCAATACAATAGAAGTCCTCTACACTAAAAAATAATCAAGAAACATGAATTTATGGTTTTAAATCACCATCCCACGAGTTGCAATAAACAAGTAAATTTGGAATTCTCAAATAAACTAAAATTAAAGGTTGTGGCAGCTCCCTTACCTTTGCTATCTAAATCTGTTATGATCCTTCAGTTACTTTTTTATAACCTTCTCTTAATCTTTGGAAGAGAGTGGCAAAACCTTGGTTTTCAACACATATATCTATCTCTAGTTCACTCCCTTTGATGAACTATTTAATATACTTGGAACAATAGAGGAGAGAAGGTGATCTTGTGGCTGCTTTGGAATAAACAAGGTAAAAAATAGTTAGAACCCTAGTGGGAAAATGTGTGGTTGTTTCATCTTGAAAGAGGAAAATATATGAACTTGAGAAATTAAAATTTGGAAAGAGGAAAATGAAATATTTGTATAAGATTTTTACCTTAATAGGTTCTTTTTTGCCACTTTTCTTATGCTTCATTTGCATCCAACATGTGTCTTTAATTTAGGTAACACATTTAAGTAGGTGATGCACCTACTTTTGATTTAAATTATTTATGAGGGCTTGGAAAAGGGTCTTGACTGTATCACATATAATATAAACTTTATCACTTACATCTTCTTAAAAAACTACTTATTTCGTGATTTCTATTCTCTGATATTTATTCAACCACTTAAACATGGTAACATTTTTTCGTTTCGTGTTGTTTTTTATTCTTATGATTATTTTTTTAAATTTTATTAGTATCTGTTAATTAATCTTCATCATTTGTAGCGATGAGTAATACATATATAATGGTGATTGTGTGCAAGTGATTAGGTAGTAATTTGTATGTTATCGATATCCAATTTGAACAAGTATGTATAGTGATTATGAAAGGATGAATATAGATATAGTAGATGGATTCTACTCCTATTTGGTAAATCTATTGAAGAATCTACCTAGTCAGCGAAGAAACGGTCTCATATAAATACCCAATGGAGAATTATGTCTATTTTAGTAAGAACATCATTATGCAAATAATTCAATAACTCTAATTAGAAGTTGATTTTTAAAATTTAATGAGGTCTTAAACTCTCTAAATACTATATAATATTATATTGACATCTCATGTTGTATAAATGTTGAGAAGATGTTATGACTTGAAATTAAAATCATGATTTCATGTTTTGTTGAGTTAGCTAACTTGAGTCAAAATTATCATCATTTTTATGAGAATTCACAATTTTCATATTTTTTTATTTAATAAATTAAATAAAAAACATGAATATCTTTATTGTAAGTTTATATGTTTTGTACTTGTTTCAAACAACTAATAAATGCTCGTAAATATAATAATTTACTAAAATAATAAAATAAATATAGAAAATGATAAATAATTTGAGTGGATTTTTTCTTAACACTTATGATACATATATTAAAGGATGAAAACATAAAAATAACTCAACGAAATGTATATAAAAAAAAAATATTTTGAAAAAGTCCTAATAGCAACAGTTATTTATATAATACAATAATTAAAATTAACTTAGAACAAAATATATAATTCATAATTTTTTTCGAAACATGACTACTAAAAGTCACGGGTAAAGCGGATCCCGAATATATTATGCACTAATTAAATTAAAGTAAAACCAAATAAATGTGACGATCTTTATGGTCGTTTTGAATACTAGAGTTGTTATTTCATAAAATTCTTTTCTATGGAGTCTAGATGATTATTTTGGATTATTCGTTATTATAATTATGCAATTAGAGGGGTAGTTTTAATAATTTACTTAGTTAGTTGATAAGGAAAATACTAATAAAACAAATAGTGGGTAACTTTTATCATTTTTATAATTATTCCTACATAATAATGAGGAAGTATTTATTTTGTACAAAAAATTAAGGTTTGAGGAGAGAGAAACTCAAATGTGGACGAACAACGTGAAAAATTAATTTGTGCGGCATCAGGTAAGAAAAATTTTAATTGAACTTCATTCCCTTCCTATGTTGATGAATTGCATGGATATAGTGATAGTATTATTGGTATTAAATTGTGGGTAGAGATGAAATTGTAATCACAATTGTCAAGGTCGGTTGCTGCACTGTAACTTTGTTATTGATAGGATTATCGCTTACCTGGTGAGTCACATTAAACGTAAAATTAGTGGATAATTAATGGTTGGGTAGGAAATTTCTATTATTTTAATTTCAAGATTAGAATTAGATTATTATAGTGATAATTGGAAAAAGGCAAACTGAGAACTCCTCTCTCTACCCGTGATTGCCAATTTTAAAATTGAAACATTATGGCCAATAAAAAATAAAGAAAGTTAATGACTAATTAATATTTTTTTGCTGATCATCAGAGTTAATTATAATTCTGTAATTATTTGAAATTTCGATCAGAGCTTTAGGCGTTATTCCGGTGTTTAAGTTATGGGTTATGCCTTTGGTTTTAGGTATGAAATTTTCTTATGGTTATAAAATTATGACTCTAAGTATTGATATGTTGGTATAGGCAATTAAATATTACGTGTACTATATTATATATATGTCATTATATTAATCTATAGGAGGATCCAAGACTTAACCTTAAGCTTTAATATAGAAATAGAAGACTTGATATACCAATTTACCGCAAGTTTAGGAACTTGAATACATATTTGTGCTTGATGATTTTTGCGGATCTAGGCCATAAGTATAGAATGATGGATGTCCATGAAAATGTTAATTTACAAATTATATATATTTGATAGAATAGAAGTGTTCGAATGCATTGAAGAAATGAAAGGCATTGGAGAAGTAGTTTGTTTGACTTTGGTTCATCAATGGAGGTAGGTTATGGTTTATGATATTTTATAGTAAACTCTTAAAAGTGATTGATATGCATTGAATGATATTGTGATGTTTTCTATGTACTTGGTTGTGTGCTTGTGTGTAGCTTGGTTGTGCGTCTTATGATTGGTTTGAAATACTAAGACCGTGACACTTATAATCTTGAACCTCTTTATAGAAGTAATGCCTTGAATAAAGAAAGCTTGATAAAATATATTCAATGAATTGAAAGTGGTAATAATAAATTATAAATTAATAGTATAATTGGATCGAAGTGTCACGTTCCGACACGATATAATTGGATCGGAGTGTCACGTTCCGACATAGTATTCTTGGATCGGAGTGTCACGTTCTGACATGATATTATTTTATCAGAGTGCCACGTTCTGACATGGTATTCTTGGATCGAGTGTCACATTCCAACATGGTATTCTTGAATTGGAGTGTCACGTTCCAACACGATATAATTGGATCGAAATGTCACATCCCGACATAGTAACACTAAAGGAAAAGATATGAAATTAACTTAATGTACTTAATCTCTAAGAACTCAACTCCCAAGATGGTTTGGTTTTGAGGCATGAGTCCTCATGTGTGATCTTGATATGTTGACTTATTACGTTCGTACTTTATCGTTGTTGACACTTGTTCATGTTATTTGTTTTTTGCTACCAATTAGGTGTCATAGTTGATTTCATACTATTATTTATTATATATTAGTTTCTATTTTTTGTTGGCCAATGATACCTCCTTAGTACATGTTGCCCCGTACTGAGCCCTACTTGTGTTTTTTTGTTTTGCTTTTACGGAGTGCAGCAAATGTAACAACGAATTTGACTCGCCCTCAGCTCTAGCCAGACTTCAGCATATAAGGTTCCAGGGTGAGCTATTTGTTCAAGCTTGTGTTGGATTCTATCGGTTATGACATGATGTCCTATGTTTTCGGACACATACATTTTATTCTTTTATTTTAGTGTATTTGATACTCTTAGACTTAATATTAGTAGTTTAGATGTTCTTGATGTGATGAACGTCAGATTTTGGGAAACGATTTTTAATTAGATTTTGAGCTTCCGCATTATTCTTGTATAATATAATTTAAGGTTAAATTCGTTGGTTCTCCCATCTAGTTAGTTAAGTGTGAGTGTCACTCACGACTCGTTTTGGGTCGTGACAATAAATAATTTTTAAATTTTTTTCCTGAACACGCTGAAGCTGGCATGTTGACGAACTCTCACTTATATAATAAAAAGAGTATAGATTAATATTACTATACTATTATTATTATATTTTATTTTGGTTTGATATTACACTTAATGTATTCCAAATATATTTTATAACTCGTGAAAATGACCAATTTATGAAATAAAAAAGTTAATTTTTATCGCTTCTACATGGGGTTTTTATTATAAAGATAGTGAATTTTTTTTTATAAAAAGTCTAATTGAAAAATAATCGGCCTACGAATGTGGTTTCGATCCTACCGGTGATGCTGAAGTCATTTTGATATAAAATTTTATCTTGTTTCCATTTTATTTATTAGCCATGTATATTCTAATTCTATTACTTTTAATTATTTAGTTAAATTTTTTTAATATAATATTTATTAACTTAAAAATTGCCATGTGACTTTTCAATAGCCACCACGTAACCATGTGCAAAGTATTTTTATTTATTAGATATATGAATATTATTATAATAACTAGTATAATAGCACCCGCATGATTCACATATAATATTAACTCTATCGCTTACATCTTCTTAAAAATCTAAAATTTTTCATGATTTTTATTCTTATATTTATTTAACCACTTAACTGTAGTAACATTTTTTTCTTTTTGTGTCGTTTTTTATTCTTATGATTATTTTTTATATTTCATTAGTATATTATAATTAATCTTCATCATTTGAAGTGATGAGTAATACATATATAATGGTGATTGTATGCAAGTGTTTTTAGATAGTAATTTGTATGCTATCGATGCCAAGATTGCATAAGTATTTATAGTGATGAATATGTACGGATAAATATAGGCATATTTTGATGGATTGGACTTCTAATTAGAACTTGATTTTTAAAGTTTAATGAGGTCTTAAAGTCTCTAATACTAAATAATATTATATCTACATCTCATGTTGTATAAATTTTGAAAATACGTTATGACTTGAAATTAAAATCATGATTTCATGTTTTGTTGAGTTAGCTAAGTTGAGTAAAAATTATCGTCATGTTATAAGAATTTACACTTTTCATATTTTTTTAAATTTTATAAATTAAATAGAAAACATTAATGTCGTTATTGTAACATTTTATGTTTTCTACTTGTTTCAAACACCTATAAATGTTCGTAAAACAAATAATTTAATAAAATAATAAAATAAATAAAGCAAAGTATAAATAATTTGAGTGGATTTTTCTCCTAACACTTATGATACATATATTAAACTAACAAAACGAAAAAGTAACTTAACGAAATGTATTTCTTCAACTTGGTAGACATGCACTGTTTTAACGTCTTTGTGGTTCATTTTTTTTAACAGTATGTTTGTCTAAAATCAAGTCAGTTGGTCAAATAAATCCAGATTACATACTAGTATTATTCAGTGGAAGAGGTGTCATTTTTCGTTTATTATCATCTTACCATCTTTAACATTTTTCTAACATCATTAAGACGTTTTATTGTAATTGGAGTTTGACAATAGAGTGTGCAGTCAGATTATTTACATGTACCATGGAACATAGACGGTAATTTTGTTTACTTAGTAGGGACATCATTTAAAGATGTACGCAGAATAAGATTGCCTATGTTTGATTTTTTGAATTCATAGAGTATCTCCTCGAGTTCAATATTTGGTTAGATTATTTTAGATAGATTCCTTTTTAAGTGTTCTTTGTCAATAACAAATTACATTGATCTATTTCAGATTTCAGCCATACTATTCCGGGATACTTAATTTTCTTAGTGTTTATGTTGTCGTATCCAGGACGTGTTTGAAATTTTTAAATGTGATATAACCATTTCTATTATAAGGAATTATCCACAACTTCCTCACAAGTTTATGTTTGACAAAGCAAAAAATCACCCTCTACTTATATTAACCTTGAGTGGGATTCTCTTAAATGAAAAGATCAAGTGCGTTTTTAGAACTTATTACTATCAAGAACTACAAATGGGGATTGCTAATATGACGTAATCTGTTTTTGAATTGTTAACTAAAAGTTGTTTTTTTTTTCTTTCCAGATTTTTATATCTGCTGTCCTTCTGAAGAAAAAGGATTCCTTAAGCATGGTGTAAATGAAGCTCTAAGATATGGTGTAAAAACTCCGAACTTCTGTGCTACTGTGAGTTGTGGGGAGTTGCAGGACTTTGCCATTAACAAATTTAAGGGGATTGAAGATGATCTTGTCATCAAACTTAAATCTGCATTAAAAGAATTTGTGGTATGTTCCATTAACAAATTTAAAGGGGACTGTGTTTTATTAATGCATTTTGGCAAAATGTGCAACTTTATTGTTGCATGATGGCTATGATAAATATTCACTGCCTTTTTAACTTGAAAAGGTTGTGTGAACTTCAATTGTTTAGGAAAATTTTCATTGAAAGCTCGCATAAAGATCCTACAGAGACTTCCAGAACTTCAGATGTATTGATGACAAGGTGGGTATATATCTGTAATTTGAATAATTCGTTTCAAAGTCTTGCCTATACTCAACTACTTTGGCTTATTGTTCAGGTTATTGAATTTCTGCTTCTAAATGTGCATCTGCATATTTGCTATTTCCTACAATCTATCGTAAACTGTAGATCAGTCCTAGAACAATCTAAATCTTCCTTTATCTCCAAACGCAATACATTGTTTGAAATACTTGAGTTCTTCCTGACTACGAAATCTCCAATAGGTCTTCGTGCAAGTAAACTTGCATTTACGGTAACCATTATTTCAAACTTTTATGTTCACTTATCTCCTATTAGTACCTTTTATGTTCTCTGTTGATTGATTAAGTTTGTTGTTTTTCTTGGTCTAGGTTATGTTATTTCAGAAGCGGTGCCATTTTCTTATATTATCATGTTACCATCTTTAACATTTTTTCTAACATAAGAAGTTTTATTGTACTTGGAGTTTGATAATAAAGTGAGTAGTCAGATTATTTTCATGTACGTTGCATCATGGAACATAGACGGTAACTCTGTTTGCTCAGTAGGGACATTATTTAAAGCTTTACGCAGAATGAGATTGTCTATGTTTGATTTTTTCAATTCATAGAGTATCCCATCAAGTTAAATATTTGTTTAGATTATTTTAGATAGGTTCGTTCTTTAATGTTCTTTGTCAATGACAAATTGTATTTGTCTTTTTCAGGTTTCAGCCATACTACTACGGGATACTGAATTTTTTGAATGCTTATGTTGTCGTATCAAGGACGTGTTTGAAATTTCTAAGCGTGATATAAAGATTTTGATTATTAGGAATTATCCACAACTTCCTAACAAATTTATGTCTTATATAAACCTTGACTGTGATTCTCTTTAAAAAAAACAAGATCAGCTGCGTTTTTGGAACTTAGTACGATCAAGAACTTGAAATAGGAATTGCTAATATGAAGTAATACGTTTTTGAACTGTTACTAATTTTTTTTCTTTTGCTTTTCAAGAATTTTACATCTGCTGTCATTCTGAAGAAAAATGCATTCCTTAGCATGGTGTAAAAGAAGCTCTAAGATCTTGTGTAAAAACTCTGAATTTCTGTGCTACTGTGATGTGGGGAGTTGCAGGACTTTGCCCTTAACAAATTTAAGGGGATCGACGATGAGCTTGTTATCAAACTTAAGTCTGCATTAAAAGAAATTATGGTATGTGCCATTATTAAATAGAAGGGGTCTGTGTTTTATTAATGTGTTTTGGTCAAATGTGCAATTTTGTTATTGCATGATGGTGATGATAAATATTCACTGCTTTTTAACATGAAAAGGTTGTGTGAACTTCGATTGTTTAGGCAAATTTTCATTGGAAGCTTGCATAAAGATCCTACGGGGACTTTCAGAACTGCAAATGTATTGATGACAAGGTGGTATATATATGTAATTAAAATAATTCGTTTCATAGTCTTGCCTATACTCAACTACTTTGGCTTACTCTTCAGATTATTGAATTTCTGCTTCTGAACGTGCATCTGCATATTTGCTATTTCCTACAATCTATTGTAAACTGTGGATAAGTCCTAGAACAATCTATATCTTCCTTAATCTCCAAATGCAGTGCCTTGTTTGAACTACTTGAGTTCTTCAAGACTACGAAATCTTCAGAAGGTCTTCGTGCAAGTAAACTTGCATATATGGTAACCTATATTAAACTTTTATGTTCACTTATCTCCTGTTAGTACCTTCTATGTTCTCTGTTGATTGATTTTTTTTTTGTCTAGGTTATGTTATTTCAGAAGAGGTGCCATTTTCTTATATTATCATGTTGACATCTTTAACATTTTTCTAACATAAGACGTTTTATTGTACTTGGAGTTTGATCATAAAGTGAGTAGTCAGATTATTTTCCTGTACGGTGTATCATGGAACATAGACGGTAACTGTGTTTGCTAAGTAGGGACATTATTTAAAGCTTTACGGAGAATGAGATTGTCCATGTTTGATTTTTTCAAATCATAGAGTAGCTCCTCAAGTTTAATATTTGGTTAGATTATTTTAGATAGGTTCCTTCTTTAATGTTCTTTGTCAATGACAAATTATATTTGTCTTTTTTAGGTTTCAACCATACTACTCCGGGATTCTGAATTTTTTTAATGCATATGTTGTCGTACCCAGGACGTCTTTGAAATTTCTAAGCGTTATATAACAATTTTGATTATTAATAATTATCCACAACTTCCTAACAAATTTATGTCTTATATGAACCTTGAGTGTGATTCCTTTAAAAGACAAGATCAACTGCGGTTTTGGAACTTATTATGATCAAGAACTAGAAAGGGGGATTGCTAATATGAAGTAATATGTTTTTGAACTGTTACTAAATGTTTTTTTCTTTTGCTTTTCCAGAATTTTACATCTGCTGTCATTCTGGAAAAAAAAAAGGCATTCCTTAGCATGGTGTAAAGGAAACTCTAATATCTTGTGTAAAAACTCTGAATTTATGTGCTACTGTGATGTGGGGAGTTGCAAGACTTTGCCGTTAACAAATTTAAGGGGATCGACAATGAGCTTGTTATCAAACTTAAACATTAAAGAAGTTATGGTATGTGCCATTATTAAATAGAAGAGGTTTGTGTTTTATTAATGTGTTCTGGTCAAATGTGCAATTTTGTTATTGCAGGATGGTGATGGCGAATTTTCACTGCTTTTTTAACTTGATAAGGTTGTGTGAACTTCAATTGTCAAAGTTTATATAAAGATCCTACTTAGCTTTATTGATGACAAGGTGGGTGCACTATAATTTGAATAATTATTTTTCGTAGTCTTGCCTATATTCAACTGTTTTGGCTTACGTTTCAGGTTATTGAATTTCTACTTCTGAGCAGGCATCTTCATATTTGCTATTGCCCACACTATATCTTAAACTCTTGATACGTGCTGGAACAATCTATATCTTCCTTTATCTTCAAGCACAGTGCCTTGTATGAACTACTTGAGTTCTTCCTAACTACAAAATCTTTGGAAGGTATTCATGCAAGTCAACTTGCATGTATGGTACCCATTATTTCATAATTTTATGTTCACTTATCTCTTGTTTCGTGCCTTGTATGTTCTCTTTTGATTGATTGAGTTTGTTGTTGTTTTTTTGTCTAGGTTGTGTTATTTTAGAACAGTGGTGGATTTTAAGATAAGGAGCCTTTGCCACCACAAGGCTAGAGGCTTTAGGGTACTGTCTAGATGAATCCATTCTTCAAAAGTCGTGGAAGCTTTTTGAATGCCAACTAAATATTTCAGGTTGTTTTTGCTGTCCCTTCAATTAATGTTTTCTTTAAATTAGTGGTAGCATACATGAACAACCCCTACTCCAACTCCAGGTTTATAGCTATCTACCCAAGCAATTTTCCTTCATTTTTTTAAAAAAAGTTTTAATTAATATAGCTTTTCTGTTTTAGGTGGTTCCATGTTTCTATTTAATTGGAAAGTACTACAAGGTTTCCTCTAAATTCCGTAGTACCTGACCCATAAATGGCCTATCTGCACCAGATTCAATTCAACATTTCAATGCTGTTTCTCCAAACTTCCTGTAGGAATCTGCTCTTAATTTTCCCAGAAGATATGGATGTATGACATGTTCAAGTTGTCTCGTCTCTTCAAATTAATTCGCAGTCAGCTAAGTTGACCTGCTCCCTCGGAAGGATTGATCTAGGGCAGGCCTAGCACAAAGAACTTTGCATAAAACGGTCACCATTGGACGAAGAAGAAAGATGGTGAAACTATTAAAGAAACCCACAAAAAAATGAAGGTATGCTCTATTGTCCTTGAGCTCACTTGCTCTTATCATGTTCTTGTTATTTTAAAAGACAATTTCCACCCTTGCTGGCGATTTAGTATATATTGGTGGAGTTCTCTCTGTTTTTTCTGATTGCTCTTGTCAAGATCTGTAGTAAAAGCATTAGATTGCCTGTGGTTGACAGCTTCGGGTTTTATCGATCATTTAGTTTGTCAACACACATAATGTTTTAAAATATTTTTACTGCTTAAGAACAACTTTTAGGAAATCAGGTTGCTTTTTATTTTTGTTGGGGGGGGGGTGTGTGTGTGTGTAACAGTTTATTGATATTGTAGGGGAAAAATACTCTGTACTAGAAATATTCCAATATAGGTTCTCTATGCTTGCAAAGTTGGTTTCCACATTGGATATATAAAATTACCAAATTGAATTTAAAGGAAGTCAAGAACCACAGAAAAGTAATGAATGAATTAACTGATAAAGGTCTTTATTTTGTAGGTAAAAGGATAGTGTGAGATAGCGAAGGATATTCTAGTGAAAGAGAGTAATGTGAAGGTACGATACCCTATATAACCTTTTTAATTATTAAAGAAACTAGAAGTAGTCTTGGCAAGCATGTAGTGCCGATGTTAACTTGCTTGTTAGATGGACATTAGAGCCCTATATATGGGTTTTTTTTATTTCATATTCTAGTTGAACCTTCCATTTTTCTTGGGGACGATGTGTGCTGAACATTATCTGAAGCCTCTATTTTTCTTAGGTCAACAAAATGCGAAACTGATTTGCTATCTAGAAGTTCTGTAAGGACGACATATCTTCTGAAAAATTTATTTATAAGTATCTTGATGTGTATATTTTGTGTAATTGCAAATTCCTTTTTTTGTTTGCTAGTTAGTTGATTTAATGTATCCCAACTGAAAATTCACCTTCATAGCTTATTTTGAATTTTATGAATCAAACATGAGTGTATTGTAATCTCAACAAAAATTTAAATAACTGGTATATTAGTAAGGGAAGGGGATTCAAATGCTTAAGCTCCACGGATTTCTTTAGAATACGTGATGGTGTTTCATTATGATTCTGCTCAATAATGTTTGAGGTGCCGTTGAATATCTCCAGAGCCGTTTAAGCTTCAACGCTCTCTTATGATGCTTTAGATTCCGTATGCCAAGGCCCTCTTGTCGGCTGCATCTGGTGATTTCCTTCCAATTGACTAGATGAAAAGCTCTTTTTTCTTTATTCCCTTGCCACAAGAAAGATATCCTAACCTTGTCCAGCATTTGAATGACTCCGGGAGGGATTGGGAATAGGGAAATCATATAAGCAGGCAAAGCATCCAATACAACATTAATCAAATTGAGTCTACCTCCAAGGGACAAATAATGAGATTTCCACGTTGTCAAGTTCTTCTCACACTTCTCGAATACTGTGTCCCAGATCCCTTTTGAATTAGATTTTTCTCCCAAAGGCATACCTAAGTATATTGTTGGTAGGTTACCTACATCACCAACTATGATTATTGCCAGCAACTCCATATCAGGTGCATGCTTGATAGGATAATATGTGGTTCTTCCTCCAATTGATGTGAATTCCTAAGATGGCCTTAAACTGAATTAGTATAAGTCGCAAGTACTTTAGTTGTTCCTCTTCAGCCCCACAAAATATTAAAGTGTCATCAGCGTACTGAAGATAAGTGATTTCCATTCTTTGGTTATTGTTTTTGGCCACCTAAAAACCCCTGATCCATATATTAGTATTGGCCACCTTTACCATGCTGTTAAGACCTTCCATGACTAAAATGAACAATAATATGGAAATGGGGTCCCCTTGTCTGGTGAGATACAAAACATCAGTAGTTGACCCATTTAGCACCAAAACCCATTTGCCTAAGGACTTGCCAGATTAGTTCCCAATTGACATGATCATAGGCTTTATCAATGTCAAGTTTGCATATAATGCCAGATTTGTTTTGAGAATTTTTTTAACCAACTGCCTTATTAGCTGCCTATCAACACATCATCCATAATTTGTCTACCTCTAATAAAAACCATTTGTTGCAAATATAATTATGTGTCCACTATTTTTAACTTTTCTATCAAAACTTTGGAGACCAATTTGTAGAAACTCCCTACAAGACTAGTCAGTCTTAAATCTTTCAACTCTTTTCCCCTTTTCTTTTTTGTATCAGAGCTATATAAGTAGCATTGAAACTATTTTCAAACATCTCATTAGATATGGAAGTTGTGGAAGGCTTTCATTAAATTCTATTCAGAGCCTCCCAACACTTAATGTAAATCCCATAGTATAACCGTTTGGGTATGGGGTTTTGTCTGCTGCAAATATTTTGAGACAGTTTTTGGCTGCAAAACTTATTTTTAATGTTCCTTAATTCTAGGGCAGTTGCTGATGTTCGCAATAGGTCTCCATTCTAATTCGAGCCTATCCAAAATGGTTTTTAGGGTAGTTTCCTCCTCCGTCTCCAACCACCCCCACATTGGTCCAATTTGTTTCATCACCTTGTCTGTATAGAGATGTAGAGGTAGATCTAAAAATTTGAACCCAAAACCAATCAAACTTGAATTCAGCTTGCATCGTTCCTGCTTTAGGAGATAACCGTTGCATCTGTAAATGGTGATTCATTCTTCTCCACTTCCCCATAAAGATATGCTCCACTTCCTTTCTTGAATGGAATTCGAAAAGAAACTGAATACCATTCGGGTTGTAACTATTGAAATTATGGATGCATTTCCAAGATTGAATAGCCCAACTTATGACTTCGTTCCGTGCAGTGTTGTGAATGGCGAGCACCATTCGCCAAAGGCGATATGGCTTGGCGAGGCGAGTCATTCTCGCCATTCTGCACTGAGACGAGGCAAACTCAAATAGGCGACCCAAGGCGACGTAAATGGCGGCACCATTTTGATTTTTTTTTTAAAAAAGATTTAACTTAATAATATTGTCAAAATATTTTCTATTTTCAAACTTTCATTGGCGATCTCTTCTCCATGACTAGACCTTCAATCGCTTATCCTCTCCGTCTCTTCCTCTCAAGTTGCTTCTCCTCTTAGTCTCTTACTCTTGAGTTGCTGCCAGCCTCCGGGTATACCTTTCTTTTTTATTCTTTTTCAGTTCTTATTCTTGAGTTCTGTTCTTCTTTAGAGTTCTCCTCTTCTTAAAGATAAGTATGCATTTTGTGAAGATTGTTTGTTAGTCTGTAACTTTGTATTGTTCTGTAGTTAAATTTTTCTTGAGATTGGAAGTATTATACAATTCAATAATCATGTAGAGGATGTTGATCTTCAAGAGTTGGATAGTTTTGAAAAAGAAAACACTTTTAAAGTTCTAGTATTGTCTTTTGAGTTATTCGGTCTTTAAAATTTCAAACTTTTTAGTATCTACTATTAGTTTTTGAATTGAATATTTGCTAATATATGTTATTGCTATTTAGATTTTACATATTTATATATGTAATTAAATATTTTTATTTTTTGGTGTTATTTGGCCTCTTGATTAAAAAAGGAAATCGCCTTGCCGCTTGCCTCGTCGCGTGGCGAGGCAGGCCCTTGTTTCCTTTCGCTGTCCAAAACACTGGTTCCGTGAGAAAACTTCGTCATCCTCTCCTAAGCTTCCCACTAGATATCTGTTAAGGAACCCTTGTTCTTCAGGTGTCTCCTCCTGATTTTTTGCTCTCCTATCGATATGACCTTCCATTTGCTCCTTGACCTCGATATAACTTTCCTCTCCCCTAAGCCTCATAAATGAAGAGTTCCCCTATTTCTCATTGACATGTCTTGTCTACTAATGATGAATCTTAATTTTTTTTATAGGGCACCCCATCCCTCATTAAATATGTTCTTTGGAAAAATAATCAATGAACGATCATGGCCATTAACTACAATGATTGAGGTGAACCTACCGTATTTATTGAACTTCAATGAACAATAAATGTAGGTAGAAAATTTCTTGCATCTCCAAGTCTTAATTGACTTACCTTTAATGCAAGAAGCCTCCCCTAGACTTTGTATATCAATGATAAAACATCCTTTCTCAGCTTCATTCTCCTCACGTGTGGCTACACACTCTCCACCCACTCTAACCAATTTCCTTTAGTGTTTCTAGACTAAGTAATATTGTATGGTTTGAGTCAAAGTATAAAATATATCTGTTGTCAATGAGAAAAAACGAATAAGGAAGAAGAAATAAAATGGATTGGGTTTTTCCGGCAAAGGAAGTTCACCGGATTATGGCTACCTAATGACTGAAAGGGTCCGTAGAAAATTGTCTTGGGATAAGTGCACGTGATCTTTTAGAAAGAGCATTAAAGAACTCTAATTTTTAATGATGATAAAATTCAGCTCCCTCTCTGTAACTAAGCCTGACCTTTGCAACTATTCTTATATTGGAGGCATAATGCTGAGAATTGATTGAACTAGTGGCCTCTGACTTTGATTAATCTTTTAAGTTCCCTTAGAAGACAACCTAGTTCTTTGTTTATCTGGCTACAAGAAAGGACCATGATAGATAAGAGGAATCATGTGAACTCCATCTTTCTCAATGGCATTATGTTATTTTGTTTGGAACCTTTTCCGTTTCCATTTATAGGGAACTTCCTTAGGTGCCAACATCTTCTTTACTCAACCATCTTGTTTTTAGTGACCAAATATTATCTCATCATAACAAAATAATTTTGGATGGTTAAACAATGTAGGCTCATCAATGTTCAACTAAACATTTTTAGTTATATTTGAATACCTGACCTATTTCCTAGGGTTGGTGAAAACCATCTTGTCTTTTTTATGTTTTCCAGCGATCATAGCTCACGCCATTTCATATGCTTACCATCTTGTCTTATTTTATGTTTTCCAGAGATTTTAGCTCACGCCTCATTTGCTGCATATGTTTTTGGAGTATGTGAAATATTTCTGCACTTATTTTTGAACATGGTCAAATTGATTTACACATAATCAGTTGAAGCAACTTCTAAGTGAATTATGAGTTTCGCGGTTAATAGAATTTTGGTCCCACTTTTGGTATCTCATTTTCATTCTTCTCTCACCTTAAGGGTGTGGAGATTGAAACGCTCAAACTTACTTCTCGAATAAGAAGTAAAGCGGTTGTATCGAGTAAAGAACCCAACTCATGAGGTTGGGGTCGTTCCCACGAGGAAAATAGTTCAGACTTAAATTCAATCTATTATTACTACTATTTAGTCAATTATTCCCTTAGAAAACAAAAACGATAAAAAGAGGGGTTTTTAGAATGAATAAAAATAACTAGTAAATTAAAGGAGACAACTAATAGATTCAAATGTTGGAGTTTGATCAATTAATAAATGTAACTAGGGTTTACGTGTTCCCTACAGGTTCCTAACTTGATAATTCTAACTATAACAATTCTTTCCTAGTATCTTGCATGCAAAGTGATAAGTTATGTATTTCTTAATCCTTGGTCCGGCATCTAGAAAATTTTACTCCGCATCTTGATCCGGCTACGTGTGTTGCTATACTAACCCTTAGCATTACCCCATATTAAGCATTGTATTCGATATTTGACTAAGTTATTACCTCGTACCAATCAATAATAGCCTATTAGATAGTGTATCACTAAATCTATGTTGATAATTCTTTTCCTATTATCTACCTCCTTGGTCCGGCAAGTAGCATTAAGGCATGTTCTAACGTTGGCCATCCGTTAAAAAGACTTCTAAGCGAAAGAGTTATCAATACATCCAAGACACTATTCTAGAATTGTTATTTTCGTTAGGTTTTATCTCATTATTTGCCTATGGTTCCCACAACCCTAGTTATGGAGTTTAGTTACCGATAGTCATAATCACAATATTCATATATATGATATAAGAATTCATGCACTTACTTCAATGAGAAAGAATAAAATCCAGAACTTTACTTGATAAATCAACAAAATCACCAACAATAAAGTCCAGAGAATAGAATAACAATCTAAGGTCTAATAGTCAAAATAATCTCTCAACAAAGAATCTACCATAGAAGTGTCTAATAACCAAAAGTCTAACACCAAAAATGAGGTTTCTTGAAGTATTTATAAAAAAACAAAAACCTAATAAAAGAAGGACTCTATTTGCTGAAAATCTGTCAAAACACGGCTGGGTCGACGAACCTCGCGACGGGTAGTCGTGATCACGACGGGCCGTCGTGGACTCCATCGTCCCATACTTTGCAAATTCTTCTACTGCTCTCTTCATTACCCTCGACGGCAGGTATGAGGGATAGTCACAGGCACAATGGTCCACCGAGGGTCTCCGTTCCATAACACTTAAACTCTTGGAATTTGGGTACTAGGACTACTTCTCTGATCTTCATGACGAACCAGCAGGACGGACCGTCATGGCGACGACGGTCCGTCACGCACTTCGTTACTCCACACTTGGTAAGACTTCCCCATCTTCCTTCAGCAACTTCACTACGATGCTACCTACGAACCCTCACAGGCACGACGGACTGTCACAAGCTCCGTAGGTGGTACTTTTCTGCATTTCGTGCTCAAAAACTTCCGCGTTCATCTTTAGACAGATTTCATGCAAATAAAGAGAAACTAACAAAAAAATTAATACAAAAAGGCTTTTGGACACACACTAATCTTAAGGAAATGCATTAAAAATACTGTGAAACCACAGTATATCAACACCTTAACTTAAATTCGTTGTTTGTCCTCAAGCGACGCTCTACGACTCACTACAAAATCTTTGTACAATAGTATCCATGTTTTATCTTTCGCAATCATTTGGCTACCAATCCTGATCAGTCTCATCATATTTATGCATGCTATCACTATTAGACTTGAATTATGTGAAATTAGACCATGACACAGACTCACCATGCACTAACACCTATCCTCTTCAATTTCTCACCCAGGTGCTAATATATCCGGTATTGCAACTAGTGTCCTCACTTCAAAACAATGTCCTCATTTTTCACACAACGATTTTAGTTTGAGATCCTAGCTCATGCCATTTAATTTGGTGCTTATGTTTTTGGAGTATGTGAAATGTTTCTGCACTTATTTTGGCACATGGTCAGATTGATTTACACATAATCATTTCAACAAACTACTCAATGAATTATGAGTGTTATGATTAATCGGCTTTCGTTCCCACTTTCGGTATCACATTTTCTTTCTTCTCTCACCTTAATTTTAATTGAAGCAATCGAACTTTATGCTTTGTTGCAGGCTGTGGAGATCTTCTTGGAAAGACCTTTGAGGAGGGAAACAATGCATAATCTTGTGAAAGAAGTTGGGATTAATTTTAAAAATTTTGGCGATGATATTAATGCCGCTAAAGAAGATGACATAAAGCAATTGATATTCTTGGTGATGATCTTGATAAAAGATCAATTGAAGCATGCTCTTCTGTTGGGCATTTGCATAATGAGGTTTGAATAATGTTGTTAAATATTTTTTTCTGTTCCCATCTTCAGTACATAGAATTAGCAGCTTTTAACCACATGTCAGTGTAACTTATTGGTTTTGATGGTTCTTTTTATGCGTACTGCATTGTTATGTTACCATGTTCATTTGTTTGAGATGGTAGTAGAACAAAATCATCTACAAATGACCATTGTCTTGGACTATCCTATTGTAATATCTCCACTGGCCAAATCACAGGTGCACCAGTTATGTCATATATTTAGGATATTTTTTTTCTTTCTTTGTTATTTTATGATTATGGCTTTAACCCTTTATTAGTGAGACAACTAATTCAATGATGACGCTCCCTCCCTGTAACTAAACCTGACCTGTTTGGTTTTAAAATTATGTGGGCAAGTTGAGTTCATTCTACCACTTTTACTATTTGAGCAGTGGTCTTACACAAATTAACACTTAAAAATAGAACGTTCACCATTATATATACCGAAGGTAGTTGAATTTGTGCAGTTCATCTTTCAAACTTTGTACTCCTTCCTCAGACTAGAAGCACCATCATAGTTAAAGGAATTGGACTTTGAGAAAACAACCATCAAGACCTATACACTTCCTACTTTTGGCGCTTACCTGATTTTGATCAATTCTCTCTTTTCTTGTTAGAGTCCTTTCTTTAATGCATAGTTGGTCAAATGTTTGCTAAATTTATCAACATTTTTAAATGCTTGACCGACTTGCCAGATGACTTTCTCACAATCTAGATGATAGACTACCGTGCTAGTCTTTTTCATAGCCTTAAAATGCCCTCCCCCATCATCAGGATTCACGATACTGCTCACCTTCAAATTCTCTAGCTAAACTATCTACATTTCATGAATCATAATATGGTGCATCGTCATCACCTCCCAAATTGTACCTCAAATTTGTTCTTCCATTATCAATATGAATCGTGCATCTAACTCATCTTCACTAAGAAATCCATCCGATTTCTCATTAGAAGGAGCCTTAACCTTTTTTGTTTTATTATATTCCCTTAGATATTCTCTCACCACCATATGTTTTGAATGAACATCACTTTCATAATCATTAGAGTTCAAATTCATTACTTTTTTGTTCTTAGAATCACCACAAGTGGAGTTATCTCCATGTAAATATCTACTGGCAGCTTTGTTATTGCCTTTAAAATCATCAATGGTAAAGAATATTGCATTTGTGGATGACTTTCACTTTAGCATTTGTGATGCTCTATTTTGTTGTAGCTAATGGAAATAAAAACGATACATCTAAGACATGTAAAATTGATGAATAGACATCACTTGAATTAAGACATGAAAATAACATGATCTGTTTGTCTATCCAAGGATAATCCATAAAAATCAACACACTTCTAAATGTACTCAGATTTAGTACACACAGACATACATTTTTGCATTTCTTCAGGTCAACCAAACAATGCTATTTCTTCTGTAACATAATCATAAGTAGCTCGGACTCTCTATAAAATGTTGGCGCACCTGTGCTTTATGAAATGCACTACTTTTAAAGGATGCAACACACAATGATATTTTTCAAGATCCAAGTATGAGTTAACGTTAGCACAAAAACTAAATGTAAAGATGTACCGATTAGAAAATAAACACAAGTTTATTATATAAACATCAAACAGTCACAAAATTAGAATCAGCAGACCGCACTGCAGTCCAACTCGATCAGAAGATAGTTGGCATTTGTGCTTAGATGTAAATGTTCTAGGTGATACAATCATATAAAAATAATGTAACTTAAAAATGAGGAACACATGATGCAGGGATCTCATAATTTTTCCCACCAATACAAAGCACACACCTTTTTCATCCCAAATTAGAACTAGTTTATGTCTTTCATAGTCTTCGTTTATTTCTATGGACTTGAGGATATTTAGTAAATGAGTTGTCATATGAGTAGAGTGGACATTACATTGCAACATGAAAATAATATGTCGTTTTTGTTTGAGTAGTATCTCCCTACAACTTTCAATGAGCCTAGTCTTGTAGTAGCTCAACTTTGTTTGTAGACGTTATAAGTTACTATATAATTTCTAAATTTTTCCCGTACTTCCCTGTGGTTGTAGTATTAATGCTATGATACAATTATCTGGCGTTTCATAACACCAGTAATTTCTACACCTTGTCTAAAATCTAACGGTATGTTTGTCTAAAATCAGGTGAGTTGGTCAAATATATCGAGATTACTTACTAGTATTATTTAGTGGAAAAGGTGTTATTTTCGTATATTATCATGTTACCATATTTAACATTTTTCTAACATCATTAAGACGTTTTATTGAAATTGGAGTTTTACAGTAAAGTGAGCAATCAGATTATTTTCATGTACCATGGAACATTGACGGTAATTGTGTTTGCTTAGTAGGGACGTCATTAAGAGATGTAGCATAATGAATTTGTCTATGTTTGATTTTTTGGATTCATAGAGTATATCCTCATGTTCAATATTTTGTTATATTATTTTAAATAGGTTCCTTCTTTAGTGTTTTTTGTCAATGACAAATTATATTTCTCTTTTTCAGATTTCAGCCATACTTCTCTGGGATACATAATTTTTTGAATGCTTATGTTGTCGTATCCAGGACGTGCTTGAAATTTTTAAGCATGATATAACCATTTCTATTATGAGGATTTTTCCACAACTTCCTCACAAGTTTATGCCTGACAAAGAAAAAATTCACCATCTAGTTATATGAACCTTGAGTATGATTTTCTTAAAAGAAAAGATCAAGTGAGTTTTTGGAACTTATTATGATCAAGATCTATAAAATGGGGATAGATAATATGAAGTAATATGTTTTTGAACTGTTAACAAAAAGTTTTTTTCTTTTGCTTTTCAAGAATGTTACATTTGCTGTCCTTTTGTAGAAAAAGGCATCCCTTAGCATGGTGTAAAGAAAGCTCTGAGATCTTTTGTAAAACCTCTGAACTTGTATACTACTGTGAGTTGTGGGGAGTTGTAGTACTTTGACCTTAAATAATTTAAGGGGATCGAAGATGAGCTTGTTATTAAACATAAATCTGCATTAAAAGAAGTTGTGGTATGTGACATTAACAAATGGAAGGGGATTGTGTTTTTTTAATGTGTTTTGTGCAATTTTTTTGTTGCAGGATGGTGATGATGAATATTCGCTGATTTTTTAACTTGAAAAGGTTGTGTGAACTTCAATTGTCTAGGAAAATTTTCATTGATAGTTTGTATAAAGATCCTACAGAGATGTGTTGATGACAACGTGGGTAGATGTATTCATGACAAGGTGGGTGTACTGTAATTTTAAAATTATTTTTTGTAGTCTTGCCTATATTCAACTACTTTGGCTTACTGTTCAGGCTATTGGATTTCTGCTTCTGAACATGCATCTGCATATTTTCTATTACCTACACTCTATCATACACTCTGGATACATCTTGGAACAATCAATATTCATTTATCTTCAAGCACAGTGCGTTGTATGAACTACTTGAGTTCTTCCTGACTGCGAAATCTTCAAAAGGTCATCGTGCAAGTCAACTTGCATGTATGGTACCCATTATTTCAAACATTTATGTTCTCTTATCTCTTGTTAGTGCCTTCTGTGTTCCCTTTTGATTGATTGAGTTTTTTTGTCCATGTTGTGTTATTTCAGAACAGTGGTGGTTGTTCAGATAAGCAACATTTGCATCCACAGGGCTTGAGGCTTTAAGGTACTCTCCGGATGAATCCATTCTTCAATACTTGTGGAAGCTTTTCGAATGCCAACTAAATATTTCAGGTGGTTTTTGGTGTCCCGTTTAATCAATGTTTTCTTTAAATTTGTGGTAACAATAACACATCTTACATGAACAACCCCCACTCCATCTCCAGGTTTATCGTTATCTGCCCAAGCGATATTTCATTCCTTTTCTTTATAAAAAGTTGTAACTAATATATCTTTTAGGTTTTAGGTGGTTCCATGTTTCTACTTGATTGGAATGTAGTACAAGATTTTCGTTAAGATGGTTATTATTGGAGGAAGATGAAGTATGGTGAAACAGTTAATGAAATTCATGAGAAGATGAAGGTATGCTCTGTTGAGCCTTAAGCTCACTTATTGTTATATGTTTTATAGGGTGCTGTTATTTTTGTCACGAACCAAATCGAGCCGCGAGTGACACCCACACTTATCCTACTATGTGAGCGAACCAACCAATCTAAACCCCAACATTTCAAACATAATGAACAAAATATATGCGGAAGACTTAAAACTCATTAACGAAATCAATTAAATAACTTCTAAAATTTATCAATTACTATCCCCAAAATTTGGAGTCATCACCACAAGAACATCTATCCTCAATTTACTAAATCTAAGAGTATCTAGGAAGCTAGAATAAATAAAAAGATAGTCCATGCCGAAACTTCAAGGCATCAAGACATGAAGAAAAAGATCTAGTCCAAGCTAGAAGAATAAGCTCAACCTGAAATCTGGTGTAATGAAGATTGGCTAGAGTTGCGGTTGAGTTGAAGACGACGGTACGTTTGCTGCACTCCACAAATAACAAAGAAAGAAACATACAAGTAGGGGTCAGTACAAAACACAAGTACTGAGTAGGTATCATCCGCCAACTCAAAATAGAAAACAGTATATATCAGATAATATCATAAATCAACTACAATACTCAACAGGTAGCAACAACAAGTACTATAATCATTAATAAGTACGCCAAGTACACCCATGAGGACGCAAGCCTCAATACCATACTCATTTGGGAAATAGGTTCATTAAATTGAGTATATTAACATATTTCAAGATTCTTTCTCTTTACTATCCTGGTGTCGGAACGTGACACTCCGATCCTCATAATACTATCCTGGTGTCGGAACGTGACACCCGATCCATATACTATCCTGGTGTCAGAATGTGACACTCCGATCCTCATCATACTATCCTGGTGTCGGAACGTGACTCCCGATCCATATACTATCCTGGTGTCGCAACGTGACACTCTGATCCTCATCATACTATCCTGGTGTCGGAACGTGACACCCGATCCATATACTATCCTGGTGTCGGAACGTGACACTCCGATCCTCATCATACTATCCTGGTGTCGGAACGTGACACCCGATGCTCTATTACTATCCTGGTGCCGGAACGTGACACCCGATCCACTAACCTCATTCTTTTAGTTCATCAAGCCTTCTTTTATACCAAGGCATCATCATTAACAAAGAGGTTTTCAAGATTTAGGATTCAATAGCCTCATCATGCTTATTTTATCACAATTATATAATCACATTCATGCAAGCATACAATTAAGCATATAGAAGGGTTTACAATACTACCAAATACATATCATCCGCTATTAAGAGTTTACTATGAAATAGCATAAACCATAACCTACCTCCACCGAAGAATTCGGGATCAAGAAATCTACTTTAAGCTTTGCTTTCCTCTTCGTTCTCTCCTCTTGATCGATCGTTTCTCCCTCTCTCTGTACTTTCTATTTTTTCTTATTCAAACCCCTTTTCTTTTACCCTAATTAGCATATAATTAAGTATAAAAGATGGCAAAAGTGACCTACTAATTAATTCAAGGTCATCTCCTTTAACCCCCTAGTAATTGAATTATTAACATTAAACCACTAACTTCATAATTATAAGCAGGAATAGTCCAAAACTCCCCTTAAAACATTTAACAGAAATCCGACTCAGGCAGGGTTACGCAGCCTGTGACGGCCCGTCGTGCCTGCGACGGTCCGTCCTGCTGCTTCCATCACCAAGTTCAGAGACTAAATTTCACTAAAGGGTCTGTGACGGCCCGTCATGCCTGTGACGGTCCGTCCTGCCATTTCGTCGCGAAGTTCAAAGAGTTGTTCTCAGTACCCAAATTTAAGAATTCTAAGTGTTTTGGAACGAGACCACCTCGACGGTCCGTCGTGTCCATGACGGTCCGTCGTGGGATCCGTCGACCAACACAGTTTTTCCTGAAATAAAATCTTCTGCTCAAAACGACTAAACATGTCGTTACAATAGATACCAATTTACCAATCGTTCATCCTCAAACGATCACAAGAAGAAAAACAAGGGCGAAAAGGAGTACCTGAATCTGTAAACACGTGTGGGTATCTTTCTTGCTTATCAGCCTCCTTCTCCCAAGTGGACTCTTCAACTGGTCGATTCTTCCATTGAACTTTGATGGATGCAATCTCCCTTGATCTCAACTTGCGAATTTCTCTATCTAGAATGGCAACAGGCTCCTCCTCATAAGTCAAATTCTCGTCAAGTAGAACTGAATCCCAACGAATGATGTAGTTTCCATCCCCATGGTATCTTTTCAACATAGACACATGAAATACCGGATGCACTCCTGACAGTCCTGGGGGCAGGGCTAATTCATAAGCCACCTCCCCTACTCGCTTAAGTACTTTAAATGGTCCAATATACCTTGGGCTTAGCTTAACTCTTTTACCAAACCGCATCACCCAATTCATGGGCGAAACCTTCAGCAAGACTTGTTCACCCTCCATAAACTCCAAATCTCTAACCTTTCGATCTTCATATTCTTTTTGTCTACTTTAAGCTGCTAAAATCTTTTCTTGAATGCATTTCACTTTATCTAACGATTGCCTCAGAAGGTCAGTACCCAAAGGTCTAACCTCAAATGCATCAAACCAACCAATGGGAGACCTACATCTCCTCCCATACAGTTCCTCAAATGGGGCCATACCAATACTTGAGTGATAGCTATTATTGTACAAGAATTCTGCTAAGGGTAAGAAGTTATCCCAACGACCACCTAATTCTATCACACATGCACGAAGCATATCCTCCAACACTTGAATCGTTCGCTCAGACTGACCATCGGTCTGAGGATGGAACGCAGTACTAAGGTCCAACCTAGTACCCAATTCAGCATGCAATGTTTTCCAAAACTTAGAAGTAAATTGCGTACCTCTATCTGATATGATGGAGAGTGGAACCCCATGCAATCGAACAACTTCCAAGATGTAAAGTTTGGCTAACTTCTCTGCATTGTAAGTCACCTTGACTGGATTGAAGTGAGCAGACTTAGTTAACCTATCAACAATTACCCAAATGGAGTCATACTTACTCATTGTCTTGGGAAGAGCAACCACGAAATCCATTGCAATTATTTCCCACTTCTATTTAGGAATGGGCATTCTCTGAAGTGTTCCTCCGGGCCTCTGGTGTTCATATTTTACTTGCTGCCAATTTGGACATTTGGCGACAAACTCCACAATGTCACGCTTCATTCTACTCCACCAAAAATGTTGCTTTAGGTCACGATACATCTTGGTTGCACCAGGTTGTATAGAATACCTTGAACTATGAGCCTCTGTAAGAATAGTGTGGATCAAATCATCGACGCGGGGTACACATACCCTTCCCTTAATTCTCAAAACACCTTCCTCATCGATTTTTGCTTCCTTAGCCTCTCCTCGCAACACCTTATCTCGGATCCGAATCAGCTTCTCATCATTAAACTGCGTTCCCTTAATCTTGTCAAGAAAGGAAGATCTTGCCTCCATACAAGCCAACAATCCTCCCTTTTCATTTACCTCTAACCTCATAAAGTCGTTAGCCAGAGTCTGAACCTCTCTAGCCAATAGACGTCTAGAAACTTGCAAGTGAGCTAGACTTCCCATGCTTCCTGCCTTTCTACTTAAGGCGTCTGCCACAACATTAGCCTTTCCTGGATGATACAAGATAGTGATATCGTAGTCCTTCAGTAGTTCCATCCATCTCCTATGTCTCAAGTTCAAATCTTTTTGAGTAAAAACATACTGTAGGCTACGATGATCCATATAGACTTTGCACTTAACCCCATATAGATAGTGTCTCCATTGCTTTAATGCAAACACTACCACAGCCAACTCCAAATCATGGGTCGGATAGTTACGTTCATGCACTTTTAATTGCCTCGAAGCATAAGCAATCACATTCTTCTCTTGCATTAGCACTGCACCCAAACCCGATAGGATGCATCACAATAGACAATGAAATTCTTACCTTCCACTGGCAAGGTAAGAATTGGCGCAGTAGTCAACGAAGTCTTGAGCTTCTGAAAGCTTTCTTTGCACTCGTCCGACCATACAAATGGAACACTTTGCTTAGTCAAATTTGTCAGTCGGGAAGCAATAGAGGAAAATCCCTTGACAAATCGACGGTAGTAGCTAGCTAAACCAACAAAGCTCCTTACCTCTGTAACATTAGTAGGTCTCTCCCAATTCTTCACTGCTTCAATCTTAGATGGATCCACCATCACTCCATCCTTAGAAATCACGTGCCCTAAGAAGGACACTGAATCTAGCCAAAACTCACACTTGGAGAATTTGGCATAAATCTTTTTCTCCCTCAACATTCCCAATACAATTCTCAAGTGCTCCTCATGTTCTTTCTTGCTCTTTGAGTATACCAATATATCATCAATGAATACAATGACAAAGAGATCCAGATATGGCTTAAAAATCCCATTCATCAAGCTCATGAAAGCGGCAGGGGCATTTGCAAGCCCAAAAGACATTACTAAGAACTCATAATGCCCATACCTTGTCCGAAAAGCAGTCTTGGGCACATCCGTTGCCCGTATTTTCAATTGATGTTAACCAGATCTCAAATCGATTTTTGAGAAGGTACAAGCACCTTGTAACTGATCGAACAAATCATCGATGCGACGAAGACGATACTTGTTCTTAACAGTTACCTTATTCAGTTGTCTGTAGTCTATGCACATCCGAAAACTCCCATCCTTCTTCTTCACAAACAAAACAGGAGCACCCCAAGGAGATGCACTTGGTCTAATGAAGCCTTTTCCTAACAATTCTTGAAGTTGAGCCTTTAACTCCCTTAACTCCGCGGGAGCCATTCTATAAGGGGGTATAGAAATGGGGCGAGTACCTGGTTCCAGATCAATGCAAAAGTCAATATCTCTATCTGGTGGCATACCAGGAAGGTATGCAGGGAACACATCCAGAAACTCACGGACTACCGAAACCGACTCAATTGAAGGTACTTGGGTAGTGTCATCCCTGACGTGTGCCAAGAAAGCTAAACACCCTTTACTAACCATTCTATTAGCACGAAGAAAGGAGATGATACGAACCGGAGTGGAAGTGTAGTCGCCCTCCCATACTAACGGATCTGTCCCAGGCTTGGCCAACGTTACAGTTTTAGCATTACAATCTAAGATTGAAAAATTTGGAGAAAGCCAAGTCATACCCAAAATTACATCAAAATCAACCATTTCTAAGATAACCAAGTCTACATGAGTATTGCTCCCCACAAAAGTCACCATACAAGACCTATATACCCTTTCAACTATCACAGACTCACCCACCGGAGTAGACACACGAATAGGCATGTCAAGCAATTCACAAGGTAAATTAAGACCAGTAGCAAATGAGGAACATACATAAGAAAATGTGGATCAAGGATCAAACAATATAGAAGCCATGCAATCACAAACCAAAAGATTACCTGTGATAACAGCATCAGATGTCTCCGCTTCAGACCGCCCGGGGAAAGCGTAACAATGGTCCCTATCGCCTGTCTGTCCGTTGCCCCTACCATGTTGTGGTGTAGTGGCTCTAGTTTGCCCATCACCCCGGCCATTTTGGTGACCACCATTACCTCGACCACCACGTCCTCCAGAATGACGGCCTCTTCCATGACCACCTCTACCTCTGACTATTGGAGGTCTGTAACTTTGTTTTGGACAATACCTCTTAATATGTCCAGTCTCCCCACATCCATAACACTCTCTGTATTCAAGCATTGGTCTCTGTGAGAATGACGAAGTCTGGGGATAACCTCTAAACTCAGAGAAATGTTGACTGGTCGGCGGTGGACCCCCAACTACAGTCTGCAATGAAGATTGAATAGGTCGGGCTGGGTAACCTCCTGAACCCTGCCCTCTGGAGTAAGAACCATTAAACTCACCTCCCTTACGAAACCTTTTTGATGTCGATGCCATGGTGAAGTCATCTGGCTTCACTCCCTCCACCTCTATCACGAAGTCTACCACTTTCTGAAAGGATTTTGCCGTAGCTGCTACCTGTAAGGCTGAAATCCGCAACTGTGACCTCAACCCCTTCACAAAACGGCGAATCCGTTCTTGTGTACTGAAATAAAGCTGGGTGGCATACCTGGATAATGCACGAAACTTAGCCTCATACGCAGTAACCGACATCCTACCTTGCTCTAGGCTCAAGAACTCATCTCTCCTCCTATCCCTCTTGGTCCGGGGGATATATTTCTCCATAAATAAACTAGAGAATGACGCCCAAGTCATAGGTGGCGCCTGTGCGGGTTGACACTCAACATGTGACCGCCACAACATTTTGGCATTTACCTGAAACTGATAGGTTACAAACTCAAAACCAAACCGTTCCACTATGCCCATTTTATGTAATAACTCATGACAGTCAACCAGAAAATCGTAGGCATCCTCAGATTCAGCACCCTTGAAGACGGGAGGTTTCAATTTCAAGAACTTACTTAAATGTTCATGCTGATCACTTGTCATTATAGGCCCTGTAGTCAACCGAGCAAACGTGCCTATTTCCAATGAGGCATCCATGCGGGGAGCCACAGTAGCTGCATGTTGTACCTCCGGAACCTGAGGTGCTGGTGCAGAAAACACTGGAGGTGTCTGGCCTTGATCAGATAACCCGCTAAGATAGACAAGAACCTGATTAATAATCTCTGGGGTAGGTTGGGGTGGCAATTCCTCATTCTGCACTTGCTCATTTTCCCCTTCCTCACCCTCTCTTACTACTTCCTCAGTTGGTGGAGGAGTCACCGCCCTAGCACCAGATGGGCTAGGTGCTTGTCCTCTTCCTCTAGAGGACGTCCTCCCACGACCTCTTCCACGGCCTCTTGCCACTACTCCTCTTCGAGCTACAGCCCCAGTGGCTGGCTCAGACGCATCTTGACTTGCCAATGTTGGTGTTGGCGCAGT
Organism: Solanum peruvianum; assembly: GCA_027705065.1. Taxonomy (NCBI): domain Eukaryota; kingdom Viridiplantae; phylum Streptophyta; class Magnoliopsida; order Solanales; family Solanaceae; genus Solanum; species Solanum peruvianum. The sequence goes on from JAKWJD010001765.1 coordinate 17,751,222, forward strand.
TGTTGCTCTAGTTCTAACCATCTGCGAAATAGAGTGAAGATGGTCAGATACCAATTTGTATCACCTAGATACCAATTGGATCCAAGTAATAGCACGAAAGAAAGAAAGAAAGAATGGAATTTTCCTAAAGTCTTATAGCCTCTGAAAGAAAAGTAAAGGCGTCCCCCTACCGTTCCTTAAGACTCTACTAGACTCATTCTTGTTCGATGAGACCAACGAACCTAATGCTCTGATACCAAGTTTGTCACGACCCAAATCGAGCCGCGAGTGACACCCACACTTATCCTACTATGTGAGCGAACCAACCAATCTAAACCCCAACATTTCAAACATAATGAACAAAATACAATGCAGAAGACTTAAAACTCATTAACGAAATCAATTAAATAACTTCTAAAATTTATCAATTACTATCCCCAAAATCTGGAAGTCATCACCACAAGAACATCTATCCTCAATTTACTAAATCTAAGAGTATCTAGGAAGCTAGAATAAATAAAAAGCTAGTCCATGCCGAAACTTCAAGGCATCAAGACATGAAGAAGAAGATCAAGTCCAAGCTAGAAGCATTAGCTCCCGTTGAAATCTGGTGTAATGAAGACTGGCTAGAGTTGCGGTTGAGTTGAAGACAACGGTACGTTTGCTGCACTCCACAAATAACAAAGAAAGAAACATACAAGTAGGGGTCAGTACAAAACACAAGTACTGAGTAGGTATCATCGGCCAACTCAAAATAGAAAACAGTATATATCAGATAATATCATAAATCAACTACAATACTCAACATGTAGCAACAACAAGTACTATAATCATTAATAAGTACGCCAAGTACACCCATGCGGACTCAAGCCTCAATACCATACTCATTTGGGAAATAGGTTCATTAAATTGAGTATATTAACATATTTCAAGATTCTTTCTCTTTACTATCCTGGTGTCGGAACGTGACACTCCGATCCTCATCACACTATCGTGGTGTCGGAACGTGACACCCGATCCATATACTATCCTGGTGTCGGAACGTGACACTCCGATCCTCATCATACTATCTTGGTGCCGGAACGTGACACCCGATCCATATACTATCCTGGTGTCGAAACGTGACACTCCGATCCTCATCATACTATCCTTGTGTCGGAACGTGACACCCGATCCATATACTATCCTGGTGTCGGAACGTGACACTCCGATCCTCATCATATTATCCTGGTGTCGGAATGTGACACCCGATCCTCTATTACTATGCTTGTGCCGGAACGTGACACCCGATCCACTAACCTCATTCTTTTAGTTCATCAAGCCTTCTTTTATACCAAGGCATCATCATTAACAAAGAGGTTTTCAAGATTTAGGATTTAATAGCCTCATCATGCTTATTTTATCACAATTATATAATCACATTCATGCAAGCATACAATTAACCATATAAAAGAGTTTACAATACTACCCAATACATATCATCCGCTATTAAGAGTTTACTATGAAATAGCATAAACCATAACCTACCTCCACCGAAGAATTCGTGATCAAGAAATCTACTTTTCCAAAGCTTTGCTTTCCTCTTCGTTCTCTCCTCTTGATCGATCGTTTCTCCCTCTCTCTGTTCTTTCTATTTTTTCTTATTCAAACCCCTTTTCTTTTACCCTAATTAGCATATAATTAAGTATAAAAGATGGCAAAAGTAACCTACTAATTAATTCAAGGTTATCTCCTTTAACCCCAAGTAATTGATTATTAACATTAAACCACTAACTTCATAATTATAAGCAGGAATAGTCCAAAACGCCCCTTAAAACATTTAACAGAAATCCAACTCAGGCAGGGTTACGCAGCCTGTGACGGCCCGTCGTGCCTGCGACGGTCTGTCCTGCTGCTTCCGTCACCAAGTTCAGAGACTAAATTTCACTAAAGGTTCTGTGACGGCCCGTCATGCCTGTGACGGTCCGTCCTGCCATTTCGTCGCGAAGTTCAGACAGTTGTTCTCAGTACCCAAATTTCAGAATTCTAAGTGTTTTGGAACGAGACCACCTCGACGGTCTGTCGTGCCCATGACGGTCCGTCGTGGGATCCGTCGACCAAGACATTTTTTCCAGAAATAAAATCTGCTGCTCAGAACGACTAAATAGGTCGTTACAGTTTTAGTATCTATCGGTGAAGTTGTCTACTTTTCTGATTGCTTTTTTCAAGATCTCTAGTAAAAACATGAGATTGCTTGTGTTCAAACTACATGTTTCATCTATGATCTATTTTATCACAGGCATTTTCCTTAACCAAATACCTAACATCTTATTTATCATTTTCAGAATACATTATTGTTTAATATGCTCTATTCAGTTATACATATTTGGTTAGCTTTATAACATCATGCATGCCAATATCTTTGAAGTACTGACACGTACTATACGTTAAATTTTATTATAATGTAGGTTCAGCTCAAGAGGACATCGATTCTCGATTCGTATTCAGCAATATCAATGGTGAGTCCTAATTTTTCAAGGATGATTGGCATGTTTTATATTTAATCTTTCATTTAAGTTTAGTTTTGCTAGAGTTAGCTCCAGGAATGTCCATCATCTCTAGTTAGTTAGAGACTTCTTATTCATGCATAGTTTTTCTCACGCCCCGAGGCCCCATTGACGTAACATTGGATATAAGATCAAGACTAACCCCCAAGATAACCTTCATAAGCATATAAGATCAACACCTTGAAGAGTCTAAACATAAGAAATCGAAACCCTATATTATAAACCCTAAGAAACGTAAAAACTTTAAAAATATAATAATACCACCGTCAACCTAAAACATTAAAAAATGCTAATCATGTACCAAAATAAAATCGTAAAGCGTAAAAATATTAAACTAAAATCTAGAACTCTAAACCTTAGACCTTAAAAGAGGGCTAAACCTAAAACCCCAAATTATATAGAACACTAAGAAACCCTAAACCCTATGAAAACCTAAAACCTAATAAAAGTTTACTTTATAAATCCAATAAAACCCTTAAAACGGTTATGCTTGGGAAAAAATTAAAATCATTTTAAAAGCCCAAGCCCTAAAAAATCCTAAAAATAAAATCCTATGCTCTATATAATAACCCTAAATTTTAAGAAATCCAAATTTGTATAAATAAAAAAGACAAAGACACATTTAAAGATTTTAAAAACCTAATCATAAATATCATAAATCTAAAAAAACTTAAATCCTAAAATTCTTTAACCTAAAATCCGCATCACTAAACGTAAAACCTATACCTTAGGGTTTAATCTTAAATCCTTAACATTAATAATCCTTAAAGAACCATTTAAATCCATTGAGAAAGTCATAATCTAAAACCCTAAAAAATCATAATCTCAAAACCTAAGCCCTAAGCCCTATGAACTCCTAAACCGTAAAACAATAATGATGGTAAAAATTTTCATAAAAGTTGTAAGTAAAAAAAAATCATAAACTAAAAAATTCCTAGGAAAACTTAAGCTCTAAACCCTAACCTAAAAATCCTTAACCGAATATGTAACCTCTTATTCATCATGCTCTATTCAGTTATGTATATTTGGTCAGCTTTATAATATCATACATGCTAATATCATTCAAGTACTGACACGTACTCTACGTTAGATCTTTTCATAATGTAGGTGAATCTCAAGCGGAAATCAATTCTCGATCCATATTCAGCAATATCAGTGGTGAGTCCTCGTTCTTTGAGGATGATTGACATATTTTATATTTAATCATTCATTTAAGTTTAGTTTTGCTAGAATTAGTTTCGGGAATGTCCAACATCTCTAGTTAGTAAGAGACTTTTTATTCATGCATAGTTTTTCTCACTCCCCGAGGTTACCCCCTTGACGTAACACTGGATATAAGATCAGGACTAACCCCAAGATAATCTTCATAACCTTATAAGATCATCACCTTGAAGATTCTAAACATTAGAAATTGAAACCCTAGATCATAAACCGTAAGAAACGCTAAAACATTTAAAAACTTAATCATACAACCATCAACCTAAAACATTAAAAAATGCTAATCACAAACCTAAATAAAATCGTAAAGATTAAAAAACTCTTAACCTAAAATCCAAAACTCGAAACCTTAAACCTTAAAAGAGGGATAAACCTAAAACCCCAAATTATATGGAACACTAAGAAACCCTAAACCCTATGAAAACCTAAAACCTAAGAAACGTTTACTTTATAAATCCAATAACACCCTTAAAATGGTTATGTTCGTGAAAATTTTTAAATCATTTTAAAAGCCTCAGTCCTAAAAAACCCTAAAAATAAAATGCTATGCCCTAAATCCAATATAATCCTAAATTTTAAGCAATCCTAATTTGTAAGAATAAAAAAAAAACAAAGAAACATTTAAAAGATTTTAAAAACCTAAATATAAATATCATAAATCTAAAAAAAACGTAAAACCTAAAATTCTTTAACCCAAAATCCGAAACACTAAACTTAAAACTTATACCTTACGGATTAAACCTTAAATCCTTAACATTAAACATCCCTAAAAAACATTTAAATCCTTTAAGAAAATCATAATCTGAAACCCTAAAAAAAATAATCTAAAACCCTAAGTCATAATCCCAAAGAACTCCTAAACCGTAAAACAATAATGATCATAAAAAATTGATAAAAGTCGTAACTATAAACAAATGATAAACTAAAAAGTCTTTGGAAAACATAAGCTTGAAACCCTAACCTAAAAATCCTAAACCGAATATGTATCCTCTTATTCATCATGCTCTATTCAGTTATATATATTTGGTCAGCTTTATAATATCATGCATGTCGACATGTTTCAAGTAATAACAAATACTCTATGTTACATCTTCTCATAATGTAGGTCTCAACATTTAGGTCATGAGAACATCGATTCTCGATACATTTTCATCAATATCAGTGGTGAGTCCTCGTTATTCGAGGATGATCGACATGTTTTACATTCTATCTTTCATTTTAGTTTAAGTTTTGCTAGAGTTCGGTGGGGGAATGTCCCAACATCTCTATTTTGTTTAGGATTTTATTCATGCATAGTTTTAGTCTTACCCTGAGTTTACCCCCATGACATAACATTGGTCGTAGGATCATGACTAACCCCAAGATGACGACCTTCATAAGCACATAAGATCAACACCTTTAAGAGCTTAAATATAAGAAATTTAAACCTTAAATCCTAAACCCTAAGAAACACAAAACCATTTAAAAACATAATTTTAAAATCACATACCTAAAACATTTAAAAGCCCTAATCCTAAAAATCATAAACCTGAATAAAATTTTAAAGGGTAACTAACTCTTAACGTAAAATTCAAAACTTTAAACCTTAACCCTTACCGTAGGACTAAACCCAAAACCCCATAATATGCAACACTAAAAAACCCTAACCCTATGAAAAGATTAAACCTAAAAAAAAAATTCATTCAAACCCCTAAAACTATTATGCTTGGGAAAAAATTTAAATCCTCTTTAAACTCTAAATCCTCAAAACACCTACCACTTTTCATAGTATAGGTATATGTCCTCATCACTCAGGTCACGCGGACATTTGTTCTCAATCCGTATTCAGCAATGTCAACGGTGGTCCTCGTTCTTCGAGGATGATTGACGTGTTTTATACTGAATCTTTGATTTTAGTTTTAGTTTTGCTAGAGTTATTTGGGGGAATATTCCAGTATCTTGAGTTACATGCCCCGAGGTTACCCCCTTGACGTAACACAGTACATTGGATCACGACTAACCCCAGGATAACCTTCATAAGCATATAAGATCAACACCTTTAATAGACTAAACATAAGAAACTGAAACGCTAAATCCTAAGCCATACAAAATGCTAAAACATTTAAAAACATAATAAAAAAAATCATATTTCTAAAAAAACGTTCAAAAAACCTAATCATAAGAATCATAAACCTAAATAAAATTGTAAAGCGTAAAAAACTCTTAACCTAAAATCAAAAACTCTAAACCTTAAACCTTACCATAGGGCTAAATCCAAAACCGTATATTATATAGAACACAAAGAAACCCTAAACAATAAGAAAACCTAAAAGCTAACAAAAGGTAACTTAAAAAATCCATTAAAACCCTTAAAACTGTTATGCTCGGGAAAAAAATTAAACTTCTTTACAACTCGAAGCCCTCAAAAACCCTAAACTTAAAATCCTATGCCCTAAATCCAACATAAACCGAAATCTTAAGAAATCCCTTTTTTTTAAAAAACAAAGAAACCCTAAAAGATTTTTAAAGCCTAACCATAAATATCATAAACCTAAAAAACGTTAACCCTAAAAACTCTTAACCTAAAATCCGAAACAATAAAGTTTAAACCCTTTACCTTAGGTCTTAAACCCAAAATCCTTAACATAAAAAAAATCGTAAAAAAATCATTTAAACCCATAAAGAAAATTGTAAGCGATAGACCCTACAAAATGCCAAAAAAAAAGTCTAAATTCCTAAAATCTAAAACCTAAACCATAAAATCCTAACATACACTAAGAAACACTTTCCTAATAAACTTTCAACCATATACCCATATGAATCATATGATCCTAAAACCAAAACCCTGAGAAACCTTATACCTCAGAAACCCTAAGACAAAAAATCCTATGAAACCTTAAAAATCATGTAAATACTCTAAATCTAAAATTCTAAAAGAAAATCCCTTAATAAACCCCTAAAAATCTCAAACCTAAAAAATCAAAAAAAAAATTTAAAGCCCCTAAATCATAAGGGACCTTAAATCTCAAGCTCAAAATCCTGAACCCTAAAACCTAAGGAAGGTAAATAGTTAACCCTTATAAATCATAAGCCAAAACCTAAAACCTAAACCTAAAATAACACTAAGAAACACTAAATCCTACAATCAATACAAAAAAAATTAAAAAATCTAAACCTAAAAGGAAACTAAATAATTTTCAACCTTATAAACCTAAATTCTAAACAACCCTAAACTTAAACTAATAAACCCTAAATCCTAACTCCTAAGCCCTAAAAGACGCAAAAAAACCTTAGAGACGTTAAACGTTAACATCCAACCCTATGAAACTTAAAACCTAAATCTTAGAGATAAACCCCCACCCTTAGCGTTTTTCACGACCCAAAATCGAGCCACGACTGGCACCCACACTTACCCTCCTATGTGAGCGAACCAACCAATCTAAACCCTAACATTTCAGTATAATATCAACAAAAGTAATGCGGAAGACTTAAAACTTATTAATAAAAACCAATTCAATAACTATTAAAATTCAACATCTATTATTCCCCAAAATCTGGAAGTCATCACCACAAGAACATCTATGATCAAATTACTAAACTAAGAGTATTCTAAGAAGCTAAAACAAGTAAAAGCTAGTCCATGCCGGAACTTCAAGGCATCAAGACATGAGGAAGAAGATCCAGTCCAAGCTAGAAGCATTAGCTCACCCTGAAGATCCGGTGTGACGAAGACTGGCTAGAATTGTGGTTGAGTTGAAGAAGATGGCACGTTTGCTGCACTCCACAAATAACAAAGAAGAAAACATAAAAGTAGGGGGTCAGTACAAACACAAGTACTGAGTAGATATCATCGTCCAACTCAAAATAGAAGACAATATATATCAAGTAATATTATAGAACAAACTACAATACTCAACATGCGACATTTACCATTATCATAACTCTTGGTCATAACACTAAGCACATCAATGAGGACTCACGCCTCCCCATCATACTCATTTGGGAATTAGGTTCATTAGATTGAATTTATTAACATATTACAAGATTCATTATATTTATTCCCCTCGTGTCGGTACATGACACTCCGCTCCATATACTATCCTGGTGCCGGAACGTGGCACTCCGATCCTCATATACTATCCTGGTACCGGAACGTGGCACCCGATCCATATACTATCCTGGTGTCGGAACGTGACACTCCGATCCTCATTCTATCCTGGTACCAGAACGTGGAACCCGATCCATATACTATCCTGGTGTCGGAACGTGACACTCCAATCCTCATTCTATCCTGGTACCGGAACGTGGCACCCGATCCATATACTGTCCTGGTGTCGGAACGTGACACTCCGATCCTCATTCTATCCTGGTACCGGAACGTGGCACCCGATCCTCTATTTCTATCCTGGTACCGGAACGTGGCACCTGATCCATATACTATCCTGGTGTCGGAACGTGACACTCCGATCCGCATTCTATCCTGGTACCGGAACGTGGCACCCGATCCCCTAATCTCACCACTTTCGTTCATCAAGCCTTCTTTTATACCAAGGCATCATCATTAACAAAGAGATAAGAATTTCTTTTCAAAATTTGGGATTCAATAGCTTCATCATGCTTATTTATTCACAATTACATAATCATATTCATGCAAGCATACAATTAAGCATATAGAAGGGTTTACAATACTACTAACACATATCATTCACTATTAAGAGTTTACTACGAATAGTGTGAAAACCATAACCTACCTCCACCGAAGATTAGTGATCAAGCAAGCAAATTCCCCAAAGCTTTGTGATTTCCCCATCTCGATCGATCCTCTCTCTCTTCGTTTCTCTTTCCCTCTCTTTGTTCTTTCTATTTTTCTTATTTAAACCCTCTTCCTTTTACCCTATTTAGCATGTAATTAAGTATAAAAGATGACAATAATGACCCACTAATTAACTCAAGGTTACCTCTTTTAACCCCAAGAAATTGAGTTATTAATACTAACCCACGAAATTTATAATTATAGCAAGAATAGTCCAAAACGCCCCTTTAAAGCTTAACCAGAAATCCGACCCAATCTGGGATTACGCAACCTGTGACGGCACGTCGTGCCTGCGACGGTCCGTCCTGCAGGTCGTCGCAAAGTTCAGAGACTCAATTTCCACCAAAGAGTCTGTGACGGTCCGTCGTGCCCACGACGGTCCATCCTGCCATGTCGTCACGAAGTTCAGAGAGTTGATTTCAGTACCCAATTTCAGAATTTCTAAGTGTTTTGAAACGAGACCCTGCGACGGTCCGTCGTGGGGTCCGTCGTCTTAGCCAATTTTCCAGAATTAAAATATGCTGCTCAAAACGACTAAACAGGTCGTTACAATAGATACCAATTTACCCATTGTTCGTCCTCGAACGATCACAAGAAGAAAAAAAAACAAGGGCGAGAAGGAGTACCTGAATCTTTAAACAGATGTGGGTATCTTTCTTGCATATCGGCCTCCTTCTCCCAAGTGGCTTCTTCAACCGGCTGATTCTTCCATTGCACCTTGATGGATGCAATATCCCTTGACCTCAACTTGCGGACTTCTCTATCTAAAATAGCAACAGCCACTTCCTCATAAGACAAATTCTCATCAAGCAAAACTGAATCCCAACGGATAATGTAGTTGCCATCCCCATGGTATCTTTTCAACATAGACACATGAAATACCGGATGCACTCCGGACAGCCCTGGAGGCAAGGCTAATTCGTAAGCCACCTCCCCTACTCGTTTAAGTACTTCAAAGGGACCAATATACCTTGGGCTTAGTTTACCTCTTTTACCAAACCGCATCACCCCTTTCATGGGCGAAACCTTCAGCAAGACTTGTTCACCCTCCATGAACTCTAAGTCTCTAACATTTGGATCTGCATATTCTTTTTGCCTACTTTGCGCCGCTAAAAGCTTTTCTTGAATAGATTTCACTTTCTCTAAAGAATCCCTCAAAAGGTCCGTACCCCAAGGTCTAACCTCAAATGCATCAAACCAACCAATGGGAGACCTACATCTTCTCCCATACAGTGCTTCAAATGGGGCCATGTCGATACTTGAGTGATAACTATTATTGTATGAAAACTCCGCTAAGGGTAAGAAGTTATCCCAATGACCACCAATTTCTATCACGCATGCACGAAACATATCCTCCAACACTTGAATCGTTCGCTCAGACTGACCATCGGTCTGAGGGTGAAATGCAGTATTGAGGTCCAACCTAGTACCCAATTCAGTATGCAATGTTTTCAGTACTGAGGTTCCCTCTCTTTGTTCTTTCTATTTTTCTTATTCAAACCCTCTTCCTTTTACCCTAATTAGCATGTAATTAAGTATAAAAGATGACAATAATGACCCACTAATTAACTCAAGGTTACCTCTTTTAACCCCCAAGAAATTGAGTTATTAATACTAACCCACGAAATTTATAATTATAGCAGGAATAGTCCAAAACGCCCCTTTAAAACTTAACCAGAAATCCGACCCAGACTGGGATTACGCAACCTGTAACGGCCCATCGTGCCTGCGACGGTCCGTCCTGCAGGTTGTCGCAAAGTTAAGAGACTCAATTTCCACCAAAGAGTCTGTGACGGTCCGTCGTGTCCACGACGGTCCGTCCTGCCATGTCGTCACGAAGTTCAGAGAGTCGATTTCAGTACCCAATTTCAGTATTTCTAAGTGTTTTGAAACGAGACCCTGCGACGGTCTGTCGTGCCCATGACGGTCCTTCGTCTCAGCCAATTTTCCAGAATTAAAATCTGCTGCTCAAAACGACTAAACAGGTCGTTACAGCCTTATAGAACTTTAAGAAGCTCTTAACCTTCAATCTTATGAAACACTAAAAATTGTAAACCATATAAAACACTAAAACTAAAAATTTCCAATACAAACCATAAAACCCTAAAAAATCATAAATTAAAACCGTAAGTCCTAGCCCTGAGAACTTCTAAAACGTACAACCAATAATGATCTTAAAAAATCGTCAAAAGTTGTTGATAAAAAAAGATTTTAACCTAAAAAATATCCTAGAATAACTTAATCACTAAACCCTTTAAAAATTCTTAACCAAATACATAACCTCTTATTCATCATATATAACCTCTTATTCATCATGTTCAGAATGTACCATTGTTCAATATGCTCTATTAAGTCAAATATATTTGGTTAGCTTTATAATATCGTGCATGCCAATATCTTTCAAGTACGGACATATACTCTACATATCATCTTCTCAAAATTTAGGTTCAGGTTCTCATCATTCAGCTCACGCGGACATCGTTTCTGGATCCGTATTCAGCAATATCAGTGGTTAGTCCTTGTTCTTCGATGATTATTGGCTTATTTTATATTCACTCTTTAATTTTAGTTTCAGAGTTAGCTGGCAGAATGTCTCAGCATCTATAGTTCGTAAGAGTCTCCTTATTCATGCATATTTTTTGTCACACCCCGAGGTTACTTTTTGTCACGCCCCGAGGTTACTCCCTTGATGTAACACTGGACATAGTTTCACGACTAACCCCAAGATAACATTCATAAGCATATAAGAAATTGAAACACTAAATACTAAATCCTAGAAACGCTAAAACATTTAAAAACTTAATCGTAAAAATCAGAAACCGCAAATATTTAAAAACTCTAATCATAAAAATCATTAACATAAATAAAATCATAAAGCGTAAAAAACTCCTTACCTAAAATTCAAAACTCTAAACCTTTAAACTTACCATAGGGCTAAAGCTTAAACCCCAAAATATATGGAATACTAAGGACCCCTAAACCCTTAGAAAATTTAAAATCCAAAAAAAGTTAACTTTAAAGATCCATTAAAACCCCTTAAACTATTGTGCTCAGGAAAACATGTAAATCTCCTTAAAACCCTAAGCCTTAAAAAAAATAAACTTAAAATCTTATGCCCTAACTCCAAACTAACTCTAAATCTTAAGAAATCCAATTTTGTAAAAAGAACCAAATAAACCCTTATAGAATTTAGAACCCTAATCATAAAAATCATAAACTTAAAAATCGTAAACCCTAAAAAAACTTAACCTAAATTCCGAAACACTAAAATTTAAACTTTATACCTTTGGCTAAAACCCTAAATCCTTAACATCAAAATACTCTAAAAATTATTTAAACCCATTAAGAAAATGTAAGTGATAAACCCTAAAAAATGTAAAAAAAATAATTAAAATCTAAATCTCTAAAACCTAAAACCTGAACCAATTGATCCTAACATACACCAAGATAAACTTCCATAATAAAATTTTAACTTTAAACCCTTATAAATCATAAGATCCTAGACACTAAACCCTGAGAAACTTTATAGCTAAGAATTCCTAAGACACTAAATCCTAAGAAACCTTAAAAACCATGTAAATATTCTTGAAAAAATCCCTTTTTAAACCCCCAAAATCTCAAACATAAAAAAACCTATAAAATAGTAAGCCCGACACCATATTTTACCATAAAATAATTTTAAAGAACCCTTAATCCTATGAAACCCTAAATCATAAGAAAACCTAAACCCTGAAAATCACTAAGTTGACCTAAACCCTAAATAATCTATAAAAAAATAAAGTGCCTAAAACCTAAGGAACCCTAAATTCGAAACTCCAAATCTTGAAGCCTAAAACCTAAGAAACGCTAAATCTTAAACCCTTAAAAATCGTAAGCCAAAAACCCAAATCCTAAACCTAAAATAACATTTAGAAAATTTTAAACCCTGAACAACCCTTCACCCTGAAAAACAAAAAAAAAAAACAAAACTTGGTGACCTTAAATGTTAACATCAAACTCTAAGAAACATAAAACCTAAACCTCATGTATAAATCCCCAACCCCAAAGGTGGATCTAGGATTTGCAGATCGGGGGTGCCACAACATTAATATAAGATAAAATAATCAGTTGTTTTAATTTTGGGTTAGAATTCGGGTTATTGATATTTTTTTAAAAAAAAAATCAATCAAATATGCATGTTAGTAATATTTTCTTTTTGATTATTTGTTATTACAGATAAATAAACAATTAAATTTTAATTTTCTTTTTGGAATTAGATGTCTTATTCGTTAAAACTTTGAGAAATAAAAAGTATTTTACATTAAAATTTTAGTTTGTGTATAAATCATATTATAGTATTAAAATAATATATTTATATAACATTGAATTTATGTGTCGTTGGATATATATAATAGGGAAAGAATAAAAACTATAATTCCAGCCTAGTTAGTCATCTTGTTTAGCAAGAACCTCGATGAAGAGCGAAATAACCTTTAACTTAAAAAAAAATACTCTATTAATAATATTCATAATTTTTTAAATTTATATATTCTTAAAATATTACTATTTAAATATATTCTTAATAATTTTTATTGATAAAAACAACATGTGTAACGACCTGTTTAATCGTTTCGAGCAGTAAAATCATTTGTGATAAAAACAGACTTGGTCGACGGATCGCGCGACGGACTGTCATGGTCACGACGGACCGTGACGGACTCCGTCGTCCCACACTTGTGAAAATTCTCGTGTGGCTCCCTTCATTACCCTCGATGACTGGTAGGACGAACCGTCATAGGCACGACGGTCCGTCGAGCGTCTTCGTGCCAAAACACTTAAACTATGAAATCTGGGTACGAGGATGAACTCTTTGAACTTCGCAACGGAATTGCAGCACGGACCGTCGTAGACACGACGGACCGTCACAAGACCTCTTTACTGTTTTGATTCTCTGAACCTTGTGACGGACCTGCAGGACGGAGCGTCGCAGGTACGACGGGCCATCACGAGCTGCGTAACCCCGACTGGGTCGGATTTCTGCTAATGTTTTCAGGGGTGTTTTGGACTATTCCAGATTATAATTAGGAAATTAGTGGGGTAAGTTTAATAATGTATTTACTTGGGGGTTAAAGGAGATAACCTTGAAATAAATAGTGGGTTACTTTTATTATCTTTTATAATTAATTATATGATAATTAGGGTAAAAGAAGAAGAGTCTGAAGAAGAAAAATAAAAAGAACAGAGAGAGGGAGAACGAGCGAGAAAAGGGAGAAGCGAAGAGGAAAGCAAAGGCATTGAGAAGTAGCTTGCTTGATTACGATTCTTCAGTGGAGGTAGGTTATGGTTTATGCTATTTCATAGTAAACTCTAAATAGCGATTACTATTTATTGGGTGGTATTGTAAAGTCTTCTATATGCTTAATTGTGTGGTTGCATGATGTGATTATGTAATTGTGATGGATTAGAATGATGAGGTTGTTGAATCTTAAACCTTAAATCCTCTCTATTAATGATGACGCATTGACGTAAAAGAGGCTTGATGAACTAAAATAATGAGACAAATGGATCGGGTGTCCCGTACCGACACGTAGTATTAGGGGATCGGATGTCACGTACCAACACATAGTATTAGAGAATCGGGTGTCACGTACCGACACGTAGCATTAGGGGATCAGGTGTCACGTACCGACACGTAGTATTAGGGGATCGGAGTGTCACGTTCCGACATGTAGTAGTAGGGGATCGGAGTGTCATGTTCCGACACAAGAAGAATAAAGAGAATGAATCTGGAATTATGTTAATATACTCAATTCAAAGAACCTATTTCCCAAATGAGTATGGTGTGGAGGCTTGAGTCCTCATAGATGTGCTTGGTGTTGTTGCCAATGGATCTTGTACTTGTTGTTGTCACCTGTTGAGTATTGTAGTTGATTTTATTTTATTATTCAGTATATATTGCTTTCTATTTTGAGTTGGCCGATGATACTTACTCAGTACGTGTTCCTTGTACTGGCCCCTACTTGTATTTTTCTTTTTGTTATTTGTGGAGTGCAGCAAACGTACCATCGACTTCGACTCGTCCGCAACTCTAGCCAGTCTTCAGCATATCAGATTTCAGGGTGAGCTATTATTCCTAGCTCGGACTGGATTCTTTCCTTCACGTCTTGATGTCTTGAAGTTTGGACATGGACCATCTCTTTTACTTATTTTAGCTTCTTAAATACTCTTAGATTTAGAAATTTGAGGATAGATGTTCTTGGTGTGATTAGTTCGAGATTTTGGGGATGATAGTTGATAAACTTTAGAAGCGTATTTATTGGTGACATTAATAAGATTTTGAGTCTTCCGCATTATATTTTGTTTATTATGGTTAATATATTGGTAAATGTTAGGGTTTAGATTTGTTGGTTCACTCACATAGGAGGATAAGTGTGGGTGCCACTCGCGGCTCGTTTTGGGTCATGACAAACTGGTATCAGAGCATTAGGTTCGTTGGTTTCATCACACAAGAACGAGTCTAGTATAGTCTTGAGGAACGGTAGGGGGACGCCCTTACTTTTCTTTGAGAGGCTATAGGACTTTAGGAAAATTCCATTCTTTCTTTCTTTCGTGCTATTACTTGGATCCAATTGGTATCTAGGTGATACAAATTGGTATATGACATCCTCACTCTATTTCGCAGATGGTTAGAACTAGAGCAACAACTGTGCCAACACCAACACCGACAAGACAGGATGCGTCTGAGCCAGGTACAGGGGCTGTAGCTCGAAAAGGAGCAATGGCTAGAGGCCGTCGTAGAGGTCGCGGGAGGACGTCCTCTAGAGGTAGAGGACAAACACCTGGTCCAGCTAGTAATAGGGCGGTGACTCCTCCACCGACTGATGAGGTAGTAAGAGAGGGTGAGGAAGGGGAAAATGAGCAAGTTCAAGATGAGGAATTACCACCCCAACCTACCCCAGATATGATTAACCAGCTTCTTGCTTATCTTAGAGGGTTATCTGATCAGGGCCAGACACCACAAGTGTTTTCTGCACCAGCACCTCAGTTTCCGGGAGTACAACATGCAGCTATTGTGGCTCCCCGCATGGATGCCTCATTGGAAGCAGGCACGTTTCCTCGATTGACTACAGGGCCTATAATGACGAGTGATCAGCATGAACTTTTCACTAAATTCTTGAAGTTGAAACCTCCAGTCTTCAAGGGTGCTGAATCTGAGGATGCCTATGATTTTCTGGTTGATTGTCATGAGCTGCTAAATAAGATGGGCATAGAAGAACGATTTTGCGTTGAGTTTGTGACCTATCAGTTTCAGTGTAACGCCAAAATGTGGTGGCGGTCATATGTTGAGTGTCAACCAGCACAGTCACCACCTATGACTTGGGCATCATTCTCTAGCTTATTTATGGAGAAGTATATACCCCGGACTTTGAGGGATAGGAGGAGACATGAGTTCCTGAGCCTAGAGCAAGGCAGGATGTCGGTTACTGCTTATGAGGCTAAGTTTCGTGCACTATCCAGGTATGCCACCCAGCTTTGCTTCAGTCCACAAGAGCTGATTCGCCATTTTGTGAAGGGATTGAGGTCAGATTTGCAGATTCCAGCCTTACAGGTAGCTGCTGCAGCAAAATCCTTTCAAGAAGTGGTTGATTTTGTGATAGAGGTGGAAGGGGTGAAGACGGACGACTTCACCCTGGCGTCGATATCTAAGAAGTTCCGTAAGAGAGGTGATTTTAGTGGGTCTTACTCCAGGGGGCAGAGTTCAGGAGGTTACCCAGCCCGACCTATTCAGTCTTCATTGCAGGTTATAGCTGGGGGTCCATCGCAGACCAGCCAACATTTCTCTGAGTTTTGAGGTTATCCCCAGACTTTGTCGTTCTTACAGAGACCTATGATTGACCCCAGAGAGTGTTATGGATGTGGGGAGACTAGACATATTAGGAGATATTGTCCAAAACAGAGTTACAGACCCCCAATAGTCAGAGGTAGAGGTGGTCATGGGAGAGGCCGCCATTCTGGAGGATGTGGTGGCCAAGGTAATGGTGGTCACCAAATCAACCGGGGTGGCGGGTAAGCTGGAGCTACTTCAGCGCAACATGGTAGGGGCAACGGGCAGGCAGGTGATAGGGCCCATTGTTATGCTTTCCCCGGGAGGTCTGAAGAAGAGACATCTGATGCTGTTATCACATGTAATCTTTTGGTTTGTGATTGCATGGCTTCTGTATTATTTGATCCTGAATCCACATTTTCATATGTATCTTCCTCATTTGCTATTGGTCTTGATTTACATTGTTATTTTCTTGACATGCCTATTCGTGTCTCTACTCCTGGGGGTGAGTCTGTGATAGTTGAGAAGGTGCATAGGTCTTGTCTTGTGACTTTTGTGGGGAATAATACTCATATAGACTTGATTATTCTAGAAATGGTTGATTTCGATGTAATTCTGGGTATGACTTGGGTTTCTCCAAATTTTGCAATCTTATATTGTAATGCTAAAACTGTGACATTGGCCAAGCCTGGGACAGATCCGCTAGTGTGGGAGGGTAACTATACTTCCACCCCAGTTCGTATCATCTCCTTTCTTCGTGCTAAGAGAATGGTTAGTAAGTGTTGTTTAGCTTTCTTGGCACATCTCAGGGATGATACTTCCCAAGTACCTTCGATTGAGTCTGTCTCGGTAGTCCGTGAGTTTCTAGATGTGTTTCCTGCAGACCTTCCTGGTATGCCACCGGATAGGGATATTGATTTTTGTATTGATCTGGAGCCGGGTACCCGCCCCATTTCCATACCCCCTTATAGAATGGCTCCAGCTGATTTAAGGGAATTAAAGGCCCAAGTTCAAGAGTTGTTAAGTAAAGGTTTTATTAGGCCAAATGCATCCCCTTGGGGTGCTCCTGTTTTATTTATAAAGAAGAAGGATGGAAGTTTTCGGATGTGCATAGACTACAGACAACTGAATAAGGTAACTATTAAGAATAAGTATCCTCTTCCTCGCATTGCCGATTTGTTCGATCAGTTATAAGGTGCTTGTACCTTCTCAAAAATCGATTTGAGATCTGGTTATCATCAATTGAAAATACGGGCAACGGATGTGCCAAAGACTGCTTTTCGAACCAGTTATGGGCATTATGAATTCTTAGTAATGTCTTTTGGGCTTACGAATGCCCCTGCTGCCTTCATGAGCCTGAAAAATGGGATTTTTAAGCCATATCTTGATCTCTTTGTCATTGTGTTTATTCATGATATACTGATATACTCAAAGAGCAGGAAAGAACATGAGGAGCATTTGAGAATTGTATTGGAAGTGTTGAGGGAGAAAAGGCTTTATGCCAAATTCTCCAAGTGTGAGTTTTTGCTAGTTTCAGTGTCCTTCTTGGGGCACGTAGTTTCTAAGGATGGAGTGATGGTGGATCCTTCTAATATTGAAGCGGTGAAGAGTTGGGTGAGACTTACTAATGTTAGAGAGGTAAGGAGCTTTGTTGGTTTAGCTAGCTACTACCGTAGATTTTTTAAGGGATTTTCTTCAGTTGCTTCCCAACAAACAAATTTTACTAAGCAGAGTGTTCCATTTGTATGGTCGGACGAATGTGAAGAAAGCTTTTAGAAGCTCAAGACCTTGTTGACTACTGCACCAATTCTTACCTTGCCAGTGCAAGATAAAAATTTCATTGTTTATTGTGATGCATCTTATTCTGGTTTGGGTGCAGTACTAATGTAGGAGAAGAATGTAATTGCTTATGATTCGAGGCAACTAAAGGTACATGAACGTAACTATCCGACCCATGATTTGGAGTTGGCTGCAATCGTGTTCGCATTAAAGCAATGGAGACATTATCTATATGGGGTTAAGTGTGAAGTTTATACAGATCATCGTAGTTTACAATATGTCTTTATTCAGAAAGATTTGAATTTGAGACAGAGGAGATGGACTGAACTACTGAAGGACTATGATATTACTATCTTGTATCACCCAGGAAAAGCTAATGTTGTGGCAGATGCCTTAAGTAGAAAAACAGGGAGCATGGGAAGTTTAGCCCACTTACAAGTTTCTAGACGCCCATTGGATAGAGAGGTTCAGATTTTGGCTAATGACTTTATGAGGCTGGAAGTACTAGAGAAAGGAGGATTTTTGGCCTGTGTGGAGGAAAGATCTTCTTTTATTGACAAGATTAAGGGAAAACAGTTTGCGGATGAGAAGCTGAATCGAATTCGAGAGATGGTATAACTAGGAGGGGCCAAAGAGGCAAAGATTGATGAGGAAGACGTTTTGAGAATTAAGGGAAGGGTATGTGTGCCCTGTGTTGATAATTTGATTCACACCATTCTTACAGAGGCTCATAGTTCAAGGTATTCTATACATCCTGGTGCAACCAAGATGTATCGCGACCTAAAGCAACATTTTTTGTGGAGTAGGATGAAGCATGACATTGCTGATTTTGTTGCCCAATGCCCAAATTGTCAGCAGGTAAAGTATGAACACCAGAGGCCCTGAGGAACACTCCAGAAAATGCCCATTCCTGAATGGAAGTGGGAGAGAATTGCAATGGATTTCGTAGTCGGTCTTCCAAAGACATTGGGTAAGTATGACTCCATTTGGGTAATTGTTAATAGGTTAACTAAGTCTGCTCACTTCATTCCGGTTAAAGTGACTTACAATGCAGAGAAGTTAGCGAGACTCTATATCTCAGAAATTGTTCGATTGGATGGAGTTCCACTTTCCATCATATCAGATAGAGGTACGCAATTTACTTCTAAGTTTTGGAGAACATTGCATGCTGAATTGGGTACTAGGTTGGATCTTAGTACTGCATTTCACCCTCAGACGATGGTAAGTCTGAGCGAACGATTCAGGTTTTGGAGGATATGCTTCGTGCATGTGTGATAGATTTGGTGGTCATTGGGATAACTTCTTACCCTTAGCAGAGTTTTCATACAATAATAGATATCACTCAAGTATTGATATGGCCCCATTTGAGGCACTGTATGGGAGGAGATGTAGGTCTCCCATTGGTTGGTTTGATGCATTTGAGATGATACCATGGGGTATAGACCTTTTGAGGGAATCATTAGATAAAGTGAAATTCATTCAGGAGAAGCTTCTAGCAGCTCAGAACAGGTAGAAAAAATATGCAGATCGAAAGGTTAGGGACTTGGATTTTATGGAGGGTGAACAAGTCTTGCTGAAGGATTCACCCATGAAAGGGGTGATGCAGTTTGGTAAGCGAGGTAAGCTTAGTCCGAGGTATATTGGTCCATTTGAAGTTCTGAAGCGCATGGGGGAGGTGGCTTATGAATTGGCATTACCTCCAGCACTCTCAGGAGTGCACCCAGTATTTCATGTGTCTATGCTGAAAAGATACCATGGGGATGGAAACTACATTATTCGTTGGGATTCAGTTCTCCTTGATGAGAATTTTTCTTATGAGGAGGAGCCTGTTGTTTTTTTAGATAGAGAAGTCCGCAAGTTGAGATCAAGGGAAATTGCGTCCATCAAGGTTCAGTGGAAGAATCGGCCAGTTGAAGAGTCCACATAGGAGAAGGAGGCTGATATGCAAGAAAGATATCCACATCTTTTTACAGATTCAGGTACTCTTTCTCGCCCTTGTTTTTCTTCTTGTGATCGTTCGAGGATGAACAATGGGTATATTGGTATCTATTGTAACGACCTGTTTAGTCGTTTCTAGAAGTACAATCATTTGTGATAAAAAATGATTGGGTCGACGGATCACGCGACGGACCATCATGGTCACGACGAACCGTGACGGACTCCGTCGTCCCACACTTGCGAAAATTCTCCTGTGTATCCCTTCATTACCCTCAACGACAGGTAGGACAAACCGTCATAGGCACGACGGTCCGTCGAGCGTCTTCGTGCCAAAACACTTAAACTCTAAAATCTGTGTACGGGGATCAACTATTTGAACTTCGCAACGGAATTGCAGCACGGACCGTCGTAGACACAACGGACCGTCACAAGACCTTTTTACTATTTTGACTCTCTGAACCTTTTGACGGACCTGCAGGACGGACCGTCGCAGGTACGACAGGCCGTCACGAGCTGCGTAACCCCGACTGGTTCAGATTTCTGCTAAAGTTTTTAAGGGGTGTTTTGGACTATTCCAGATTATAATTAGGAAATTAGTGGGGTAAGTTTAATAATGTATTTACTTGGGGGTTAAAGGAGATAACCTTTAAATAAATAGTGGGTTACTTTTATCATCTTTTTATAATTAATTATATGATAATTAGGGTAAAATAAAAAGAGTCTGAAGAAGAAAAATAAAAAAACAGAGAGAGGGAGAACGAGCGAGAAAAGGGAGAAGCGAAGAGGAAAGCAAAGGCATTGAGAAGTAGCTTGCTTGATTACGATTCTTCGGTGAAGGTAGGTTATGGTTCATGCTATTTCATAGTAAACTCTAAATAGCGATTGATATGTATTGGGTGGTATTGTAAAGTCTTCTATATGCTTAATTGTGTGGTTGCTTGATGTGATTATGTAATTGTGATGGATTAGAATGATGAGGCTGTTGAATCTTAAACCTTAAATCCTCTCTATTAATGATGACGCATTGACGTAAAAGAGGCTTGATGAACTAAAACAATGAGATAAATGGATCGGGTGTCACATACCGACATGTAGTATTAGGGGATCGGGTGTCACGTACCGACACGTAGTATTAGGGGATCGGGTGTCACGTACCGACACGTACTATTAGGGGATCGGGTGTCACGTACCGACATGTAGTATTAGGGGATCGGAGTGTCACGTTCCGACACGTAGTAGTAGGGGATCGGAGTGTCACGTTCCGACACAAGAAGTATAAAGAGAATGAATTTGGAATTATGTTAATATACTCAAATCAAAGAACCTATTTCCGAAATGAGTATGGTGTGGAGGCTTGAGTCCTCATAGATGTTCTTGTTGTTGTTGCGAATGGTTCTTGTACTTGTTGTTGTCACCTGTTGAGTATTGTAGTTGATTTTATTTTATTATTCAGTATATATTGCTTTCTATTTTGAGTTGGCCGATGATACTTACTCAGTACGTGTTCCTTGTACTGACCCCTACTTGTATTTTTCTTTTTGTTATTTGGGGAGTCCAGCAAACGTACCACCGACTTCGACTCGTCCGCAACTCTAGCCAGTCTGCAGCATATCAGATTTCAGGGTGAGCTATTATTCCTAGCTCGGACCGGATTCTTTCCTTCACTTCTTGATTTCTTAAAGTTCGGACATGGACCATCTCTTTTACTTATTTTAGCTTCTTAAATACTCTTAGATTTAGAAATTTGAGGATAGATGTTCTTGGTGTGATGACTTCGAGATTTTTGGGATGATAGTTGATAAACTTTAGAAGCGTATTTATTGGTTACATTAATAAGATTTTGAGTCTTCCGCATTATATTTTGTTTATGGTTGAAATATTGGTAAATGTTGGGGTTTTGATTTGTTGGTTCCCTCACATAGGAGGATAAGTGTGGGTGCCACTCGCGGCTCGTTTTGGGTCGTGACAACACGCTATACTATTAAGAGTTTAATAATTAGTATAAGAGAAAGTACAAAAAAACTAAAGATTAATTATAAGAAAGGGTCAATTTGAATCAACAAAGAAAAGTAAATAAATTTCAATGAATGGAGAAAGAAAAAAACTAGTTCTTTAGACACTAACGAATGAAAAATAGAAGAAGGAACAAGCAGATTTAAGAAAACAAAAAAGAAGGAAGAAGCAGATTAAAAAAAAAGATAAAGGAACAAGTAGATAAGAAAGGTGAGATTGGTGTGGTTTGAACCCGGATTGGATCTGTGGCGGACACTCTATTTCGCCAATTGAACTATTCAGCATTTTTGTTACTAGGTCATAAAAGTAATATATATAGCATTATACACAACATTTTTTCCAAAATTTGTTGGTGCCGTTGCACCCCCACCTCGCCACTAGATCCGGCCCTGCTCAACCCCTTGTAGAACTTTAAGAACCTCTTAACCCTAAATCATAAGAAACACTAAGCACTTCAAACATTTAAAAACACTAAAACTAAAAAATCCGAATACTAACCTTAAAAACCCCCCAAAAAAATTCATAAGCTTAAACCGTAAGTTCTAAGCCCTAAGAACTTCTTAACCGAGAAAAGAATAATGATCATAAAAAATAGATAAGAGTCGTATCTTAACCTAAAAATCCTAGAAAAACTTAAGCTCTAAACCCTATAAAAATCCTAAACCAAATATGTAATTTCTTATTCATGATGTTCAAAATATATCATTGTTTGATATGCTCTATTCAGTTATATATATTTGGTCAGCTTTATATCATGCATGCCAATATCTTTGAAATATTGACACATACTCTGCGTAACATCTTCTCATAATGTAGGTTCAGGTCCTCAACATTTGGGTCATGCAGACATCGGTTATTGATCCGTATTTAGCAATATCAGTGGTGAGTCCTCGTTCTTCGAGGATGATTGACATGTTTTATATTTAATCTTTCATTTAGAATCAGTTTTGCTAGAGTTAGCTGGGGGAATTTCCTAGCATCTGTAGTTAGTTAGAGGCTTTTATTCATGCATAATTTTTGTTAGGCACCGAGGTTGCCCCCTTGACAGAACACTTGAAATAGGTTCACGACTAACCCAAAGATAACATTAATAAGTATGATAAAATCAACACCATTAAAAGCCTAAACATAAGATATTGAAACTGTAAATATCAACACCATTAAAAGCCTAAACATATGAAATTGAAACCCTAAATCATAAACCTTAAGAATAGCTAAAACATATAAAAACTTAATCATAAAAATCATAAACCTAAAACATTAAAAAACCCTAATCATAAAAATCATAAACCTAAATAAAATCGTAAAGTGTAAAAAACTCTTAATCTAAAATCCAAAACTTTAAACCTTACCATAGGGCTAAACCCAAACGTGTAACTATATGGAACACAAAGAAACCCTAAATCCTAAGAAAACCTAAGAAAAGTTAACTTTAAAAAACTACTAAAACCCTTAAAACTATTGTGCTCGGAAAAAATTTAAATCACTTTAAAACCTAAGCCGTAAAAACACCCTAAAATTAAAATACTGTGCCTTAAATCGGAAATCCTAAAAACTCTAAACCTAAAATTCAAAACACATAACTTTAAACCCGTGATACATTAGGGCTTAAACCTAAATCCTTAACATAAAAAATAAACTATGAATCATTTAAACCCATTAAGAAAATCGTAAGCGACAAACCCTAAAAAAAGGCCAAAAAATAATTAAAATCTAAATCCCTAAAACCTAAAAAATAAACCAAGAAATCCTAATATACGCTAAGAAACACTTCCCTAATGAACTTTAAATCTTAAAGCCCTATAAATCTAAAGATCCTAAACCCTAACCGCTGAGAAACCATGTACCTAAGAAACCCTGAGACACTCAATCCTAGTTAACCTTAAAAACCATATAAACACTCTAAATCAAAAAATTCCAAAAAAAACCCTTTTAAACCCCTAAAAATCTCAAACCTAAAAAATCCTCAAAAAAAGTAAGCTCGACACCATAATTTACAATAAAATAATTTTAAAAATACCAGTAATCCAATGAATCCCTTAATCATAAGAAAACCTAAGCCCTAGAATTCACTAAGAAAACCTAACCCCTAAAAAATCTAAAAAAAATAACTTTAAAATGCCTATAACCTTAAAGACCCAAAAGTCTCGGAGACCTTAAAAATTAACATATTACACTAAGAAACTTAAAAGCTAAAACTTAGCGATAAACCCCCAAACATATGACTTATAGATCTTTAAGAAGCTTATAAACCTAAATGCTAAGAAACACTAAACACTGCAAACCTTTAAAATCACTAAAACTAAAAATTCCAAAATCAAACCTTAAAAACCCTAAGTCGTAAGATCTAAGAGTTCCTAAACAGAAAAAAATTAATGATCATAAAAAATTGATAAAAGTAACAAGTAAATGTCATGACCCAAAAATAAACTTGATGACATTCATCTTATTCAACCAAGACAAGTAATCCTAAAAGTCAACCATTACAAAAAAAGGGGGAAATTTATATCTAACATAAAAATACCCCAAAAATCTGGTTGTCACGTGTAGAAGCCTCTAAAGTACTACAATTAAGTGAAAAGAAAAAATACAAGTGTCAAGGACATTGTTGCCAGAGTAGAACAAGATCATAAATAGGAGTAAGAAGGTCTGCTGATATGACAAACAACTACCTCATAAATCACCAAGAAGTCTTAGAAAAAAAAAGAATATATTAAAAAAATCTAGGCTAGTAACCTACACATAAATTGTAAAAGCAAGGGGTGAGTACCAAACCACACGGTACTCAGCAAGTGAAAGTCTAAACAAATGCTAAGGGGATAAAATACGAGTATTCCTACCACCCCAACTGCACCTCCACAACAACAACCGGCATAAAGCTTAGTTCAACCTAATAGTCGCAATTTACATAGCACGTAACTCAACAACAACATATAGAAATATTACATATCCTCCACAACAACACATTACAAAAATATATATCCTCAACAATAATACTTCAACAAATTACATGTCCTCAACAAGAACACTTCAAAAAATTATATATCCTCAATAGAAAGCTCAATATTCAACAATTACAAGTTCCACAAAAGGCAATCACAAGATCAACAAAACACAATATGAAGTTCACTAATGATAAGTATGTGCAATGCAATGGAATGCAATGTCAAATATAACTATGAATGTATGACCTAGTGATACACACCCGCTGTCTCTCAGTCCGGGACCCAAGGGTGACATATTTGTCCATGCATCAATCATCGCGCAGGACACGACTCTCGATAATAGTAACCATCACAGAGTGCGATACGTCCCTCGAAATGGTACATCCTCTTTAAGTTCTCTTTTTTTTCAATGCACATAACACTTGTGACAACCATGTTTTTAAATAATGCAAATGACATGTTCACACAGATAAAGTGGATACGACCATTTTCATTACACCGCACAATTCACTACAACATCAACAATGATTCAACACGCCTTTCAAACTATTCTCCATTATCAACACATCACACACAATCAATTATTCACATTACTTTTTATGACCCTTTGTTTTCATCGTTAGAATTGATTAATATGGACCAGTCAACCCATCACCAAGTCGTATTACTCCAAAACATATACCACAACAAAATACACACATTCAATACCCTTGACAAGAGTTTAGAAATTTACTTGCCTCAAATAGTCGGACGATCACTCTGGGACTTGAGTCTTTCCCTTGCATTGAGCCTCCAAATAAATGCAATCTATTCAAATAAGTAATTACAAGAAGACTATCGAACGAACAATACTCATATATCCTATGTCTAGCTTAGGCCCAAAACTCATCCGGAATTTATAGTAAAGCTTCTAAATCTTAATTCCAATCAATAGGTCAAATTTCATCATACTTTGAGAATTTCAAGTGTAGGGTTAAGTCATAATACCCTAAAACACCACAACACTAATTTTTATTTAATATAATACACCTAATATTTAATTACCAATCCCAATTTAATAAATTATAATATTATACCCTAAATTATAATATGATAATAAACATAAAAATCCAAATCAATCAATTACGTGAATACTATTCAGAAGTACACTATTTGTAAAGATTTACTATACATATACACCATTCCTCAATCAAGTGATGAAATTCTAAAAAGGCAATAATTTCCAATTATTAACCACCACAAATTGCTCGCCATTAATTTCTAAAAAGAGTATGTTGCGTTTATACCCTCCATTTTTTTCTTTTCCTTTTCTTTTCTTAAATAAAATAATTAGTCATTAAAAGTGAATAATTCCACTACTTAGTTTAATTATATGGGTCAAGTATTAAATGATATTAAATAAATTATAGAGACCATTAATTGTCAACTAAATATAATTTTTTTAAAATCATCCGCCCACTAAACTATCGTAATTAACAATTTTCATGATAAAATTTTTAAACCAACCTCACCAACTGCTCAAAATTGACTCAGCCAATTACCGGAAGGGACGAAATAACAATCTTATGAAAATTCCCAAAAATGACATTCCGGGTCATTACATTATCCACCACTAAAAATCATGTTCGACCTCGAACATAAAGAGGGAGAAGAAAGAATATTATATCGTACCAAAAGCTCAGTTTATTATCAACCAGTTTGTTTTTGTCTCTCGTAGTGAACTCCTCCATAAGACCCTTCCATTGATATGAACAACTAAGAATTGAACTCACAAATCAAGCTTTTAAAGATTTATAAATGAAGACTGATTTTGAAGACACAAATAAATCATAAATACAATCTAAACAAAAACCCTCTGAACGATAAAACCGCCTCTAAGATAGATTATTTTTTACATAACCACGATAAAATTCTAAGTGAATATTGGCTACCATTAGAATTGAACCTGAACCAACCATCAGGCACCCATAATACATAAATCATCTCAGATGTTATCAAGATTCCTTTTTCACAACACAGTCATTCCACAAACTTAGATAATAAAATTTGATATTTAGACATTGAGTACTCATTAAGGGAGAATTGAACTTGTCTAGCTCAAGGAACGAATTGATCAAGTTTCCACTATCCAAGCGATACCCTTCAACATACGGAACCTCTGACGGTTATCTTAAAAAATTATAACTCTCGATAGCTCTTATATAAGTTTTCATAAGTAACATTGTGCGACTAGAATTACTCGTGTACTTTCAATACACCAAATCTTTCATATCTGAAATGACCACGTTTGTCCAAGGATCCTATCCTATCAAGAGGATATAAGAGAATCGGTACATCGGATCCACCACTAGGGATTCACCCATAGTTGTAGAAATACCCATAAACATACGTAGTGAATCAAACGCCAAACCATGTACAAAGCGAAGAAGGTGAGACACATAAAGATATATAGTACTACGATCGAATTAAACTAAATACTTCTTTCATAATGTCCATATCGAATGTTTCCATTCATCTACTACATCCTATAATTTTTATCCAACCAAAATCAATTAGTCTGATCCTTATTACAATCTTACACATACTCGACTTATCAAAATTCACATACTCTCATAATACTCCACTAAAGATAACACTCTTAATGCTAACAAACATCATGACAATACAAGCCATTTACCTTACTCTCCAGCCGCAACTAGTATCAATTCTTCTTAACACACATTATCGCCTCTAAATATTTTCAAACTATGGCACTCTCTCTTTCCTTTTAAGCATAACATGAGAGATATAAGTCATACCCAAGACCAATAGCACTAATTTAAAACATATATTTTTCTATCGGGATAAAATAATTAAGTCACACTTAATTTCAACTTCACCTAAAATTTCACATACCATTTTCAACCACCATCTATATCATCATGTACCTCATGCAAAAAATCAAAGAAACCCTTGATCACTTCAATAGTTATGTATACTACATTCTTATAAGCTCTACTCACCATCAAATGCCTATGTAACACATTAGAGCTGTCTATTTTGTCTTATCAACAAAGTAGTTTCAATCCCCTCAAATCCTCATTAATCATGTGAAACTGTAGGTCCACACTATTTAACGTCTATTTGTTACCTATTATATTTTGAACAATGTAGCTCGACATAACCATATATGATCTTCCATACATCATTCGTTGTTACCTAACCTAAACATAATATTGAAAAGTCCATGATAACTTTCTTGTAAGTCTGTACCGTACTAGTTCACATCTCACATTATTATCTAACCTCATAGTCAAACATCAATAAATCTTTCAACTACAAACCAATGCCTTATATGAGAGGTATTATTCCTTCACTTTTCTTAAATAATTCCCATGACACAAAATTCAAAATATATTGAACTCTGCAATACACTAGACTCTTGTTCCATCTCTAACTCCCTAATAAATCTTATTCTTTGGCCAACATCCCATATACTATAAACCAACTCCTTAAGAGAAATACTTTCTTTGGGCTTTAACAATCAAACGTGACCAACTCTACGATCCAAACCTTGTATATCTTCTATTAAATTTCAAATAACTAATGCAATTGGTCAATTTTTACCTTACTTTTTCATACCTCGACAAAGAACACTACCAAAAACCTAAACTCACCATGAAAAACTTGAAATTGAACTCAACTGTGTAAGCATTATCTATCATCATTAATTCGTACGTTGATGATTTTTATGAACTCATATATCTTAACTTATCATTGATCATCTCCATCGTTCTTATCATATATGTCTCTAAATATTTAATTGTACTTCTTACCAAACGCAAAATCACAAAGAAAATTTACCATCACACTCGAGTTGAACATCTAAAAACTTATTTCTCAAATTTTATCCAATAGTTTTTAACCAATATGATGAACTTGTGACATTATCACCATAACAAAAGAAAAATGAATAAAATCACGCATCTTTATGCCTAGTTCTCAATCCCTTTAAAGATACCTCTTTAACCTTTACAATAAGAGAAAATATACTTGCTCTCACCTATTTCTGAAGGCTCCACTACATCCCACACTTTTTCATTATGACTGAAAGGTGCTTTAAATTTTATTCGAGTAGGGTCTATACATATTCTTAGACTTTCCATATACCCATACTTCTCACCAAATAGTGGAAAACCACCACATTAGATACTTTCTAGTCGTTATTTCTATACAAAACTCATTTAACCAACAATTCTTATCATATAGTTGCATCTTCATTACGATTTCATCATAATTTCTTATTATTATTACGCTCATTAGATACTTTTCTTCTCTAGAAGTGAATCTTGTCATCGGTGTGAAATTTCAAGATCATCAATATCAATTTAATTCAAAAGACTAACTCAACTTTATACGTGGTTCCTTGCTAAAATTCTTCGTTACATTCACACAAATATACTCATTCAAACTTCCTTTACCTTTAAGCTTCTCAACTTAATATCAATCCACTTCGATGGAGCTTATGATGGAATACCATTCATTTAATATCTTTTGGATACACTTCACAACCTAAACACATCAATACCGTTCCAAAGATTCACCACTAAAACCTTCATTATAAATAATGCTCAACTCATTCATCTGTAGAAAAAAGCTAGCTAGTTTCTCCAATATGAATGCAACATCAAATCTTATCATACGAGAATGTGCTACAACTTATAACTCTTTATGTAGTTAGTATACAATCTTAACAATCAATATATTCGTTTTCATACACCACTAATACCACATCATGAAAGTACGTTTTATCCACCACTAGAGCACATCATACTTACCAAGAAAATCATATCAGAATAGGTCACACATTTCTATCCATCAGATAGGTGTAAAATATTACAAAATTGGTTTCGTATCTATCCCAAACTATAGGTATTCTTTAGTAGGTCAGGCCAATATAAAAATAAACCCACTCCATAACTCCAACCAAATAAGCATTGATACTATTGTAGTGGTAATTCTAACATTAGTTGGTGGAGCATTATTCTCATCATTTACTAAGCAACTCATTCATGTTATGATAACTTTACTAATTGTAGTTTACAAAGTTACATGTCCATTATTTAGCCTTTCCTTTAATCATTTCACTTTCAATTGTTAAACCACTCTAATTATTGTATATACCACACAAGTACTATTCATTTTACTATGGTAACTAAATTTACACAACCCCTTCAAATTGTTAAAAATTCTAAATCTAACCACACATCTTTTCCATAAGTATATTGCTTCCATCATAATATCAAATCTAAAATTCAAATCATATATCACATCAATAACTGGCATAAAGGATTTCGCACGAGTCATAACAAAATGAGAGTGAATGGAATAAAGCGATAAGAATCAAATCACACCAAGTACGCACGATAGAGATTCAAAAAATAAAGATTTTCCCTATAAATCATTATAGCCTCTAGAAGATAGGTAATACGTCTCCGTAGAGATGCTCTATACTCTACTTAGACTAGACTTGTACACACGTGAGACCTATGAACGTGGGGTTATGATATCATTTTTCATGATCCAAAACTGAATGTGATGGAACTCGTCTTATCACACCAAGACAAGTCAGCCTAAAATTAAACCTTAACCAAAAAATGCGGAAATTTATGTTCAACATAAAAATACCCCCTACAATTTGGTTGTCACATGTACAAGCCTCTGAAGTATTAAAATTGAGTCAAAAGAAAAATACAAGTCTCATATGACATTTTTGCTAGAGCAGAATAAGATCATAAATAGGAGTAAGAAGGTCCGCTGATATGACAAACAACTACCTCAAAAATCTCCAAGAAGCCTCAGAAAAGAAGAGAATATATCACAAAAATCTTGGATAGTAACCTACAAAACAATGGTAGAAGCAATGGGTGAGTACCAAACCACACGGTACTTAGCAGTTAACGTCTAAACACAAGCTAAGGGGATGAAATACGGGTACTTCGACCTCCCTAACCGAAGCTCCACTACTACAACCTTTAAAAGTCAATCCAACCTAACATTTCACAATTTACATAGCAGGTAACTCAACAACAATACTTAGAAAAATTACATATCCTCCACAACAACACTTTACCAAATTACATATCCTCAACAACAACACTTAAACAAATTACATATCATTAACAAACACCTCAACAAATATTATATCCTCAATAGAAATCTCAATATTCAACAATTACAAGTTTCGCTAAAGGAAATCACAAGATCAGCAAAACACAATATCAAGTTCACTAATGATAAGCATGTGCAATGCAATGGAATGCAATGTCAAGTATAATTATGCATGCATGACCTATTGATACACACTTGCTGTCTCTCAGTCCGGAACCCATGAGGGACATATTTGTCTATGCATCTGTCTCTGCGCACGACATGAAACTTGGTAATAGTAAACATCGCGGCGCGCAATACGTCCCTCAAAATGGTACATCTTCTTTAAGTTCTCTTTTTTTTTAATGCACATAACACTTGTGACAACCATGTCTTAAAATAATGCAAATGACATGTTCATACAAATATAGAGGATATGACCATTTTCATAACACTGCACAATTCACAACAACAACAACAATTATTCAACAAGTCTTTCAAACCATTCTCCATTATAAACACATCACACACAAAAAATTATTAACATTGCATTTTATTACCCTTTGTTTTCATCGTTAGAATCAATCAATGTGGACAAGTCAACCAATCACTAAGTCCTATTACTCCCAAACATATACCACGAGGAAATACACACATTCCATACTCTTAACAAGAGTTTAGAAATTCACTTGCCTCAAATAGTCAAACCATCACTCTGGGACTTTAGTCTTTCCCTTTCATTGAGCCTCCAAATAAATGCAATCTATTCAAATAAGTAATTACGATAAGA
Organism: Solanum peruvianum; assembly: GCA_027705065.1. Classification (NCBI taxonomy): domain Eukaryota; kingdom Viridiplantae; phylum Streptophyta; class Magnoliopsida; order Solanales; family Solanaceae; genus Solanum; species Solanum peruvianum. The sequence continues at coordinate 17,783,155 of JAKWJD010001765.1, forward strand.
CTATCGAACTAACAACACTCATATATCCTATGTTAACTTAGGCTTTAGACTCATGCCGAATTTATAATAAAGTTTCTAAATGTTAGTTCCAATCAATAGGTCAAATCTCATCATACATTGAGAATCTCAAGTGTCGGGTTAAGTCATAATACCCTCAAACACCACAACACTAAATTTTATTCAATATAATACACCTAATATTTAATTACCAATTTCAATTTAATAAACCCTAAATTATAATATCATACCCTAAATTATAATATGATAACAAACATAATCTAAATCAATTAATTACGCAAAATACTATTCAGAAGTACACTATTTATAAATATTTACTACACATATACCATTCCTCAATCCAGTGATGAAATTCTGAAAAGGCAATCATTGCCAATCATTATCCACCACACATTACTCGCCATTAATTTCTAAAAAGAATCAATATAAAACTAATTCTTCCTATTGTAATTCTAACCCAACAATATAGATATACATTAATATAATTGCAGCAATTAATGACTTTCACCAGGGTAAAAACATAGAATTAAAATCCGACCTTGAATGTTATATTGTCGACGCCTCCGTGTTCCCGTACGGTGAGTTTATACCCTCCATTTTTTTCTTTTCCTTTTCTTTTCTTAAAAAAAATAATAAGGTACTAAAAGTGAAAAATTCCACTATTTAATTTATTTATATGGGTCAAGTAGTAAATAATATTAAATAAAATATAGAGACCATTAATTATCAACTAAATTTATATTCTTAAAATCATCCGCCCACTAAACAAATGTTATTAAAAAATTTTCATGATAAAAATTGTAAACCGACCTCACCAACTGATCAAAATTTACTCAGACAATTCTCGGAAGGGATGAAATAACAATCTTATGAAAATTCCCAAAAATGACATTCCGGGTCATTATAAAAAACCTTAACCTTAAAAATCTTTCAAAAAAAACTTAAGCTCTAAACCCTAACCTAAAAAACCTTAACCAAATACGTAAACACTTATTTATTAAGTTCACAATAACCTAATGTTTAATATGCTATACTCAGTTATATATATTTTGTCATCTTTATTATATCATGCATTCTAATATCGTTCAAGTACTAACACATACTCTACAGGTTAACTTTTCATAGGGTAGGTTCAGGTCCTCAGCATTCAAGTTACGTGGACATTAGTTCTCGATCCTCATTCAGCTATGTCAATGGTGAGTCCTCGTTCTTCGACGATGATTGACATGTTTTATAATGAATCTTTTATTTTACTTTCAGTTTTGATAGAGTTAGTTGGGGGAATATTTCAGCATCTCTAATACTTTTAAAAATACTAATCGTAAAAATCATAAACCTAAATAAAATCGTAAAGCATAAAAAATTCTTAACCTATAATCCAAAAATCTAAATGTTATACCTTACAATAGGACTAAATCCAAAACAACAATTTATATGGAACACTAAGAAACCTAAACACTAATAAAACTTAAAAGCTAAGAAAAGTTAACTTTTAAAATCCACTAAAACCCTTAAAATTGTTATGCTCAGGAAAAAAATTAAATCCATTTATAACGTGAAGCCCTCAAAAACCCTAAACTTAAAATCCTATGCCCCAAATCCAACATAACCCTAAATTTTAAGAAATCCAAATCTTTAAAAAAACCAAAGAAACCCTAAAAGATTTTTAAAACCTAAATCATAAAAATCCTAAACCAAAAGAAACGTCAACCCTAAAAACTCTTAACCTAAAGTTTGAAACAGTAAACTTTAAACTCTATACCTTAGGGCTTAAACCCAAAATCCCTAGCGTAAAAAACCATAAAAATGATTTAAACCCATTGAGAAAATTGTAAGAGATAAACCATAAAAAATTTAACACAATAAAAAAATATCTAAATTCCTAAAACCGAAAACCTAAAACCTAAACCACGAAATCCTAACATATGCTAAAAAACACATTCCTAATAAACTTTTAACCTTAAACCCTTATAAATCTTAAGTTCCTAAAACCTAAATCCTGAGAAACCTTATACCTTAGAAACCTTAAGACACGAAATCCTACGAAACCTTAAAAATCATGTAAATGCTCTTAATCTAAAAACTCTAAAAAATCCCTTTTAAAACCACTATAATTCTAAAAGGTAAAAAATATAAAGCGCTACACCGTAACTTACCATAAAATCATTTTAAAACCATTAATCCTATGAAACCCTAAATCATAAGACAACCTAAACCCTAAAAATCACCAAAAAAACCTAAACCCTAAAGCATCTATATAAAAAAAACATTGAAGCCCCCAAAACCTAGGGAACGCTAAATCTCAAGATCAAAATCCATAACCCTAAAACCTAAGAAAGGCTAAATAGTAAACCATTACAAATCATAAGCCAAAACACAAATACAGAACCTAAAATAACACTAAGAGACCCGTAAACCCTAAAATCAAAATAAAAATATTAAAAACTTTAAACCTAAAAGTCCACTATAAAATTTTAAACCTAACAAACCTAGACCCTAAAAAACCCTAAACCTAAAATAATAAACCCAAAACCCCAACTCCTAAACCCTAAAAGACCCAAAAACCTCAGAGATCTTAAATGTTAACATCCAACCCTAAGAAACATAAAACCTAAATCTTAGGGATAAACCCCCAACCCTTAGCCTTATAGAACATTAAGAAACTCTTAACCCTAAATCATAAGAAACACTAAACATTGTAAACCTATAAAAACACTAAAACTAAAAATTCCCAAAACAAACCATAAAACCCTAAAAAAACCATAAATTAAAACCCTAGGTCTAAAGCCCTAAGAACTCCTAAACAGTAAAAACAATAATGATCATAAAAAATCAATAAAAGATGTAAGTAAATAAAAATCTTAACGTAAATAAATCCTTGATTAACTTAAGCTCTAACCCTATAAAAATCCTTAACCAAATATGTAACCTTTTATTCATCATATTCAAAATCTATCATTTTTTATATGCTCTATTTAGTTATATATATTTGGTCTGCTTTATAATATCATGCATGCCAGTATCTTTGAAATACAGACACATACTCCACGTAACATATTCTCATAATGTAGGTTCGGGTCCTCAACATTCAGGTCACGCGGACATTGGTTATTAATCCGTATTCAGCAATATCAATGGTGAGTCCTCGTTCTTTGAGGATAATTGACATGTTATAATCTTTCATTCTAGTTTCAGTATTGCTAGAGTTAGCTGGGGGAATCTCCTAGCATTTCTAGTTAGTTAGAGGCTTTTATTCATGATTTTTTTTGTCACGTCCCGAGGTTACCCCTTTGATGTAACACTGGAAATAGGATAACGACTAATCCCAAGATATTCTTCATAAGTATATAAGATCAACACCTTTAAAAGCCTAAACATAAGAAATTGAAACCCTAAATCCTATACCCTAAGAAATGTAAAAACATTTCAAAACTTAATCATAAAAATCATAAACCTAAATCATTTACAATTCTAATCATAAAAGTCATAAACCTAAATAAAATCGTATAGCGTGAAAAACTATTAATCTAAAATCCAAAACATTAAATCATAAACCATACCATTGAGCTAAAGCAAAACCCAAAACTATCTGGAACACTAAGAAACCCTATCCTTTGAAAACCTAAAACATAAGAAAAATTAACTTTTAAAATCCACTAAAACCATAATCCTAAGCACTAGAAAAACCCTATACCTAAAAACCAAATCCCCAAACCTTAAAAGACCCAAAAAACCTAGGAGACCTGATATGTTAAACTAAAACAGTAAGAAACCTAATACGTTAACCCTAGAGATAAACCGAACCTAAGGATTATAAAACTCTAAGAAGACCACACCCTAAATCCTACAAAACACTAAACATTAAATCCCTTAATACTAAGAAAACCGAAAACATACCTTTAAACCTTAAAAAAATCCATAATCTAAAACTCTAAGCCCTAAGCCCTTAGAACTCCTAAATCGTAAAAACAATACTAATCCTAAAAATTCATTAACATCTTAAATAAAAAATTCAAAAACTAAAAGAATCCTAGAAAATATCTAAGCCCTAACATAAAAACCCTTAACCAAACACATAACCTCCTATCCATAATGTTCATAATATAACATTGTTTAATATGCTCTATTCGGTCATAAATATTTGGTAAACTTTTTAATATCATGAATTTCAATATCTTTCAAGTATTGACACATACTCTATGCAACATCTTCTAAAAACGTAGGTTTAGGTCCTTAGCATTCAGATCACGCGGAGATCGGTTTACGATCCGCAATCAGCAAAATAAGTGTTGAGTCTTCAATCTTTGAGGATGATGGACATGTTTTATATTAAGTCTTTCATTTTTGTTTCAGTTTTTTTAGAGTTAGCTGGCGGCAGGTCCTAGCATCTCTAGTAAGTTAGAGGCTTTTATTCATGCATAGTTTTTGTCACCCCCAAGGTTACTCCCTTGACGTTACACAGGACATAGGATGACGCTTAACCCCAAACTAAACTTGAGTTAGCATATCATAAGAATTTAGCAACAACACCTTTAAGATACTAAACCTAAGAAATTTGAAAGTTCTAAGAAACACTAAAACATTAAAAAAAAAACTAATCATAAAAATCATAAACCTAAAACATTTAATAACAATACTCATAAAATTAACCTAAAAAAATTGTTCACCGTAAAAAAATCTTAACCTAAAATCTAAACTCCAAACCTTAAACCCTATACCAAGGTTCTTAAACCCTGAACCCGAAAAATATCATTTGAACCCCTTAAGAAATATTTAAGCCCTTGTATACCCTATAACTTTTTTTTGGAAATCTAGAACCCTAAAACTTAAATACCAAACCAAGAAATCCTAACATTCGCTATTGAAATTTAAACCTTCAACCCTTATAAATCATTAGAAACCTTATACCTAGGAAACCCTAATACCCTAAATCCTATTAAACCTTAAAAACATTGTGAAATTTCTAAATCTAAAAATTCCAAAAAAATCCCTTTTAAAACCCCTAAAAGTCTCAAACTTAAATAAAACATAAAAAACAGTAAGCTTGACACCATATTTTACCATAAAATCTTTTTAAAAAAATTCTTAATCCTATGAAACCTTAAAGCATAAGAAAACCTAAACACTAAAACTCACAAAGAAAACCTAAACCAAGAAAAATTTAAAAAAAACTTTAAAACCCCTAAAACCTAAGGAACCCTAAGTCTAAAGCTTTAAACCATGAACCCTATAACCTACGAACCCTAAATCGTATACACATAAAAACTATAACACGAAAACCCAAAGCCTACGAAAACCCTAGACCTTTAACCCAAATAACACTAAGAAACCCAAACCCAAAAAAGCAAAAATAATTAAAAACTCTAAACCTAAAAAACCTCTAAAAATAATAAATCTAACATACCTTAATAATAAACCCTAGAAAAAACCTACACCTAAAACCCTAAACCCTAAACTTAAATACTAAGAAAACTACACTGTAAATCTTAGAGATAAACCTCCATTCCTAAGCCTTATAAAACTCTAAGAAGCCCTCAGACTAAATACTACGAAACACTAAAGACTACAAACCTTAAACCAAAAAACTCGGAAACAAATCTTAAAAACTCTAAAAAAAATTCCATTACATAAAATTGTAACCCTAAGCTCTTAGAACTCCTAAATAGGAAAACTCTTAACCTTAAAAAATCCTAGATAAACTATAATACTAACCTAAAAACCCTTAACAAAATACCTAACCTCTAATTATGATGTTTAAAATATATTATTGTTTAATATACTCTGTTTAGTTATGTATATTTGATCGACTTTATAATAACATGCATGCTCAATATCTTTCAAGTATTGACACATACTCTACGCTACATCTTCGTAATATAGGTTCAGGTTCTCAACATTCAGATCACGTGGAGATCAGTTCTCGACTTGTATTCATCAATATCAGTAGTGAGTCCTCTTTCCTCGAAGATGATTGGCATGTTTTACATATTAAATATTTCATTTTAGTTACAGGTTTGCTAGGGTTAGCTAGAGTTAGCTGGGGGCATGTCCCAGCATCTCTAGTAAGTTAGAGGATTTAATTCATACATAATTTTTGTCACACCCCGAGGTTACCCACTTGACGTAAGCGGAGACATAGGATCACAAGTACCCCCAAGCTAACCTTAAATTGGTATATCATAAGCATATAATATAAACACCTTTAAGCGCCTAAACATAAGAAATTTAAAACTCCTAAGAAACCCAAAATCCGAAGCACTAAGAAGCAAGAAACACCAAACCTTAGGGAATCCCGTAAACCCCAAGATTTGTGAAACACCAACAAACCTTAAACCACAAGAAATCATGAACCCTAAAAACACTAAACCTAAAAAAATCCTTAAAACCCCTTAATAATAAATTCCAAGCACTAAACCTAAAGAAACCCTAAGTCGTAGGATCCCCTAATGCGTATAAAATAATAAAGATCGTGAAGAGTTTTTATAAAGTTGAAACATTAAATTACTCAAAACCTAAAAAAATCTATAAAAACTGAAACATTAAAAATTCTTAAATAAAATTCAGAGACTAAAACAATAAAATCGATGAAATACTAAATGCTAAACTCTATACCCAAAGAAATAATAGACCTTTCACCCTAAACCTCAGAGCTAAACCTAAACCTTAAGAAATGAAAAAAATCCTAAAAAAACATCTAAAACACGTAAACCCTAAAGTTTTAAATATCATATACTCTAAGAACCCCTTAATCGTAAAAAACATACAAATTCTAGAAACCCTCTAAATTACTAAACCTTATAGTTCCTCTTAACCTAATAAAACCCCAGAAAATCTTAAGCCCAAAACCATAAATCCTAAAAACACTTAAAAACCAAAACCCTAAGAAAACCTAAATGAAAAATCCTATAACATAAGAAACTCTAAATCCTAACTCTAAACCATAAGCCTACCCCATACCGTAGGTCTAAACCCAAAACCCGAACCATTTGAAACCTAAGAAACCTAAAACATATGACAATTGAAACTTTAAAAATACATTAAAGACCCCTAAAAATATAATGCTAGTGAAAAACAATAAATCCAATTAAAACCCTAATTCTTAACAAAACCAAAATTAATATTTGATGACCTTAATCTTAAGACATCAAAATTCGTAAAAAAAAAACCTAAGAAACACTAAAATATTTAAAGACCCTAATCATAAAAATCAGAAAGTCTAAAAAATTCTTAACCTAAAATTTAAAACTCTAAACTTTAAACCCTATAACGTAGGACCTAAACCCCATACCTTAAAACTTTGGCCTTAAGCCTAAATATTAAGAAACCCTAAAAATCCATTTAAAACTATATGAAGATCTTAAACCCTTTATTATCCTAGAAAAAACTCAAAATAAAATTAACATATAAAATCATAAACCAAGAAACTCTATTAGACGCTAAGTGAAATTAAGAAACACTTCCCTAAGAAACTCTAAATTTTAAACCCTTTTGAATCCTAATATTTTAAAACCTAAGATTCAATACCCTAAACACTAAGAAACATTATACCTAGGAAAACCTAATACCTTAAATCATATGAAACCTTCAAAACCTTGTAAATATTTAAATCTATAAACTCTATACAAAAAACAAACCCTTTTAGAACCCTTAAAAACCTTAAACCTAAAATAACCTAAAACAGTAAGCCTACACAATAATTTACCCAAAAAATAATTTTAAAAAACACTAAACCCTATCAAGTGCTTAACCATAAAACTATAAATGACTAAGAAAACCTAAGCCCTAAAAAATTAAAAAAAACAACTTTAAAACCCTAAAACCGAAGGAATCCTAAATCCCAGGCTCTAAACTAAAAACCCTAAGGCCTAAGAAATGATAAATCGATAAACCCTTAAATATCATAAACCAAAAACTCAAATCATAAACATAAAATAACACTAAGAAACCCTAAACCCTAAAACCAACAAAAAAAATTAAAAAATCTAAACATAAAAAACCTCTAAAAAATATTAAATCTAAGAAACTTGACTAAACCCTACAAAAACCCTAAATTTAATATAATAACCCCTAAAGCGTAACTCCTAAACCCTAAAAGACCTAAAAAAAACCTCGGAGACCTTAAATGTTTACATCAAACCCCTAAGAAACTTAAAACCTATACCTTAGGGATAAACCTCAAATCCTAAGCCTTATAGAACTTTAAGAAGCTCTCAACCCTAGATCCTAAGAAACACCAAAAGTTGTAAACCTTTACAAACCCTTAAACTAAAAATCCTGAAATCAAACCTTAGAAAGCCTAAGAAAAATCATAATCTAAAACCCTAAGCCCTAAGAACTCCTAAAACGTAAAACAATAGTGATCATCTTTTTCTCATGCAAGCTGACTACCTTTCAAGCACTAACACATACTCTACGCTACATCTTCTAATAATGTACGTTTAGGTCCTCAACATTCAGATCATGCGGAGAACGATTCTAGATTTGTATTTAAAAGTATCAGAGGTGAGTCCTTGTTCTTCGAGGACTATTGCCATGTTTTATATTCAGTCTTTTATTTTAGTGTCAGTTTTTCTAGAGTTAGTTGGGGGCATGTCCCAACATCTCTAGTCAGTTAGCGGATTTATTTATTTAGAGTTTTTTTCACGCCCCAGGATTGCCCCCTTGATGTAACATGGGACCTAGGATCACCAGTGACCCCAAGATAACTTGAAGTTAGCATCTCATAAGCATATTAGATCTACAACTTAAACAACCGTTAAAAGCCTAAACCTATGAAACTTGAAATCCCTAAGAAACCCAAAATCATAAACCCTAATAAGTATTGAACACTAAAAACACCTTTAAAAACACTCTATTCGTAAGGCCTCGTTTAAACCCCTAACACGTAAAAACTCATAAATCAAAAATCCTAAACCCTAATCCCTAGGATCTCCTAAATCCTAAAAATCATAATCATTTAAAACCCTAAAACCTATACCCTAAAAATACTAAGCTCTCAGAACATGGTAATTGTAAAAACCATACAAATCCTAAGAACCTTTTCAATCCTTTAACCTACAAATTCCTCTACACCTATTAAAACCCTTGAAAATTTTAAGACCAAGCTTGTAATCCTAAAAAACCTTAAAAAATCAAACCCTAAGGAATCGTGAACGCAAAATCCTATACTCTAAGAAACTCTTAATCCTTAACTCTTAACCATAGGGCTAAACCCTAAACCCAAACGATATGGAACACTATGAAAACCTACAACCTAAGAAAAGTTAACTCTAAAAATCAAGTAAAAACCCTAAAATATTATGTTTGGAAAAAAAATCCTTTAATAATACTTAAAAAAATCCCTAAACTTAAAATTCTATGCTCTAAATCCTATATAACCCTAAATCTTTTGAATTATGAATTTATAAAAAAAACTAAGAAACCCTACACCTTTAAAAAACCCTAATCCTAAAAATCATAAACCTAAAATATAGTAAACCATAAAAAATTCTTAACCTAAAATTCGAAACTCGAAACATTAAAACCTACTTAGGAAACCCTTAAACCTAAACATGACGAAACCCTAAAAACCATTTAAACCCCTTCAGAAAATTTGACGCACTTATAAACCGTAAAAAATATCAAATAAAATAAAATCTAAAATCCTAAATCCTAAATCCTAAACCAAGAAATTCTAACATATGCTAAGAAACACTTCGCTAAGAAACTTTAAACCTTAAAAAACTAAAAATAGTAAGTCTTACACCATAATATTCCGTAAACTCATTTCGAGATCACAATGCTGAGGAACTAAACCTACATTTCAATAAGATGTAGCGTAGAGTATGTGTAAGTACTTGAAAGTTATTGTCATGCATGATATTATAAATCTTACCTAATATATATAACAGATAGATCATATTTAAAGAAGGATATATTCTGAACATGATTAATAAGATGTTAGGTATTTTGTTAAGGGTTTTTCTCTTTGGGTTTAGAGTTTTTCTAGGATTATTTTAGATTAATATTTTTTCATTTAAGATGTTTATAGATTTTTAGGATTATTTTTTACGATATAGGAGTTCTAAGGGCTTAGGGATTAGAGTTTTAGATTGTGGATTTTTTTAGGGTTTTAACATTTTTTTTTGTGTTCATAGTATTATGTGATTTAGTGTTAAGTTTTTCGTAGTATTTAGTGTGAGGTCTTCTCAGAGATTTATTAGGCTTAGGGGTTGAATTTATCTCTAAGGTTAAGGGATAAGGTTTCTTTCTGTTTGAATTTAACATATTAGGTCTCCTAGTTTTTTTTGGGGTCCTTTAGGGTTTTGGGGTTTTGTGATTCAGGCGTAGGGTTTTTCTAGGCTTTAGGATTAATGTATGTTAGGTTTATTATTTTTAGAGGTTTGTTAACTAGAGAGTTTTTAATTTTCATAGGTTTTGGGCATCTTAGTGTTTGTTTGGGTTGAAGGTTTAGGGTATTCTTAGGGTTTGGGTTTTCGTTTTAAAGTTCTTATGGGTATATGATTAAGGGTTTCATAAGTTTTAGGGTTCAGTGTTTTCAGCTTGGGATTCACGTTCCTTAGGTTTTAGGGGTTTTAAAGTGTTTTTTTTGAAATATTTTTTGGGTTTTAGATATTCTCATGATTTAGGATGTCACAGGATTAAGGGTTTTATTAAATGATTTTATGGTATATTATGGTGTTAGACTTACTATTTTATACTTTTTTTTTGGTTTGAGATTTTGAGGGGTTTTTAAATGTTTTTAGTGTTTTTAGATTTAGAATTTCTACAAGTTTTTAAAGGTATTATAGGATTTAGGGTATTAGGATTTAGTAGGTATAAGGTTTCTTAGGGTTTAGGGTTTAGGATCTGTGGATTTATAAGGGTTTAAGGTTTAATGTTTCTTAGCGAAGTGTTTCTTAAAATATGTTAGAATTTTTTTGTTAAGGATTTAGGTTTTAAGATTTTAGATTTTGATTTCTTTTGAATTTTTTAGAGTTTATAAGTGCGTAAAATTTTCTTAAGGGGATTAAATGTTTTTTAGGGTTTCGTTATGTTTAGGGTTTCCTATGGCAGGTTTTAAGGTTTAGAGTTTGGAATTTTAGGTTAAGGGTTTTTTTATGGTTTACGATATTTAAGGTTTATAATTTTTAGGATTAGGGTTTTTAAATGTCTAGGGTTTCTTCGTTTTTTTATAAATTCATAATTCTTAAGATCCAAAACCTAAGAAATTTGATACTCCTAAGAAACCCAAAGAAATACTAAAACATTAATCATTAAAATCGTAAACCTAAAATTTTTTACTCTATTTCTACAAGTGTAAGTTCGGGCCATTGAGAAGATTCGAGGTCATTTCTCAAGATACATGGATTTTCATTCTCCAAGTTGGTGATTCATCAAGTCCAAGAACACCACACCTGTGATTCTAGATTTAGTTCTTTTGTCTATTGAGAGACTATAATGTGTTTCCTATTCTAGACTTTCTATTTGATGTAAGGGCTAAGTTCCAAATTATTAACTCCTATGTCTAGATGGTATTGTGAGACTAGATTTCCACTTGCTTATAAAGATTAAATGTGTAGACTTCTAAGCCTTACGATTTTGCTTATAATGTTTTTTCCCCACTACGAATGAATGCTAAGGGCTTGTATCAGACCTCAGAGAGGCTGAATACATCGTTTTATGATTGAAGGGTTCTCTAGGGACGCAAATAGTTGGTATCAGGGCATAAGGTTATGAAATGTTCTTAGCCTCCACAGTCTCATGAGGCCACATCTAGTAAAGTCTTGTTCATCGGTGTGAGTCGTGACACATCATTGAGTGAGTGGATATAAGACGATAGAAAGTTCACTTTTTTCAGTACTCTTGTGTTGTGCCATAGAGTTGAGTTCTATAAGTGTCTTTTCCTAATCTCTTATCTTGTGATTATAGGATATGAATACAAGAAGGACGTCCGCAAGAAGAGTGGAAGAAGTAGTAGTGAATGAGGGAGTTCCTCCCCAAGGTGAAAAAGTTCCTTAAGGCGAACAAGTTCCCATAGATAATAAAAAAATGAGGTTCTGGTGGTTCTCCTTGACATGACTAATGAAGAGGTTAGAGGTGCTCTTTATACCCTAGCCCGAGTTATTATGGATTAAGGAAATAGAGATGTGGGGCCTAGGGTGAATGATTTTGAATATACTATGGCCTCTAAGTTGAAGGACTTTGTGAGGATGAATCCTCCTACCTTTCTTTCTTGGCTCTATGGTGAGAAATGATCCCCAAGCATTCTTGGATGGGGTTTATAATATATTTCATGCTATTTATGTGTCTTGTGAGGAGAAGGTGGTGGTTTCATACCAAATGAAAGAGGTCGCTCAAGTGTGGTACACACAATGGAAGGACAATAGGCCAGTTGAATTGTGTCCTATAGAGTGGGAAGAGTGTAAGGAAACATTCTTAAGGAAGTACTTTCCCCGTGAGAAGAGAGAATATAAGATTAAGGAGTTTATTAACTTTAGGCAAGGTATTATGAGTTTGGATGAGTATTTATTGATGTTTACCTTGCTTTGTAAATATGCTCCATCATTGGTGTCTAATCCAAGAGAAGAGATGAGTAGGTTTATGACCAGTGTTTTTGATCTTATGAAGAAAGAGTGTCATAGGAAATTCCATGATAACATGAATCTGTCTGGACTTATTGTGTATGCTCAATCCATTGAGGAATCTAACCTTGAAAGGAGAGGTTATAGATGTGAATAGGGGATTAATCGATGAGCAAAGGCAACCTAGGTTTTAGAATAGGGCTCCAAAACAGGATGCTGCTTGTTCTCCTAAGGCTAACTATGAAAGATTTGGTGGTTACCAACTTGATAAACCTATTTTCTCAAATTTTCGGAAGAAACATTCTTGAATGTGTCTAACTGATACTAATGGATGCTATGGATGTGCGAAGAATGATCACAAGGTGAGACATTGTCCTAATATTTCTACTAGAGGAAGAGATGTCACGAAATATCCCTACAATGATCCAATTGTTGGAGAACACAAGTAGCATCACTTTTATGTTCTTCAAGATAACAAGGAAGCGAATTTGAATGAAGGTGCCTGTAAGTTATAATTTTTTTGGGATCTTATGGATTTGGACCATTGTAATTGGAGATGGTTTGATCCCAAGTGGACGAGAGTATGGTTAATTGTTGGGTTAATAGATTTTATCGCTTTTCTTCAATTCTATTCATGCTTGAGATTTAGAACTTCTTAGTGGCACAATGCATGTTTTCGGAGTCTCTAGTGTTAACTGAGTTTTCATGATCCCTTATGACTTTGCATATTTTCATGAGTTTGTGTTTAAATTTGTTAAATGATCTTTAATGATTTTTTTTCTCATATTGATGTGCATCTATAGTAAATTGCTTGAAGGTTGTATGAGTTGACTTATGAGCATGCCTAAATGTGATTTTTGAAAATGTTGCATAATCGTGCGTTTATGAGAAATTGCCATGATGTTCTTAGAAATGTTGTGATAAGAATGATGATAGGTGGAGAAGAAAGTTCAACCAATGTCAAATGAGAAATCAGGATCTTATTGCATGATGAGTTGTAGATGTTGTTCCTACTTTCTTGTTGTGTTTGGTCTCTTATATTTACTAATGAGAAACTTCATTTACAACACATGTTGACTAGCTGAACTGATACATGTGAGAAATGAAACAATGAATAAAGATGATAGCTCTACAATGCATACAAATCCTCTACTAGAATAGATGATTGTACCACAATGAAATACACATAATAAAGACTAAGCAGAGCCCCGTTTCAACCTGGAGCTCAGCAAAAACCGTTGAGTATCATGTGCTTCAATTGGGAAGATCTACTAGTTTAGTGCATGTACCTGCAACATGAAATACAGCGTCCCCAATAAGGAACATTAGTATGAAAAAAGAACTAAATGTTTGAGGCATAACACAACCATATGCAAAATGAGAGGTCAAGTCAAACTAAATACTAATAGATAAGGTTTAGAGACCACATTTGCATATACTTGTGGAATCATGTATGTTATATTCTTTATTTTATTAGTTTTCATTGCGTTATAATGTTTATAAGACATATGATACGAATGACCAATTGATCAGTGATAACCAATGTTAGGAATTTTCCTCTAGGATGCCACCTATAATTATATAAATCGCTTCACTTAGATTCTTTCATCTTTGAGCTTATTGTTTTCATGTTCAAAACACTTTTGAGATTGTTCTTTGGTTGAAAATAAATTCATTTCAGATAGTTGTTTTGGTTGTCATAATCATTGTTGAGATTTAGAACAATGGAGCAGTAGTAGAAGACATATGAATATGGACTTATGATAATATGAATGACATGGGAATCAAATGTGAAACCAACATAATGCTTAGGAGCTTATATGTCTCGATAAGCATATTGACATCTCTAACTAAAGCTCATAACGTGAAGACATTTAGCATTCATCCGAGATATTTGAAATCTCTATGCTACTCACTAACTAAAATCAAATATAGGGTGTTAGTGAATGCGTAACCAAGGGGGAACGTGGGCAGATTAAACTCAATGATGGATACAAATTCCAAGTAAGTAAGTATAGAATGTAGAATAGAGCAAGTAGGGATCTTGTGAGTTAACATTATTCTCTAATACAATAGGGGAGTAATAACCAATTAAAGGAACACATGAACATAGGAAAAAATGAAATATATGATGGAATAGACAATTGAAGCAAGTTTGCATGATATGGGCAGATCGTATATCTAACATATAAACATATGGACCATGTCTAATCTAGGATCACTTTGATTTATATAACGGAAATACATGTAGTGAGGGGTACTTTGACGATGAAATTTTTTTAAACCTTGCATGTTAACACTTGGTAGAGTACCAAGTAAACAGATACATTTAGTAACTGTAATAATGGCCCAATTACTACCAAGGGCACTTGGAAAGCTTACTTTTTGTAATTCATGTTCTTGATTCATGCCAAAGAAATAGGAAATCGAATGGTCTTTACATACCGGAATTCCCAATTCATATATCTTACGAGTTGTAAAAAATTCCTTTAACGTCATTGTCTTCATTTACAACAACAAATCATTAAGGCTAATATTAGCAGCTTACCAACAAACTCGGGATATTTCAACTCATCAAAACAGTTGTCAAGCCATAATATTTCTAATTGATTGTTTTCTTTCATAGATTGAATTTGTTATAGTTATTTACACTTAACAACCTTCCCATGGAATGGGCAGTGTGTTTAACAAAACTTTAAATTAACGGAGAATTAGCTTAGGTTATAAATCTGCCCCTACGACTTTCCACAATGATTCTCTAAGTACAGCCATGACATCCCATAAATAAAGCAATATAGAAGTCCTCAACACTCAAATATAACTAAAAACACTTGAATTTATTATTTTAAATCACCATCCCACGAGTTGAATAAACAAGTATGTCTGCAATTCTAAAATAAACTAACACTTAAATGTTGTGGTAGCACACTTACCTTGACTATCTAAATCCGTTATGATCCGTCATTTATTGTTTCTGTAACCTTATCTCAATATTTGGAAGAGAGTGGCAGAACCTTGGTTTCCAACACATAGTTATATGTAGTTCACCCCCTTTGAAGAACTGCCAAATATTCTTGAAACAATCGAGGAAAGAATGTGATCTTGTAGCTGCTTTCGAAGAAACAAGGTGAAAAATAGTTTTCCCTAGTGGGAAAATGGGTGGTTGTTTCATCTTGATATAGTGAAATATATGAACTTGAGTGCTTAAAATTTGGATAAGAGGAAAATGAGATATTTATATGAGATATTTTACCTCAATAGGTTCTTTTTTGCCACCTTTCTTGTATTTCATTTGCATCGAACATGTGCCTTTTAATTTAGGCCACAAATTTAAGTAGGCGAGCACCTACTTTTCCATTAATATTATTTATATTAACTTGGTCAATATATAGGTGGTGTACTTTGCCCAATAACATGGTCAAAATAGTCTTAGTAGGTGATGCACCTACTAGGTCCTTTGGCTGGTCAATAAGTCAAAGTAGGTGATGACGTACTTGTCACCTACTAGATTAGTTATTTCAAGCAAGCACGTCAATATTTTTTTACCATTTCTAGACCTTAATATTTTAAATAAAGTTAGAACTTATATACATCATGTCAATTTCAATTCTAGAATCATATACCACCTTATGATGTCAAGTTTAAATATTTCCATCGACGTCAACTTAATCGTGTCACATCAAATTCTATGGGCAGTTCACTTTAAACTTATTATATTGTCACTTGTACCATAGGAAATCAAGTTGAGATCTATACCATAAGTCAATTTATAAGTGTCATATATATAGAACTAGTACATGTAGAATAGGTGTGTTACATCCTCCCCCCCCCCCAATGATCATTCACCCTCGAATGATGGGTGAAACTGATAGTTTAGTAAACCTTGGAATTACATTTGGAGATCTTCTAGAGTTCCCATCATAAATAGGACTATCCATAATCCATTGACTAACCTAAAATATATATATACAGTCTACCATGAAGTCTTAATAGCATTGGTTCATAAAATAATAATATAACAAATTAAACCCCTTTCTCGACCATGTAATTCACTTAATATACACAATTAGAGCTCATACAAAAAAGTATTTTAATATACCTAAACACAAGACATGCAAATGACATATTAAATTAATAAATGCTAGTAGGATTTATGATCAAATAAGGGGACCACATGTCTCAGATCCTTATGTTGATGTTTAGGATGCGGAGGGGTATTTAAGATCTCTACTTTATTCTACTCCAAGTATCTTATGTTATATTATATTCCTTACACGATACTTCAATGGAGGTTACACATTTTGAGCTTAGCTTCCAGTCCTTAACAATCAAGGATAACTATAGTATCTCCCAAAATCATTGTATATAGAACAAACAGATAAAATCATAGGCCTAACCCATTAGGGCACTACATTCCCTTCCATTTTTATCTCCTGATCATTTATAGAGGCCAGTCTTATAAGAACGCATAGCGTTAATATGAACTAATGTTTTATGCTGCACCTTCGAATATGGCATTATGCTATGTTATTTATCGATAATTGTGATAAAGTTAACATATATGCGCAACCTTTTCTTGTCAAAGTCATCACTACATCATGATACAAGGACACATTTTCTAATATTATCAAAACTCAAGTCAATAAGCATAGAGGGGCATTGAATACGAATAAACACGTCACATTGAGTATGACAAAGAGGAAGACTAGCACAAAAAGGGAGCACATAATATATGGGCACTAAGCTATAGAAATATGTGGTGTACGCGCGCATATGAACTAGGGTAGTGTGTGAGAGAATGATCTATAACGCATGTAAGAGATGGACTAGATGATCACATGATGCATGAGTACTAAAGCTACGAAATATAATGTTTAAGCAAGTAGACTATAAGACATGTGTCTACATAAAAGAAAATGAACTGTAGAACGTAAATCAAATTGAGCAAGTGTGTTATATCGCATGGATAGGTGGAAAAACATGTCAATGAGTACACATATTAAATATAAGCAAGTGAGCACATGACAGCAGGCAGACAAGCTATAAGGAATGTAATGCCTAAGCAAGTAGGCTACGAGGCATGTAAAATATATTGAAGTGCCCACACAATATGAACAAGTGATGTAGGGAAAAGGTCCTACGAGGACATATAGTGATAAACAAGGGTACTACTAAGCGGAAAACACTTACAAGGATGTACTCTATAACATTAGGTAACCTGTGACAGGTTAATCCACTAAGGTAAAATGACATACAAATAGAAAAATTATTGAACTTGCGACATGTATAATTATATCACAAACAATATTTGGAAACTACGAGATATTCTATAGAACCACTCTACCATAATAAGTGCAAACACACTATCTTAAGAGTAAAGTCACGGATGGGATACTTCTGCTCATACTTCTCACTCACCTCAAAGCACATACAATTGATTTCCTCATCTCATCTCTTTGATCTCCTAAGAATCCTTTTAGGTGTTTTGTAATTGGGATTTTGCTTCCATCTAGGTCAATATATATACTACAGTTAAGATTAAAATAGAAAATCCTCTATAGTTCATCCTTTGGAGTAGAAGGCCACGTCAATTTGGTATTCATTACTATCTTGTTTCGTACCACACTCAATTCTGGTGTCTTTTGAAGGTCATAATAGAAAATAATGAAGCTTGAACGCACCATAAAACATGAACTCCAATAACATATAAAGTCAGCTACCTATAAAGTTATGTAATGATTCATACAAACTTAGAATTAGCCCCTTTGGGCTTAACTAGACAGGTCAACCATACTAATAGATTATCTTTTTAATAAGTGAGGGTGCTCCAAATCTTTTCCCACGCAACAGAACAAAATAATAATAAATAGCATATGATCAATTTTCTTCTCCCTTAACCAACAATGATTGACAAATTATTACATATGAATATTAAATGAACCCTAAATGAACTCTATACATGTGAATAATTCTCTACTTCTCTTTTGTAGTAATGATGTAGATAAACTAGGTCCATGTATCTTCTATCTAGGTAGACTTTCAATTCTCCTCTTTTTCTTGTTGTTTTCAGAACAAAATATCAAGAATTGAGTCAATACTACAATGTCTTCTCTGTCAAACAAAGGTTCACAAAGTTGTTTCGGGGTGCTCCATGTCACATCCGAGTTTACCCCCTAGACGTAACCAGCGTCGTCATCTTCTTTGATATCTAAAAGAAGCCTCGTAGTGTTACATCGTTGCATTCATCGATTAAAAATAAGGAAGAATTTGAAAAATTTCAACTAATTAGATTGGAGGTTTACATAGACCTTTATATACATATAATAATAATAATATTGAGTATACATAGACTCGTTCTTATAAGAAGATTACATAGTCTTCTACTTTTATTTGACAATCTTGTATAGTAAAGAAATAGAGTCATAAATGTGTCTCATCTCATAAGCCATCTAAACGAGGACAACAACATTGGGCATAGGCATACATCAATAAAAGTAACCCGCATATAGGCTTTATACAACTTTGTCTCAAGTAGGAAATAAAGTCAATACTTAAGTTGTAGCCACTAAGTAACTTTGCAGAGATAATATTTGCATCGTCCTGAGGGAAAATGAGGACCTACCACTTGGATGATAGAATGCCCAAGTCTTCCTTAAAATTACCTTAAATCAACTTCAACAATCAGAACCTAAAATGTTTGGGAAAAAGGGGAGAAAATGGGGTAGTAGGCCACATGTACTAAGTATGAGACCATATATGCACAAATACCAACAAAGTATTCTAGAAAGGGAAATTTAATGAAATCATGTTATTTAACCCAAACCTTTGAACATACTAAACAAATTAATTATAACATATGCACGTCATCATACTTAAACCCATAAGCTCATGTAACTCGATCATCACGTAATAATATCACAAATATGAATAAGAGTAAATCACGTAAATAGAAAAGGAAGCCAACCAACTATAATCCTTCAGAAGCTATAAGTGCAATGACCAAGTAAAGCCCCATAACCCTACTTAATTAAATAACCCAACAAAGATCATTATTAGCAATTCATTTCACATAGCATGGTCTTCCATCTCATATATTATTCTTTCTTTAACAATGATAACAAATTTCATATTCATAAGCATCTTATTCAACATATAAAGTAATTTACATCATATAGTCATTTAAATACATAATATTAACTTCTCAAAGATTCTATCAAGGAAAACTAGGGCAAGGCATACGTGGAGTCCCATACCCCTACCTAAGCTAAAGTCAAACCACTCATGCAACTTCAATTAGTCTATACTTCATTCATTAATTTTAGTTTAGGGAACTCTTGACTTAACTAACATAGACCACATTAACTAATGTTGTATCCGTTGTCATGAAACCTTACACCGATGGAAGGTGGTCTACCGGCTAATGTAGAACCTGACATAAATGTAGCGATCTAGGCGGATCCACTAGCCAGTATCGTATAGTGGCAATATAGTTTCTGGAGATTGGGGATAAATCATGGATTTATAAACTCTACACTGTACCTTGAGTCATGAGTCTATCCACGCCGTGAGGACCGTAGTGAACCCTATCTTCCTTATATAAGAAGATGTCACCAGCTCACATACAAGCTCATTCGGTGCTAAGCTAGTTCCCTTTATTGAAATGCCTTTAGTCTTGCTTTAATGATAACTTAGTATAGGTAATAGGGTCTAACCTTGTATAGTCATTATCATCAAAAGCTCAATAAGAATTGTATGAGTGCAAGTCCTTTCATTAGAATCCACATAAGTGAGGTTAACACTTTATAATTTCATAACATATTAAAGAACATTGATAGTTTTCACCATCCTTATAACACATACACCATAATCTACCTCACAACATAGTCAAGACATTTCTATTCAACATCCTACCACCCTATAATCTTAATACAAGGCATACTCTAACGTAATATCATAGCTTAACAACAATTAATCACAATTGGGAGTAAAGATAGAGATTTTTAGACTTACCAAGTCCTCCTCATACTCTATCATCGATGTCTTTCCTTAACTCAACCCAACATGGTAAGTAACATCATAGTGCAATAAATATAAAAAAAAATAACATGGCCAGTTGCATCTTTATAACACAATTCATCTTTAGATTATAACTTGAGACAAGATACTTAGGCTAATTTCACATTATAATTCATAATCTAAATTATTTCAAAGAACTAGCATGATAGGCCTATAATTCATCTTATTTCAACCATAATAGCACCGTAGGATAGTAATCTAATCAAACACCAACTCAATTGAATGATCCACATACAACATAAGTTAAGATCACTATGTAGGTTAGGGATAGAGGATCATGTTTTTCAATTATACCAAACCATCAAGAATTATTATAAAAAAGTTGAATTACATATAAATCTACTCAATATAACCCTAAGAATTCACTAACAACTCTATCCATAACTTCAATTTCGTAATTGAATGAAACCCTAAGAAAACACAACTTTTTGAAGGAACCCTTTGAGGAAAAGATCTCAAAGGTGAATAGAACCCATACCTTAATGTTTCTCAACAATTTGATGAGGAATCCACCCATTTTAAACCCCAAACTCTAGTTATTTCTAACCTTCAACGGTGGGTTCTGTTAAAGAGAGAAATAAGAGAGAAGGAAGAGAGTTTATTTTGAGAGTTGACTTTAGGTTAATTTGGGTTAATGATATTTATATAGGGTATTTATTAACATAATTAGTTTCCCTTTAATCACTTACTAACTCCTTAACAATATAATTATTTTAAATGAATCATTAAAATCTATCAGTGACATTCGATCCTTACCGACGAGACCCCGTCAACGGTTCGTAGGTGGGTCGACGGACACCCTCCCTACGTCCTGCACTTTCATCGTATCTATCCGAGACTTTACAGGAGAGGTGTCCAAGAATTTTTCAAAGTATGGGGTGAAGGTGTCCTCGATTCCCGTCAAGCCAATGATGCCCCGTCGTCACTTTCCGTCGAGTGTAAGAGTAGCTAGGCAACAAAAAGACCTTGACAAATCTTTCTATGTCTGGGATGACGGTGGCCTTGACGCCCCATCGAGCCACTTATGGACCGTCATTTACCCCGTTAATGCACATTGCAAGGCAATGCTGCGTCAAACTGCAAGGTTCTCCTTGAGGGGCCTTGTTTGGTCCTTGGAGAGTCGTACCCAGACATTCCAATCATGAAATAACTCAAACACCCATTAGATACCTTTCTACCCATTTTCATACATTTTCTGACTCCTAAAAGTTAGTAAAAAGACTAAGGCACACTAACATCTCTTTGAACCAACTTCCGAGATGTCTTTGGACATTTTGGTTCTGAAACCTTCTAAATGACCTATATGCATTAAAAATGCTTAGAAAAAGTGTTTAGACTTTATGAAACCTATGTTAGGCTTTGAAATGAGTCTTAAATTATCAAGGTGTTACATTATCCTCCCCCCTAGGAATATTCGTCCCCGAATGACACCAAAAATCTTTTAAATGAAAGAATAGACCAAAGACTTGCAGCCCAACCAATCAACAGTATAAGTTTAACATAAATCATATAACCTCAACAAATAAAATATTAAAACTCATATTACCACACCTAAGGGTCAAAAAAATTCATCACGAGGCATTTCCTTCTCACAACGTTTATGAGATCAACATACATCAAATGAGTCAATTAGAACACAGTTCAACTTAACAGCATGCTGGCTATCATTTCATGAAGACTCACCATATCAAAATACACAAAATAACTCAAAGCATGAAAAAAGCAAAATTTCAAGTTTTTAATAGCAATATTATAGTGACTTCACTCTATGACTTACTGTGAGGTTTTCAAAAAAATATCATGTTTGCATCATTTCACCCAAAAATAAAAAAGCACAAATCTTTGTCATAATTATATAATTAAAAAGAATGTCTAACCTTAATTTTTTAAAATATGAGGATAACAGGATTTCATATCAGCCTCGGCCTCCCGTGTAGCACCCTCAACTAATTGATTTTTCCATAACACTTTTACGAAAACCACCTTTTTATTCCTCAACTCGTTGACTTACCTATAAAGATTTCGAATCGGGACTTCCTCATAAAAGAGGTTATCCTTTAAACCAATACCCTCAATAGAAAGAATGGTCTCAGGATTACCGATACACTTTTGCAACATAGAAACATGGAAAACTTGATGAACCGAAGCCATTTCATTAGGAAGTTTCAATTCATAGGCAACCTTACCAACCCATTGAAAGATTTTGTAGGGACCCACACTAGGACAAAATTTCCCTTTCTTGCCAAACATATCCATCCCTTTCATTGGTGAAATTTTTAAATGAACCTTATCACCTTCTTCCAACTCTAAATCCCTTCTCCTATTATCGCCAAAAGACTTTTGCCGACAATAGGCAGTTTGCAACCGATTTCTTATGATATGAACCTTTTCCAAAGTCTTATAAATCAAATCGAGACCAAGAATCGATAGATGACCAACTTCAAACAATCTTATGGGAGACCTAAACCTCCTACCATACAAGGCTTCATAGGGAGCCATGATCTAAGCATATCCTCAAGGATTTGAATAGTGAGTTCTGCTTGACTATCAATTTGAGGATGAAAAGCAGTACTCAATTTCACCCTAGTGCCTAAACCTTCTTGGAATGACCTCCAAAATCTAGATGTGAATTGTGTACCCCTGTCCAAAATGATGGATATCGGAATACAATGGCAACACACAATTTCATCTATGAAGATATTTGCACCATATTCCTCCAAGGATGTGACTTGACGGGAATAAAATGAGTGGACTAACTCAATCTATTCACAATAACCTATATAGAATCACATAACTTTTGAGTGAGAGGCAACCCTACTACATAATCCATATTAATGTCTTCCCACTTCCAAGAAGGAATTTGGATATCTTGTCGTAACCCACCCGACTTTTGATGTTCTACCTTCACTTGTTGGCAATTTGGACACTTGCAACAAATTCCCCTATGTCATTCTTCAAGCCTTTCAACCAATATACCTCCTGAAGATCAGTTACATCTTAGTTGAACCCGGATGAATGGAGTAGTGGGATCCATGGGCTTCTTCAAGGATCCGATCCCTCAACCCATTAATAACGTGAACAAATAATCTCCATTGATACTTTAATACACCATCCCCCCTAGGGGGAATGATTCATTCATCTTACCAATAACTTATTCTTTCAACTCCATCAAGGCTATGTCGAGGTGTTGTTTGGAATTCACCTCAACCACTAATGATGACTAGGAGTTATGAAAAACTGCGACACCCCCATCTAGATAACTCTCCAACCTCACCCCTAACCTAGCAAACCTATGCACTTCCCTTGCTAGGTCTATTTTGGCGTCATCAAAATGGGATACACTACACATACTCATTCGACTTGGGGCATCCACAACTACATTAGCCTTGTCATGGTTATAAATGACACTCATATCATAATATTTCAACAACTCGAGCCACCTTCTTTGTGGGAGATTTAACTCCTTTTGGGAAAAACATATTGGAGACTCTTATGATCGGTAAAAACATCCACATGAAACGGATAAAGATAATGCCTCCAAATTTTCAAAGCAAACACCACGACCTCTAATTCAAGGTTATGAGTGGGGTAATTCTTTTCATGTACCTTTAGTTGCCTTGAAGCATAAGCAATCACCTTACCACTTTACGTAAGCATACATATCAAATGTATGTAGGATGCATCATAATACACAACGAACACCTTAGAACCTTCTTGTAAAGTTAACACCGGAGCGAAAGTAAGCCTATCATTCAATAATTGAAAACTCTTCTCAGAAGACTTTGACCACTCAAACTTTTTACACTTTTGAGTCAATGTGGTCAATTTAGATGCTATGGATGAAAAACCCTCCACAAACCTTTAATAATAGCCCGCTAGACCCAAGCAACTCCTAGTGTCTGTCGAATCAAAGGTCTATGCCAATTTCTCACTGCATTAGTCTTCCTTGGGTCTACCTCAACTCCCTCTCTAGAGATCATGTACCAAAGAAATGACCCTGACCTCAACCAAAACTCACATTTGCTATATTTGGCAAACAATTGATGATCTTTCAGGGTTTGCAATACTATCCTTAAATGAACCATGTGATAAACCTCATTCTTTAAATACACAAAAATATCATCAATAAAATAATAACTAATGAAGATAGTTTGGAAACACCGTATTTATTAGGTCCATAAACGCCGCCAGAGCATTTATGAACATAACCAAGAATTCATAGTGTCCATACTGAGTTCGAAAGGCCATCTTTGTAATATCTTTATTTTGTACCCTTAGCTGGTGATACCCCGACCCCAAATAATTTTTGGAGAAATAGCTCGCCCCTTGGAGGTTGTAAAACTAATCATCAATTCGTGGAAGAGGATAGTTGTTCTTAATATTAACCTTTTTAAGTTAGCGGTAATAGATACACATTCTAAAGGACCCATATTCTTCTTCACGAACAAGACTGGAGTACCCCATGGAGAAATGCTAGGTCTTATAAAGTCCTTGTCTAGCAAATCTTTAAGTTGTGCCTTCAACTCTTTCAATTCGGATTGAGACATTTGATAAGGAGGAATAGATATAGGGTTCATTTCCAGTAACAAATCGATACCAAAATCAATTTCTCATTCGGGACGAATACCGGGAAGGTTATTTGGAAAGACATCCAGAAATTAACTAAACACGGGGACCTACTCAATATGAGGAACTAATGAATCCATTTTTTGACTCTTACAATGTGTTACATAATTCCCTTTGAGATCATTTAACATGCTTTTATACAATATATGAAGCGATCTCTAGGAATATAATTCCCACCCTTCCACTAAATAACGGGTTCATTTGGGAAACTAAACCTCACAACTCTAGTCCAACAATAAATAGAAGCAAAACTAGAATGCAACCAATCCATAACCAAAATGGCATCAAAAGGAACCATATATAGTTCAACTAGATCTACATGAGAAACTCAATTGGGAAACGAAATAGGACAATTTCTATAGACTCTTTTCGCTACTATGTCTCACCCTTCGGACTAGATACCACAAAAGGTTCATGCAAAACATCGGGTAATGTATCAAACATTTTAGCTACTAAGGGAGTAACAAAAGCAAAATAGCACCCGAATCAAGCAAAGCATACACATAAATAGCAAATATTCGTAACATACTAGTCACCACATCGGGTGAGACCTCTTGGTCATATTTAGTACGAAGAGCATAGTAGCAGTTCTTTCTGGGAGAATCATTAGAACCACTTGGTTGTCCATCCTTCTCTTGCCCCTTAGAATTAGGACAATCTCACACTTTGTGACCAATCTCTCCATAACCAAAGCGTTCAACCCAAGGAGGCAAGCACCAAAGTGCTTCTTTCCACATTCCTTCCAAGGTGGCTTCTCATTAGACGAATTTCCACTATTCCCTTTTTTATTTCTCGATCTAGGGGACCTTTCTTCCGTAGCCTTGGGAAATTTGAATGGAACTTAATTTGAGAACCTCTTCTTGAATCTAGGCTTGTCTTCAATCCCAAGCCTATCTGTAGTAGCTCCACCCTCAAAAGACCTTGTCCTTTTGAATACCTATCCTTCCTTTTTTGCTTTAGCCTCCTCAATTCTTTTAGCATGCACCATAAGACGATCAATATTCACGTTGTCATGTAACATCGCCAAATGACATTCTTCTTCTAAGTCATCTGATACACCCATCACAAATTGACTCATCTCGTCTCTAGGATCAGAGACTAAGGAATGAGCATATTGCTAATTGAATGAACTTCAAAGAGTAATCATTAACACTCATACCTCTTTGGCAGAGGTTGATAAATTCCACAACCTTAGCTTCTCTTATCTCTCTAGGGCAGAACAGATTAAGGAAAACCCTCTTGAAGATCTCCCAAGTCATCGTCCCACCTTGAAGTGTCCTATTATCTCTCCATTATACATGCCAAGTCTGGGCCACATCCATGAGTTTGTATGAGGCCAACTTGGAATTCCAATTTGAAGACAACTCCATAGCACATAGCATCTTATAAACCTCATTAATGAAATCTTAAAGGTCTTGAAAAACTGTAGACCCACAGAAGATAAGAGAATTCATCCGTGTGAAATCCCTAAGTCGAAAAGCCATAGTTTGCTCATGAACACTAGGTGTAACATCCCGATTTTCTTGGGCAGTCATAGCTTGATCTTGAACCATTTCGGCTTGTGCTTCGGTAGTCATGGATTTTGCCATTTAATCAAGAATAACCCTCATCTCCGCCTCCGTCATTGGTGGAGGTTTAGCTGGGGCTTGATCAACATTAGCATTTTTCTCTAGTGGAGGGACTTGCTCGTCATGGGCAGAAGCTCCCACATTAGCAACTTTCTCCTCAAGTCTTCGAGGTGTATTCCTTCGAGTGTACATGATTCCTATAAGCACAACAATATGATTAGATGACAAAGCACACTATAAGTATACCCAATTGGCACTATATATGATTTTCAAAAAAGATAGTGATTCCAAAGAATCATATAGGTTCCTCCTCATAAGTGTGGCACTCTTCACAATTATGAATGCAAACCTACATAGACGTGGTTGACAGAGATGTCAACATCAAGTATATTCAATCTCATGCTCACATACCAAGTTTTTCACATCCAGGTTTTCCCCCTTGATGTAACCGACGTCTTTGTCCTCTTTGAGGACTAAGACAAGCGTATTAGTCTTACATCATTAAATTCATCGATTAAAAATACAGAAGAATTTAAAACTTTTCGACTACTTCTGATTGGAGGTTTACATAGAGTTCTACATACACATACTCATGATAATATCAAGTATACATAGACTCGTTCGTATAAGAATATAACATGGTCTTCTAATTTTATCTCACACTTGTATAGTAAAGAGATAGATTCATAAATCTGTCTCATCTCATAAACCATCTAAACAAGGAAAATAACATTGGGCATGGCCCTAAATCAATTAAAGTATCCCACATATAGGCTTTATACAACTTTTTCTCAAATGGGAAATAGAGGAAATACAAAAGTTGTAGCATTTAAGTAACTTCACAAAGAGAATATTGGCATCGTCCTCGGGAAAAATGAGGACCTACCACTTGGATGATAGAATGTCCAATCTTCTGTTAAAATCACCTCAAATAGACATCATCGACCAGAACCTAAAATGTTTTGGAAAAAGGGAAGAAAATGGGGTTAGTCATCACATGTATTAAGTATGAGCCCATATGCACAAATACCAACAAAGTATGTTAGAAAAGTTCATTTAATGAAATCATGTTATTCAAGACAAACCTTGAGCATACTAAACAAATTGATTATACAATATGCACGTCATCATACTTAAACCCATAATTTAATGTAACTCTATCATCACGTAATAATATCACAAACATGAATAAGAGTAAACCATATAAATAGCAAAGCAAACAACCAACTATAATCTTTAAGAAACCACAAATGTAATGACCAAGCAAAGCCCCATAACTCTACTTAATCAAGTAACCCACCAAAGATCATAATTAGCAGTTCATTTCACATAGCAGTCTTCCATCTCATATATTATTCTGTCTTTAACAATTATAACATACTTCATATTCATAAGCATCTTATTCAACATATAGAGTCATTTACATTATATCGTTGTTTATAGACATAATATTAACTTCTCAAAGCTTCTATCAAGTTAAACTTGTGCAAGGCATAGGTAGAGTCCTATACCCCTACCTAAGCTAAAGTTAAACCACTCAAGTCACTTAAATTAGTCTATACTTCATTCATTCGTTTTAGTTTAGGGAAGTATTGCCTTAACCAACAAACATCACATGAGCTAATGTGGAATTCGGTGTCATGAAACCTTACACCGATGGAAGGTGGTCTACCAGCCAAGGTAGAACCTAACATAAACGTAGCTATCCAGGTGGATCTATTAGCTAGTAACCTATTGTGGCAACATAGATTATGGACCTTGCAAAATAAATCAACGAAATATAAACCTACAACCTACCTTGGGTCATGATTCTATCCACCCCGTGAGGATCGTAGTGAACCCTATATTCTTATATAAGAAGATGTCACCCCCTCACATACAAGATCACTCGGTGCTAGGCTAGTTCCTTTTATTAAAATCCCTTTACTCTTGTTGTAATCATAACTTAGTTTAGGTCATTGGGTCTAACACTTGTATAATCATCATCATCAATAGCTCAATAAGAATTGTATGAGTGTAAGTCCTTTCATCACAATCCACATAAGTGATGATAACACTTTAGAATTTCATAACATATTAAGGCACATTGATAGTATTCACTATCCTTTTAGCACATACACCTTAATTTACCTCACTACATAGTCAATACATTTCAATTCAAAATCATATCACCCTGTAATCTTAATATACGACATACTCTAACATAATATCACAACTTAAGAAGAATTAATCACTACTTGAAGTAAAGATCGATATTCTAAGACTTACCAAGTCCTCATCATAGTCTATCATCAAAGTCTTACCATCAACCCATAAATCGACCCAACTTGAGGAGCAACATCATAGCGCAATGAAAATCAATAGAATAACACGGCCAATCGACTCTCTATAACACGATTCATCTCACAACTCGAGACATGCTGCATAGGCTAAATTTACAGTATAATTCATAACCGAACTTACATCTCAAGAATTAGCATGATAGGCCTATAATTCATCTTAATTCAACCATAATAGCACCATAGGATAGTAATCTAATTAACAACCAACTAAATTTAATGATCAACATACAACATAAGTCAATATCACTACCTAGGGCTAGGGATAGAGGATCATGTTATTCAACTTGACTAAACTATCAACGATTATCATAAAAAGGTTGAATTACATGTAAATATACTCAATATAACTCAAAGAATTCAATAAAAACTCAATCCATAACTTCAATTTTGTAATTGAATGAAACCCATAAGAAAACTCAACTTTTTGAAATCCATTGTAACAACCTAAAAATAATTATGCTAAGTAATGCCTAACGTTTCTAGAATGCCTTCGATTAGACCGGGTTCACATGGATTGATGCACGTAGAATCATACTTCTTAACCCTTGCGACAGCCAAGCCAACTAGCTTTGGGAGTTAGTAAAGGTTGGGACCATCCATGTAAGGCTCCCGAATATGAAGATTTACTCGGATGAGTCTTTACCGGACTTAAAAAGGGGAAATCTTAAGTTTGGAGTGTCTAGAGTTAAAATGGTCTTTTTCCAGGCTAAGAATAGTATCATAATTACACTAAATATGTAATTAATTAAATAATTAATAAGGTTGAGGGGAACTTTTGGGAAAGAGGGACAAAAATTAGGCTTTCATCGAAGTGTTGATCCACCCGGGTTCAAACCTAGGTGGAAGCGATGGTTTATATTTTTTTTTAGTTAGTATATTAATTTAATTAACTAATATTTATTATCTGATTTAAGAAAAAAGAAAGTAAAATTCGTATTAAAGATTTGAAAGATTCCCTGTTTGATTAATTCCCAAACTAAAACTCGTAATCCTAGGAAAACTCTCACTTCTCACATCCAGCTCCTCAACACTCATAATGAAACCATTCTTTTTCTCGTGTTCTGCTTAAACCACGTACAAGAACACAATCATAATTAAAGTTCTTCTCACTTGAAGAACTCACAACGACAATTACAAACAAACAACTGATCAAAAATGTTACGCAAGAGGGAGGATTATTCCGTCGAATTGGTGTTGAAGTTGAGGCGATATGGACGTGATTTTTGGAGAAGGTTTTGGGAAGAAACTCAAGGTTTGAACTGCATAAAAGATATGAGTTTTCTTACTCTTGGCACCAATCCCAAGAGACCCTTTGGACTCAGATGAATCTACTACAAAACTAGGGTTGATCCCCTTTACATGTTCCTTGTCACTAGCTCCCATAGATTTGTAGGTTGGGTATGTTTGCTGTTAGAGATTAGGGATGTAATGTGTTTTTGTTTAGATTATGTTCATATATGTATGTCGCAGTTTTGTGAATGTTAATCATGCTGTCCGAAATTATATGTTTATGATTATCTAATGTGTAGTCGTGACGTATACTCTTGGTTTGAATTTCAGAAATGACATGTTATGGCTGTGTTCTTACATGCACAAATTTGTATAAATCCTTATGTTCATATGAAGTATAATGTGGCTGATTTAAATTGAAATTATTAGCTAAATGAATCCATGAAAATCTACATAAAGATATACCAAATGATCCATAAATTACCCAAAAACTAACATGTAAACGTTGATGAAAATGAGCTGAAAAAGGTACAAAATGTCGAGCATCTAGTTGATGAGTTTCGTCCAAGATTAATGATGTAAAAATGCTGATTTGAGTTTAGACTCATTATACAATGTGATCTTGAAAATGCATGTAAAGAACTCACTAAAACTACTCCGAACTTATACACATTTAAGGTTAAAGAGGTTAGAAAATATGCTTCAAAAATGTGATAAAAATTCCAGCACCTTGATGGTAGTTCTAGTCAAGTTAAGTCTATTAACATTTTATGAAAAAATGATGAAAAATAAGTGAGGTCAGTGAGGATCGAACCCGTGACCTCACCTTGTTAAAAGTAATAAAATAATGTAAGTTAAAAGAATGTGACAAGGGGGATTCTAACTATGACCTTGCTTTGAAAATGAAACTGTGAAAATAAAAATGAGAGGAGTGGGATTTGATCCCACAACCTTTTTGTCAGACTTAAGGAATTAAAAGGACATAAAGATTGAGGCGTGTGGGAATCGAACCCATGACCTCTAGGCTTATTAAGGGAATTAAAGAGAAAAATAAAGTTAGGGTGTGGGGTTTTGATCCCATACCCTCAAGGTCAACTAGAAAAAGTCAACGAAAAAGATGTAAGTGTTAACCAAGGGATTCGAAATCTGGTTCCCTTTCCAAAGCTCCGTATTGATACATAAGTCAACGTGAATAAAAGTTCAAAGTAATGCTGCAAAAATAGATCGAAATCAAGATCTTGGCATAGATACAAGATGCATAAGTCTTGTAACACATAATCGTAGGAAGTTATGAATAACTTAATCAAACATTGAATGAAGCCTCATGGCTTGTATGCATAGACCCATAAGTGTAGCATAAATTTTAAATTAATTGAACCTAAGATGTATTTGATAAAATGATGTAACCTACCTAAAAGGGTTAAGTAAGAGTATGAAACACACGAAATGACCAAGTGCATTGGCATATGATGAAATGAATATTCACGTAATAAGGGCTGAGTAATTATGAAGAGCAAATGTGCTAAAGTTAATGAATGTGGTATTAACATGATATGAGGCTAATGTAAAAGATGAGAGCAATCTCAAATGATCCTAAGTAAATGTTATCAAAACGTACTCACCTACAAGAGTGTAAAGTTAATAAAGAGACAAGTCTCTATGAACACTGTAATGGAAGTATTGAGATTTATATACACTTAATACTATTGATGAGATGAGAAATAATGTATTGGGCTATGATGTCTCATAAAAGAAGCCTACATCCATGATGTATGAGTTGAATGTAATTGAACTTTATATTGAGCACCTATAGGCTAGCTATGGCGGGTGATGCCTTCCTTTGGGAAGGGCGGAGGTTCACGTAACTCTCAGATTAGACTATCCGGTATGCCAGGTATGGGTCTCCTTATATCTCCTAGTCTTCCAACCTATATTATCAATAGAGGGATCTAGCGGGGTTCGATTCCCATGTACGCTAGCATGTTTTGGGAAACATTGGCAAGTTATTCTACTATTTTCCGCAGTGGGGGAGACACAGGATTTGATGATGTTCACGTGATCTATGTCGGTTAAAGTTGAAGTTCCCCATGTATGAATGAGTCAAGCCTCAAATGATGCACATAATTAAATAAATGATACCAAAGGTGTTAGTATAGAATAATCAAGAGGTGAGATAGACTTAAGTAATGACACTAGGTCATTATTTATCATTGCACCGCGAACCCGATGAAAGTCTTACACTACGTCCTACGTATAGCTACTGTTTACGCTAGCTTATTAATGTACGAAGTGAAGTACGTATGAATAAATGAAGCATACTCTATGTTTCCTAAAAAAGGTTCCCTAGTTGAGGTTTCGTATGTTAAGCCCTCATTTTTGGGATGTTTTGATATCAAGTCCATGATTCCAAATTCTCATGGAGTATGAACGAATGATATGAAAGATTTTATGTGCTATATATCAATATGTTATGTGGTATGCGTGAGACGTTATATGATGTATGCAATATGATACGTATGATAATACATGTTACTCTCATGGTATGACTTTTCCTAATCTAATTTGGCAAGTCCATTGACAATCCTAATCCAAATTTGGTAGGTCCACTAACTATCCTTAACTAAATATAGCAAGTCTATTGAATTGACTTTCAATAATTCCTATTGTTGGGAGAGAGTTATTCTTACTCATGCATGTCCTTGGTGTATGCTTGCATATACCTATACTTAGTACAACTTTGTACTAATCCCATAAAATATATATTTGTTTGCGCAGGCACAGGTTGACTTTAGAGCTTATGGTCCGTCATCGGGGTCTCGTTCTGTCATTCAGTGGCAGAAGTTAGGATGCCACATTCATCCTCTGTGACTCATATGGAATACTTAGTGTTAACCTATATGTTTCTAACGCAAATACCTAGCAAACTAGAAATGCTAAAGAACCTATTTCTCGAGTTTTAACAAGGCAATTCAAAGATTCTCAACCTAGGTCAGACAAAATTGGAGAAAAGAATGAAGACCCACCAAAAAGGATTACTCTAATACTAAATAAAAAAAAATGCAATATAAATGGGTAGAGATCAGAGACACATACCTGAGAAGAGGAGCAAAACAAGCAAGGGAGGAACTTGGTTAGCAAGAACAGAACCACAGCAGCAGACTCCAACCAGTAGAAAGGAGATATCCGAAATTAGGATTTGGGGAAGTGATATGTTGAAAGAGAGGTAGTAAATTGGAAGTTTGAAAGGGAGGGAATGGAAGAAAGAGGGAAAGAAATTGTTCAAATGAAGGGGTGAGGGGTTTTATAGGTTGAAAATTTTAAAAGTCCCCAGCCGGGTCAGGTTGGTTATGCTGGTAAATGGAGCAACGAATCCCTGACGACGATACGTCACAGTTTCGACAGTCCGTCATCTGTTCGGTCGCGTGTGCCCTAGTTATGAATGTAAATGAAAGACGTACCTGGCACAACAGATTCATGTGGCAGTCCATTAGAAGCGAGATGGTCCGTCGATGTATCCATTAGTGACTGTTGCAGGGTGATTTTCGAAAGAATTTCCTGGTGATGTGCCTTAAAATTTAAAACCCATTAGTAGAAAATGCTACAATTACTTGAAAGGAAACTATAAGTATTGGGTTGCCTCGCAACAAGCGCCTAATTTTACATCGCGGCACGATTGAAGACACTTGATTACTTAGACTTCACCAACATGGTATGCCACGATTACTTCATTTGCTGATTAAGCATGCCCGCAATATGTTTTTATTTGTCGTCTATTTACCTCAAATCAAACACCCTCCCTGGTTTCCAACTCAACTTCTCCATGAGGGAATCTTTGGTTAACCAAGTAAGGCGATTCCATTTGGACTTAAGCTTGCGTGAAAACAAACACAACATATAATGATATAAAAGCACCAAATCCCCAACCATAATTTCTCGTTTTTTAATTTTTAGGTCATGGTGCTTCTTCATCTTTTTTTATAGGATATAGCAGATACCGATTGGACTTCACCACTCTGCATCATGGACCTACAAATGTTGAAGGTTGATTCTTCATTGTTCAACCAAAATTTCATCAGCGCCTTTTTTATATCAACTAAGGCTTTACCCGTAGAATGGAATGGCCTCCCAAGAATAATAGACACTTCAAAATCGACTTCACAGTCAAGAATAAAAAAATATTCAAGAAATATGAATGAATCCACTTTTACGAGCACATCGTGAAGTATCCCTATAGGCCTTTTTACAATTCGATCGGCCATAAGTAGCGCATTGCAGTGGGCTTTTGGATAACCCAAACTCAACTTCTTGTAAATCAAGAGGGGCATAAGATTTATGCTTGCCCCCTGATCACATAATGCATTCGCAAAATGTCATGACCCGACTGTACAAGGAATAGTGAACGAACCCCGATCTTCTTTCTTTTGTACTAGAGATCTTGTAGCAATAGCACTACAATGGTGCATTGTATCATCATCCTCAAAAGTGACCGATCTTTTCTTTGTAACCAGATCTTTCATAAACTTGGCATAACCGGGCATTTGTTCTAAAGATTCTACCAAAGGGACATTGATAGAAATCTACTTCAACTATTTTATAAAACGCCTATATTTAGCATCCTCGGTATTTTTCACTAATCTTAGAGGAAAGGGTGGTGGTTGTCTAGGCATGGGAATTACCTTTGTAGGCACTTCATCATATTTTTCATCTTTATCTTCTAATTCACCACTAACCTCTACAACTTTATCATTATCTTTTATAACATTTTCCTCATTAGACGGCATAGGTGGGTCAATGGTTTGCTTACCACCCTGAGTAGTGATTGCCATACAGTGTCTATCAATTATTGGATTTTGGACAGTGATTCTAGGAAGACTACCCAGTTGCCGTGTGTTCACGGTCGCATATAACTGGGCCATTTGCAACTCAAGTTTCTTAATTGATATTGCATGTGTATCGACTTTCTGCCTAATACCCGCTAAATTAATCCTTAACTCTTTAAGGTGCTCATCAGTAGCATCGAACCTCATCATCATTTTGTGCAACATATCCTCAGCTCGCACCATACTATCTCAACCATACGTAAGATTAACTTCACGATTTTGAGGAGGGACATAGGGCCCATTCCTATCAATTCCGTTACCATGGTTATACCTGTTGAAGTTTTTGTTGCGGTTGTAGTTTCCATCTCGGACATAATGACCCTCACGGTTATAGTTACCATGAATTTGACCTTGTTTTGCTGCACCTTGGTGCCAATTCTCCTGATTTGAGCCTTGGGAACTCGGTCCAAAACCCCTGTCTTATCATTTACCGTATAGGAATTCTCCACATAATAGTATTCATCATTTGGTGGTGGTGGTTTAGACAAGTAGTTAACTGCATTTATCTTTTATGCACCATATTGACATGTTTAATACCAACCCAAGCTCGATTCTCAACTGAGCCATCTCTTCACGAATCTCATCCGTGGCTGGGTTGTGAGGGGATTGCACTGTGAATGTATTTCTCGCAATATCTGACTTCCTAGTACTCTAAACTTTATTACTCTAGGAGATTTTCTCCAACTTCTTGGCAATCTCGACATAAGGACACTCCACATAAGTACCACTCGCTATAATATCCAATACAACTTTACCATTATCATCCTATCCTTGATAAAAGTATTCCTTAAGTGAATCATCATCTATGAAGTGATTGGGGACACTTCTCAAAAATTAAGTGAATCTATCCCAAGAACTACTGACTGACTCTCCGGTTAGTGCCACAACGTTGTTCACATTGTCTTTGTGGTTTTGTTTCATGGAGACCGGGTAGTAACGTGCTAAGAAAACATCCATTAGTTGGTTCAAAGTGAAAATTGAGTTATAAGGGAGCTCAGGGAATCAAATAGTAGCCTCTCCCGTTAGTGAGAGTGGAAATACTCTTAGCCCTATTACATCCAAATCCAAATTAGGCCTCCCAACACAACTTTTATACACTGCCTTATCTTAGCTATATGGGCATGTGGGTCCTCAGAAGGTAGCCCCCAAAACAAACCTTTAGCAGTGAGCATTTGCATTAGACTACTAGTTACAACAAAGGTGTGGCCTTTTTGTAGAGGGGGCAAGACAAGTAGCCATAAGAGTCTGCAATATTATCATAGCCTCTGTAGTATTCTTGAGTACGTGGAGCAGGATGTTGTTCCCTTTGTTGATTTTCACCCAGATCATCGGGTAATAACTGACCATGAACATCAACTGGAGCTGGGATGTTCTGGTTTGGATCATCATCATTAATACCCAAGTTTTGATTTATATTGCATAGTGTACGCTCCAATTCGTGATCGTATGGAAACGAGGTTTCATTTCCTTTCCGTGTATTTGGCATACAAGGAAGATTGTTCTACAAGAATAAAAAACAATAAAAAAGTAAAATTAAGAAAATATTGACTAAACTTTAGTAATAAGTTTAAGTTAATCTACGAGCGACTTTCCCCGGCAGCGGCGCCAAAATTTGATATGCTCAAACTTACTTCTCAAATAAGAAGTAAAGTGGTGTATCAAGTAAATAACCCAACTAATGAGGTTGGGATCGTTCCCATGAGGAAAATAGTTCATACTTAACTTTAATCTATTATTAATATTATTTAGTCAATTATTTCCTTAGAAAATAGAAGACTATAAAAGGGGGATTTTTACTTCTAAATTACTGAAAATAACTAACTAAATTAATGTAACCAACTAACAGAATAAAATCATGGAGTTTAATCAATTAATAAAAGTAACTAGGGTTTACGTGTTCTCAAAAGGTTCCTAATTTGATAATTCTAACTATATCAATTCTTTCCTAGTATCTAGTATGCAAAGTGATAAGTTATGTATTTCTAAATCCTTGGTCCGGCATCTAGAAAATTTCACTTAGCACCTTCATTCGGTACGTGTGTTGCTATACTAACCCTTACCTTTACCTCATATTAAGCAATGTATTCCATATTTGACTAAGTTATTACCTCGTACCAATCAACACTATCTTATTAGATAGTATACACTAAATCTATGTTAATAATTCTTTTCCTTTCATATACCCCCTTGGCCCACCAAGTATCATTAAGGCGAGTTCTAACGTTGTCCATCCGTTTAAAAGACTTCTAAATGAAAGAATTATCAATACATGCAAGATTCTATTCTGGAATTGTTATTTTAGTTAGATTTTACGTCATTATTCACCCCATGGTTCCCACAACCCTAGTTATGGAGTTTAGTTACCCATAGTCATAATCACAATATTCATATATTTAATATAAGAATTCATGCACTTACTTTGATGAGAAAGAATAAAATCCAAAATTTCACTTGATTAATCAAAAAAAATTACAAAAAATCAATTCCAAAAAAGGTGTAACAATCAAAACATCTAATATCAAAAGGTTTACTAACAAAGAGACTAACACCAAAAAGTCTAACCCCAAAAACGAGGTTTTTCAAACTATTCATAAAATAAAAAAACATAATAAAAGAAGGAATGTAATAACTGAAAATCTGTCAAAACGCGGCTGGATCGACGGACCTCGTGACGGACCGTCGTGGTCACGACGGGCCGTCATGGTCACAACAGGCTATCATGGCCTCTGTCATCCCATACTTTACAAATTCTTCTGCTGCTCTCTTCATTACCCTCAACGGCAGGTATGACGGGCCGTTCCTAGCACGACGGTCCATCGAGGATCTGTGTTCCATAACACTTAAAATTCTTGGAAATTGGGTACTTGGACTACTCTCTGATCATCACGACGAACCAGCATGATGGACCGTCAAGGCTGTGACGGTCTGTCATGAACTTCCGTAATCCCACACTTGGTAAGACTTCCCATTTTCCATCAGTAGCTTCACTATGTTGCCACCTACAGATCGTCGCAAGCTCGAAGGACTGTCATAAGCTCCCTAGGTAGTAAATTTTATGCATTTCCTGCTCAAAAACTTCCACGGTCATTTTTTGACAAATTTCCTACAAATAAAGAGAAACTTACATAAAAATCAATACAAACAGGCTTTTGGACAAATAGTAAACTTAATAAAAAACATTTAAAATAAGGGGAAACCATGATATTTCAATTTTCACAAAGGGTGGATAATAGAACAACCCTAAAATGACTATGCTAAGTAATGCCTAATGTGTCTAGAATGCCTACGATTAGACCGGGTTCACACAGATTGATGCACGTAGAACAAGACGTCTAAACCCTTGTGAAAGCCAAGCCAATTACCTTGGGGATTTAGTTGAGCTAGGAAAGGTTGGGTCCAACCATGTAGCGTTCCCGAATATGAAGATTTACTCGGATGAGTCTTTACCAAACTTTAAAAGGGGAAATCTTATGTTTGGAGGGTTAGAGGTAAAATGGTATTTTTAAAGGCTAAGGGTAGTATACTAATTACCATGAATATTTAATTATTTAATTAATAAGGTGGAGGGGCATTTTGGAGAAAGAGAGGGCCGAAAATTAGCCTTTGAGTGAAGTCTTGCTCTACCCAAGTTCGAACCTAGGTTGAAGCGATGATTTAATTTGTTTTTTTAGTTGGTTAGTTAATTTATTTAATTAATATTTATTAGTTGATTTAATAAAAAGGAAAATTATATTTTTACTAAATATTTGAAACATTCCTAGTTTGACTAATTCCCAGACTAAAATCCTAATCCTAGGAAAACTCTCACTTCTCCCATCTATCTCCTCACACTCACGATCAAACCATTCTTTTTCTCATATTCTGCCTAAACCACGTAAAAGAAAACAATAATAACTAAAGTTGTTCACACTTGAAGAACTGACAACGAAAATTACAAACAAACAACTCATCAAAAACGTTAAGCAAGAGAAAGGATTATTCCTTCGAATTGGTGTAGAAGTTGAAAGGATTTAGATGTGATTTTTGGAGAATGTTTTGGGCAGGAAGTCAAGGTTTGAACTAAATAAAAGGTTTGTGTTTTCTTACTCTTGGTCTATTTCCCAAGATACCCTTAGGACTTAGATTTATCTACTCCGAAAACTAGGGTTGTTCCCCTTTACATGTTCCCTGTCACTAGATCCAATCGATTTGTTGGTTGGGTATGTTTGCTGATAGAAATTGAGGATGTAATATGTTTTTGTATTTATTATGTTCATATATGTATGTTCGGAGTTATGTGAATGTTAATCATACTATCGGAAATTATGTATTTATCTGTGCAATGTGTAGCTGTGACATATACTCTTGGTTTGAAGTTTACAAATGACATGTCATGGTTGTATTCTTACATGCACAAACTTGTATAATTGTGATGTTCATATGAAGTATAATATGGCTGATTTGAATGGAAATTATTAGCTGAATGAATCCATGAAAATGGACCTAAAGATGTACTAAATGATCCATGAACATGTAAACGTTTATGAAAATGAGCTGAAAAACATACAAAATTCCCAGCATCTTGTTGATGAGTTTTGGCCAAGATAAGTGATGTAAAATGCTGATGTGAGTTAAAACTCTTTATAGAATCTGATCTTGTAAATGCACTTAAACAACTCACTAAAAACTACTCCAAAAGTATAAACATTTAACAATAAATAGCTGATAAAATTGGCTGCAAAAATATGATAAAAACTCCAGTTAAGTTAATTAACATGTTATGAAAAAATGAAGAAAAATAAGTGAGGTCACTGAGGATTGAACCCGTGACCTCACCTTGTTAAAAGTTACAAAATAATGAAAGTTAAAAGAATGTGGTAAGGTGGATTTGAACTGTGACCTTGACTGGGAAATGAAACTGTGAAAATAAAAATGAGAGGAGTGGCATTCGAACCAACAACCTCTTTGTCAGACTTAAGGAATTAAAGGAAAATAAAGATTGAGGCATGGGGGAATTGAACCCACGACCTCTAGGTTGATTAAGGGAATTAAATAGAAAAATAAAGTGAGGTTGTGGGGATTCGATCCCATACCCTCAAAGTCAACTAGGAAAAGTCAAGGAAAAAAGAAATTAAAAGAAATAAGGATGTGGGGGATCGATCCTACACCCCCTCGGTCCCAAGACAAGCGAATTAGATAGAAAGAAAAATAAGGAAAAATGAAACGAAGGCGTTGGGGATCGATCTCAGGTCCCCAAGCCGTATGGATAAATATATAATAAATAAAAAAGATGTAAGTCTTAACCAAGGGATTCAAAATTGGGTTCCCTTGCCCAAACTCAGTATTGATACATAAGTCATACGTGAATAAATATTCAAAGTAATTCTGCCCACATAGATCGAAATCGAGATCTTGGTATATAGAAAAGATGCATAAGTCTTGTACCACAAAATCTTAGGAATTTATGAACCACTTAAACGAACTATGATTGAAGCCTCCTGTCCTATATGTATAGACCCATAATTCTAGAATATATTTAAATGTAAGTTAATCTAAGAATTATGTGATAAAATGATGTAACCCTAGAAGGGTTAAGTAAGAGTGTTTTAAAGACACTAAATGGTCAAGTGCATTGGCATATGATGAAATGAACATTCACGTAATAAGGGGTGAGTAATAATGAAGAGAAAATATTCTAAAGTTAATGAATGGGGTGAAAACATGATAAAAGCCTAATGTAAAATATGAAAGTAGTCTCAAATGAGCCTATCTAATTGATACCAAAACATACTCACCTATGAGAGTGTAATGTTAATGAAGAGACCAGTTTCTACGAACACTTTAATGAAAGTATTGAGATTAATATAAACTTAATCCTAATGATGAGATGAAAAATCATCTATTAAACTATGATGTCCTTATACTAGAAGCCAGCTTCCATGATGTATGTGTTGAGTGTAATGGAATTTTATACTGAGCACTGATAGGCTAGCTATGAGTGGTGATGCTTTCCTTCAGGAAGAATGGAGGTTCACGTAACTCTCATTAGATGAGACTGTGTGGCATGCCGGCTATGGGTCTCCATATATCTCCTAGTCTTCGCACCTGTACTACCAATATAGCAATCTAGCGGGGTTCAATTCCCATGTACGCTAGCATGTTTGCGTCACTTTGGCCGGTGATTCCACCTCTTTTGAGTGTGGGGGAGACACTGGATTTCATGATGTTCACATGATCTATGTCGGTTAAAGTTAAAGTCCCCCATTATTGAATGAGGCCAGCCTCAAATGATGCACTTAATTAAATAAATGATACCGAAGGTGTTAGGATAGGATAATCAAGAGGTAAGAAAGACTTAACTAATGACACTAGATCATTCTTGATCATTGCACAGCTGACCCGATGAAAGTCGTAAACTACATTCTAGGTATAGCTGGTGTTTAAACTTGCTTATTAATGTATGAAGTGAAATATATATGAATTAATGAAGCAGACTTTGTGTTTCCTAAATAATTCTCCCTAGTTGTGGTACCATATGTTGAGACCTCATTTTTATTAAATCTTGATATCAAGTATATGATTCGAAAGGCTCATGGCGTATGAACGAATGATATGAAAGATGTTATGTGTTATGTGCAATATATTATGTGCTATGTGTGAGACGTTATATGATGTGTGCAATATGATACACATGTTACTCTCATGGCATGACTTTCCTATTCCAATTCAGGAAGTCCACTTACTTTCCTAATCCAAATTTGGTAGGTCCACTAACTTTGCTCATCTAAATTTGGCAATTCTTTTGACTTGACTTTCCATAAATCATGTTGTTGGGAAAGAGCTATTCTTACTCATGAATTTCCTTTGTGTGTTCTTGCATATGCCTATACTTAGTACAACTCTGTACTAATCTTATACAATATCTACTTTTAGGTGCATGCACAGGTGGACGTTAGATCTTATGGTAGGACGTTGAAGCTATCCGGATTCGTTAGGCACTCATGCTTTCGATGATGACTACTGTTATTCTCTAGCTTAGAGGTAAGCTTTAGCTAGTGGAGCATCTTCCACTAGTGTTTCATTTCCACATTCATTTCAGACTTTGTATTGGTGTCGTTTTGAAAAAAATACGTTTAATGCAATTATGAACTATTTCTCTTATTTGATTATCTATATATTAGATGGTTGATTTATGAACGCCTATGATGTTAAGTATAATTTGTTTCTCATGAAATAAGAAAAAAAAATTCAAATTTTCTACTACAATTAACCTAGATGAAGAATGTATGACATATATAGGCTTGTCTGCGAACTCTGTGAAGTCAACCATACCGGTCTCGTCTAGGGTCTACATTACCGTCGTGACGTCCATTTTGAAGGAACCATTTGAGGAAAGGATCTCAAAGGTGAATAGAAACCATACCTTAATGTTTCCCAACAATTTGATAAAGAATCCACCCTTATTCAGCTTCTTAACCCAAGTTCTTGCTAGCCTTTAATGGTGGGTTTTTGTAGAGAGAGAAATAAGAGAGAAGGAAGAGAGCTTTTTTTTGAGAGCTGGCTTAGGTTAATGAGGGTTAATGGTATTTATAGAGTCTCTTAATTAACTTAATTAATTTCCCTTTATCAACTAATTAACCCCTAAACTATTTAATTATTTTAAATGAAATCATTAAAATCCATTAGTGACATTCGACCCTCACCGATGAGACCCCGTCGACGGTATGTTGGTGGATCGACAGACACTCCCCCTTCATCCTGCACTTCCGTCGTTTCTATAAGAGATTTTACAGTTAATTCTTCCTCAAATTTTTCTATGTATGGGATGACGGTGGCCTCAATGCCCCGTCGAGCTAGTGATGTCCCATCATCCCTTTCCGTCGAATGTTAAAGTAGCTACGCAACAAGGGCCTTCACAAATCCTTCGAACTGTGGGACGACGATGGCCTCATTACCCCGTTAAGCCACTTACGGACCGTCGTCTTTCCCGTCGATGCACACTGCTAGACACTGTTGCATCAAACTGTAGGGGTTCTCCTCGAAAGCCCTGTCTTGGTTCTTAGGGAGCCATACCGAAACATTCCAATCATAAAACAACTCAAACACCCATTATCTACCTTTCCAGCAATTTCATACATTTTCGACTCCTAAAAGTTAGTAAAAAGGCTA
The DNA here is from genome assembly GCA_027705065.1 of Solanum peruvianum. NCBI lineage: Eukaryota > Viridiplantae > Streptophyta > Magnoliopsida > Solanales > Solanaceae > Solanum > Solanum peruvianum. The sequence goes on from JAKWJD010001765.1 coordinate 17,826,606, forward strand.
AGGCACACTAACATCTCTTTGTACAAACTTTCCGGACGTCTTTAGACATTTTGGTTCTTAAACATTTTAAATGACCTATATTCATTAAATATTGACTTAGAAAAAGTGTCTAGACTTTATGCCACCTATGGTAGGATTTACTATGAGTCTAGGATTTTTTCAGGGGTTACACGCCATTATAACATGTTAGGATTGAAGAGTTGATACATTGTTATTGCCTCATACACTTAGAAACCTCTCTTTCATTATCACCTATCTCACTCTTCTATAATATCCTCATATCCTTCTATTCCTACGTTTAGGGAATTCGACATATCCGATCTCCAATAAGAAGTTCTACATATATATTCATCTGTGTAACTCAAGCTTCATTACCTCATGCTTCGTATCTAACAAGTACTCGTTAATGAAAACTAATAGATTCATGTCCTAGATCCCACTATGTACAACCTAAGTAATCACAACTTAGGTCTAGCCAAAAAAAAATTTCCTTTTGTTAACCTTACCTTTAGTCACATACTAATCCTCCATGACCAAAACATAGATCATAATAGGAACTACCATTCATATATCATTTTCAAAAATTGGCACACTTAACCATAAGTTTTATAACCATGAGAAGAATAAAAATATTATTAGTACTTATTCTTGGTTGTTGGCACATACCATATAAAATCCAAATATTAACATTTTTGGTATAATATATGGTGAGAATTTGGGCCTTGTCTGCTCATAACGGGTATCTCTAACACTATTGCACTAATACATCCAACTATCAGATTGTGTCACTGCCTTTTACCGACTTAAAAAAACTAGTTAAACAAAATCAATTTCTTAAACATGTGTAATCCTGAAAAATTTATGCATATCACAGACTAAGAGCAAGTGTCTTCTATAGGAATAGATCCAATAAATATGGAGGAAATATAGAACTCAAGATTTGGATACATCTTTCTAAGATAATGTGCTTACAAATTCTAAAACTCATATATGTAACTAGGTAGCCCATAATTTTTAAGCATATATGGATAACCATACTATATCTTTGTCAATTGAACCAACATGATACAAATGGTTAAACTTAAAATCCATATAACCTAAAAACTTTAACATACCTTGTAGAGTGGGACGGTTAAATAAAAAGAGCGCAATGTAGTCTAAATTTTGATAAGTTCAGATCCTTTTTTGTAGGTTGAATGTTAACCTTTTTTTTACTATTAACTTTAACCATCGTAAACATAATCTCAATAAAATGATCATGTTGCAAGTGGAAATTGACTTCTTAACTTCGCTCTATCGCATGATCTAGATTATGAAAAAAGGAAACATTTCGTATATGTCCAAGCATCCCCCTAATGATAAATGTGGCACTCAACACATTCATAAAGCTCTATTAGAAACAAATTTGTAGACTCCTTAGGACGAACTGTTTTGATACCACTTTTTTCACACCCCAACCCTAGGTTAGGCAGAAAAATACTATATGAATACATGTTTTACCTGTCACATATGATGAGAAGGTAAACTAATGATATGCTGATATATTTACTAATGAGAAAATTCATATACAACTCATGTTTACTAGTTGAACCGATACATGTAACATGTGAAACAACGAATATAGATGATAATTATGCATTGTCTACAAAGCCTCTACTAGGATCCATGAACTATGAAATATGCATAATAGAGATTCGGAAAATCCCCGAATCAACCTAGAGCTCACCAACAACTGTTGAGTATCATGTTATTCTAATGGGGAAATCTAATAGTTGAGTACATGTACTTTTAACATGAAATACAGTGTCCCCAATAAGGAACGTCAATACAGAAGAATGTACTGACTATGTAACGCATAACACAACCATATATAAAATGAGAGATCAAGGAAACCAAATAACAATAGATAAGGATTAGCGACCACCGTTACTTATACTTGTGGAATTGTGTATGTTACATTCTTTTCTTCTCTTTTATGCGTTTTATAAATTTTATTAGACATGATACAAATGACCAGCTGATTAGTAGTAGGAAAGGATGACACATGCTAGGACTTTTACCCCTGTATTGTTTTCCTCATCATTCCATAAGTGTGGATCGGCCCATGCTAGGATTTCCCCTCTAAGTTGCCACCCACTTCTTCCAATTGGGATCGACCCATGCTAGACTTTCAACCCTAAGAAACCACCCTTTTATACCAATTGGAGTGACTCATGCTAGACATTTTCCCCTAGGATGCCACCCATAATAATAGAGATCGCTTCACTTATATTCTTTTGTGTTTGAGATTGTTGTTTTATGTTCATAAATCTTTTATGATTGTTGTTTTGATGTTTATAACTCTTTTTTGAGATTATTTTTTTGTTTATTATATTTATTTTTGGTGGTCATAATTATTGTTGAGATTTAGAACTATGGACTTGTAGTAGAAGACACATGAATATGGACTTATGATAATAACTATCACATTGGAAGAGAATATGATACCAACGTGATACTTAGGAGCTTATATGACTCGGTAAGCATTTTGAGATCTCAAATTAAAGCACATCAAATGTAGACATTTAATATTAAGACAAGAGAATTGAACTCCATATGATACTCACTAACTAATATCAAATACAAGGTATTCGTGTATGTGTAACCAAGGGGTAACATGTGTAGATTCAACTTAAGGACATATACCTATTCCAAGTAAAAAAATATATAATATACAATTGAGCAAGTGGGGATCTTGTGAGGTAACATTATTGTCTAACACAGTGGGAGTAATAATAAAGGGAATATATGAACATATGAAAAATTGGCATTTATGATGGAAAAGACAATTGAAGCAAGTTTGCAAGATATAGGTAGATCGTATGTCGAACATATAAAGATATGTACAATCTAGGATAACTTTGATTATTATAACGGATACGTGTGAGGGGTACTTTGATGATGAAACAAGTTTAAACCTTGCATGCTAACACTTGGTAGAGTAAACACTTACATTTAGTAACAAACTCGTACTAGAGTTCTAACATTAATAATCTAGGGAACAGTAACTCTAACAATGATTAGACAATACCAAGGATACTTGGAAAGCATACTTTTGTAATGTATGTATTGGATTCACGCCAAAGAAATAGGAAATCGAATAGCCTTACATACCTCCATTATCAATTCATATAGCTTATGACGTCTCAAACTATCCTTTAACGTCTGTGTCCTCATGTACAGAAACCAATAATTAAGGCTAACATTAGCAGCTTACCAACCAACTCGGGATATTTCAAGTAACGACCTGCTTAGTCGTTTTGAGCAGCAGATTTTATTTCTGGAAAACTGGCTGAAACGAAGGACCCCACGATGGACCGTCATGGTCACGACGGACCGTCGCAGGGTCTCGTTTCAAAACACTTAGAAATTCTGAAATTGGGTACTGAAATCGACTCTCTGAACTTCGTGACGGACTTGCAGGACGGACCGTCACAGGCGTGACGGACCGTCACAGGCGTGACGGACCGTCACAGACCCTTGGTGGAAATTTGGGTCTCTGAACCTTGCGACGACCTCTAGGACGGACCGTCGCAGGCACGATGGCCCGTCACAGGTTGCGTAATCCCAGTCTGGGTCGGATTTCTTTACACATTTTAAGGGACGTTTTGGACTATTCCTACTTTAATTATAAAGTTAGAGGGTTAAGGTTAATAAGTCTAATTACTTGGGGGTTAAAACAGGTAACCTTAAGTTAATTAGTGGGTTATTATTGCCATCTTTTACACTTAATTATATGTTAATTAGGGTAAAAGAAAGAGGGTTTGAATAATGAAATAGAAAGAACAAAGAGAGAGAGAGAGAATCGAACGAGGGAGAAGAAGAAACGCAGCTTGGAGATAGGTTATGGTTTTCACACTATTTGTAGTAAACTCTTAATAGCGAATGATATGTGTTAGTCGTATTGTAAACCCTTCTATATGCTTAATTGTATGCTTGCATGAATATGATTATGAAATTGTTAATAAATAAGCATGATGAAGCTATTGAATCCTAAATCTTGAAAAGAAACCCTAATCTACTTTGTTAATGATGATGCCTTGGTATAAAAGAAGGCTTGATGAATGAAAGTGGTGAGATTAGGGGATCGGGTGCCACGTTCCGATACCAAGATAGAGATAGAGGATCGGGTCCCACGTTCCGGTACCAGGATAGAATGAGGATCGAAGTGTCACGTTTCGACACCAGGATAGTATATGGATCGGGTGCCACATTCCGGTACCAGGATAGAATGAGGATCGGAGTGTCACGTTCCGACACCAGGATAGTATATGGATCGGGTGCCACGTTCCGGTACCAGGATTGAATGAGGATCGGAGTGTCACGTTCCGACACCAGGATAGTATATGGAGCGGAGTGTCACGTACCGACACGAGGGGAATAAATATAATGAATCTTGAAAGATGCTAATATACTCAATTTAATGAATCTAATTCCCAAATGAGTATGGTATTGAGGCTTGAGTCCTCATGTGTGAACTTGACGATAATTGTTAATGATATAGTACTTGTCGTTGCTATATGTTGAGTATCATAATTGATTTTATGATATTGCTTAATATATATTGTTTTCTATTTCGAGTTGGCCGATGATATCTACTCAGTACCCGTGTTTTGTACTGACCCCTACTTTTATGTTTTCTTCTTTGTTATTTGTGGAGTGCAGCAAACGTGCCGTCGTCTTCGACTCAACAGTAATTCAAGCCAGTCTTTACTACATTGGAAATTCAGGGTGAGCTAATGCTTCTAGCTTGGACTGGATCTTCTTCTTCAAGTCTTGATGCCTTGAACTTCCGGCATGGACTAGCTTCTTATGTATTTTTATCTTCTTAGACATTTTTAGTTAGTAATTTTATCATAGATGTTCTTGTGATGATGACTTCCAGATTTTGGGGAATAATAGATGTTGAATTTTAGAAGTTAATGAATTGGTTTTTATAAATGAGTTTAAGTCTTCCGCATTACTTTCTGTCGATATTATATTGAAATGTTAAGGGTTAGATTGGTTGATTCGCTCTCATAGGAGGGTAAATGTGGGTGCCAGTCGCGGCTCGGCTTTGGGTCGTGACAAACTTGGTATCAAAGCATTAGGTTCGTTGGTCTCATCACACAAGAACGAGTCTAGTAGAGTCTTAAGGAACGGTAGGGGGACGCCTTTACTTTTCTTTGAGAGGCTATAAGACTTTAGGAAAATTCCATTCTTTCTTTCTTTCTTTCTTTCTTTCGTGCTATTACTTGAATCCAATTGGTATCTAGGTGATACAAATTGGTATCTGACCATCTTCACTCTTTTCGCAGATGGTTAGAACTAGAGCAACGGCTGAACCAACACCAACACCGGCAAGACAAGAAACGTCTGAGCCAGCCACTGGGGCTGTGGCTCGAGGGAGAGTAGCGGCAAGAGGCCATGGTAGAGGTCGTGGGAGGACGTCCTCTAGAGGAAGAGGGCGAGCACCTAGTCCATCTGATACTAGGGCGGTGAATCCTCCACCGACTGAGGAGGTAGTAAGAGAGGGTGAGGAAGGGGAAAATGAACAAGAGCAAAATGAGGAATTGCCACCCCAACCTACCCCAAAGATGATCAATCAGGTTCTTGCTTATCTTAGCGGGTTATCTGATCAGGGTCAGGCACCTCCAGTGCTTTTTGCACCAACACCTCCGGTTTCAGAGGTGCGATATGTCGCTGCTGGGGCTCCCCGCATGGATGCCTCATTGGAGATAGGCACGTTTCCTCGTCTGACTACGGGGCCCATAATGACAAATGATCAGCATGAACTTTTCAGTAAGTTCTTAAAATTGAAACCTCCAGTCTTCAAGGGTGTTGAATATGAGGATGCCTATGATTTTCGGGTTGATTGTCATGAGCTACTACACAAAATGGGTATAGTAGAACGGTTTGGTGTTGAGTTTGTGACTTATCAGTTTCAAGGGAACGCCAAAATGTGGTGGCGATCACATGTTGAGTGTCAACCGACAGAGGCAACACCTATGACTTGGGCATCATTCTCTAGCTTGTTTATGGAGAAGTATATCCCACGGACTTTGAGGGATAGGAAAAGAGATGAGTTCTTGAGCCTAGAACAAGGTAGGATGTCGGTTACCGCTTATGAAGCTAGGTTTCGCGCAGTATCCAGATGTGCCACCCAACTTTGCTTTAGTCCACAAGAGCGGATTCGCCGTTTTGTGAAGGAGTTGAGGTCAGAGTTGCGGATTTCAGCCTTACAGGTAGCGGCTACAGCGAAATCCTTTCATGAAGTGGTAGACTTCGTAATAGAGGTGGAAGGAGTAAAGCCAGATGACTTCACCATGGCGTCGACATCAAAAAGGTTTCAAAAGGGAGGTGAGTTTAATGGTTCCTATTCTAGAGGACAGGGTTCCGGAGGTTACTCAGTCCGACCGATTCAGTCTTCACTACAGACTGTAGTTGGGGGTCCACCTCAGACCGGTCAACACTTCCCTGAGAGACCTATGCATGAACCCAGAGAGTGCTATGGATGTGGGGAGATTGGACATATTAATAGATATTGTCCAAAACAGAGTTATCGACCCCCAATAGCTAGAGGTAGAGGTGGTTATGGAAGAGGCCGTCATTCTGGAGGACGCGGTGGTCGAGGTAATGGTGGTCACCAAAACGGCCGGGGTGATGGGCAAACTGGATCCACTACATCACAACATGGTAGGGGCAACGGACATGCAAACGATAGGGCCCATTGTTACGCTTTCCCTGGGCGGTCTGAAGCGGAGGCATCTGATGCTGTCATCACAGGTAATCTTTTGGTTTGTGATTGGATGGCTTCTGTATTGTTTGATCCTGGATCCACATTTTCTTATGTATCTTCCTCATTTGATAATGGTCTAAATTTACACTGTGAATAACTTGAGATGCCTATTCGTGTTTCTACTCCGGTGGGTGAGTCTGTGGTAGTTGAAAAGGTATATAGGTCTTGTTTGGTGAACTTTGTGGGGAGCAACACTTATGTATATTTGGTTGTCTTAGAAATTGTTGACTTTGATGTAATTTTGGGTATGACTTGGCTTTCTCCGCAATTTGCAATCTTGGATTGTAATGCTAAGACGGTGACGTTAGCCAAGCCTGGGACAGATCCGTTAGTGTGGGAGGGTGACTACACTTCCAATCCGGTGCGTATCATCTCCTTTCTTTGTGCTAAAAAAATGGTTTGTAAAGGGTGCTTAGCTTTCTTGGCTCATCTCAAGGATGACACTACCCAAGTACCTTCGATTAAGTCGGTTTTGGTAGTCCGTGAGTTTTTGGAGGTATTCCCTGCAGATCTTCCTGGTATGCCACCAGATAGGGATATTGACTTCTGTATTGATCTTGAACCGGGCACTCGCCCCATTTCTATACCCCCTTATAGAAGGGCTCCCGCGGAGTTAAGAGAGTTAAAGGCCCAACTTCAAGAGTTGTTGAAGGGCTTCATTAGACCAAGTGCATCTCCTTGGGGTGCTCCGTTTTTGTTTGTGAAGACGAAGGATGGGAGTTTTCGGATGTGCATAGACTACCGGCAGTTGAACAAGGTAACTATTAAGAACAAGTATCCTCTTCCTCGCATTGATGACTTGTTCGATCAATTACAAGGTGCTTGTATCTTCTCCAAGATTTACTTGAGATCCGGTTATCATCAATTGAAAATACGGGCAACGGATGTGCCAAAGACTGCTTTTCGAACTAGGTATGGGCATTATGAATTTGTAGTGATGTCCTTTGGTCTTACGATTGCCCCTGCTGCGTTCATGAGCTTGATGAATGGGATTTTTAAGCCATATTTGGATCTCTTTGTGATCGTATTTATTGATGATATACTGATATACTCTAAAAGTAAGAAGGAACATGAGGAACATTTGAGAATTGTATTAGAAATGTTGAGGGAGAAAAAGCTTTATGCCAAGTTCTCTAAGTGTGAGTTTTGGCTAGATGTTGTGTCTTTCATAGGGCATGTAGCTTCTAAGGATGGAGTGATGGTGGATCCTTCTAAGATTGAGACAGTGAAGAATTGGGTAAGACCCACAAATGTGTCAGAAATAAGGAGCTTTGTTGGTTTAGCTAGCTATTATCGTCGATTTGTCAAGGGATTCTCTTCCATTGCTTCCCAATTGATGAACTTAACTAAGAAGAATGTTCCATTTGTATGGTCGGACGAATGTGAGGAAAGCTTTCAGAAGCTCAAGACTTTGTTGACTACTGCACCAATACTCACCTTGCCCGTAGAGGGTAAGAACTTCATTGTTTATTGTGATGCATCCTATTCTGGTTTGGGTGCAGTGCTAATGCAAGAGAAGAATGTGATTGCTTATGCTTCAAGACAATTAAAAGTGTATGAACGTAACTATCCAACTCATGACTTGGAATTGGCCGCAGTAGTGTTTGCATTAAAGCAATGGAGACACTTTTTATATGGGGTTAAGTGTGAGGTCTATACGGATCATCGTAGCCTACAGTATGTCTTTACTCAGAAAGATTTGAACTTGAGACAGAGGAGATGGATGGAACTACTGAAGGACTACGACATCACTATTTTGTATCATCCGGGAAGGCGAATGTTGTAGCGGATGCTTTAAGTAGAAAGGCGGGAAGCATGGGAAGTCTAGCTCACTTGCAAGCTTCTAGACGCCCATTGGCTAGAGAAGTTCAGATTTTGGCTAATGACCTTAAGAGATTAGAGGTAAGTGAGAAGGGAGGATTTTTGGCTTGCGTAGAGTCAAGATCTTCCTTCCTTGACAAGATTAAGGGAAAGCAGTTTAATGATGAGAAATTGATCCGAATTCGAGATAAAGTGTTGCAAGGATAGGCTAAAGAAGCGACAATCGATGAGAAAGGTGTTTTCAGGATTAAGGGAAGGGTATGTGTACCCCGAGTCGATGATTTGATCAACACTATTCTGACAGAGGCTCATAGTTCAAAGTATTCTATACATCCGGGTGCAACCAAGATGTATCGTGACCTAAAGCAACACTTTTGGTGGAGTAGAATGAAGCGTGATATTTTGACTTTATTGCCAAATGCCCAAACTGTCAACAAGTAAAGTATTAACACCAAAGGCCCGGAGGAACACTTCAGAGAATGCCCATTCCAGAATGGAAATGGGAGAGAATCGCAATGGATTTCGTGGTTGGTCTTCCAAAGACAATGGGTAAGTATGACTCTATTTGGGTGATTGTTGATAGGTTAACTAAGTCTGCTCATTTCGTTCCGGTCAAGGTGACTTACAATGCCGAGAAGTTAGCCAAGATCTATATCTCAGAAATCGTTCGATTGCATGGGGTTCCACTGTCGATCATATCAGATAGAGGTACGCAGTTTACTTCTAAGTTTTGGAAAACATTGCATGCGGAATTGGGTACTAGGTTGGACCTTAGTACTGCGTTCCATCCTCAGACCGACGGTCAGTCTGAGCGAACGATTCAAGTGTTGGAGGATATGCTTCGTGCATGTGTGATAGAATTTGGTGGTCATTGAGATAACTTCTTACCTTTAGCGGAGTTTACATACAACAATAGCTATCACTCCAGCATTGTATGGCCCCATTTTAAGCATTGTATGGTAGGAGATGTAGGTCTCCCTTTGGGTGGTTTGATGTATTTGAGGTTAGACCTTGGGGTACTGACCTTTTGCGGGATTCATTAGAGAAGGTGAAATCTATTCAAGAAAAGCTTTTAGCGGCGCAAAGTAGGCAAAAAGAATATGCAGACCGAAAGGTTAGAGACTTAGAGTTCATGGAGGGTGAGCAAGTCTTGTTGAAGGTTTCGCCCATGAAATGGGTGATGCGGTTTGGTAAAAGAGGTAAACTAAGCCCAAGATATATTGGCCCCTTTGAAGTACTTAAGCGAGTAGGGGAGGTGGCTTATGAATTAGCCTTGCCTCCAGGGCTGTCTGGAGTGCATCCGGTATTTCATGTGTCCATGTTGAAAAGATACCATGGGGATGGAAACTACATCATTCGTTGGGATTCAGTTTTGCTTGATGAGAATTTGTCTTATGAGGAGGAGCCTGTTGCTATTTTGGATAGAGAAGTTCGTAAGTTGAGGTCAAGGGAGATTGCATCCATCAAGGTGCAATGGAAGAATCGACCGGTTGAAGAAGCCACTTGGGAGAAGGAGGCAGATATGCAAGAAAGATACCCACACCTGTTTAAAGATTCAGGTACTCCTTCTCGCACTTGTTTTTCTTCTTGTGATCGTTCGAGGACGAACGATGGGTAAATTGGTATCTATTGTAACGACCTGTTTAGTCGTTTTGAGCAGCAGATTTTATTTCTGGAAAACTGGCTGAAACGACGGACCCCACGACGGACCGTCATGGTCACGACGGACCGTCGCAGGGTCTCATTTCAAAACACTTAGAAATTCTGAAATTGGGTACTGAAAATCGACTCTCTGAACTTCGTGACGGACTTGCAGGACGGACCGTCACAGGCGTGACGGACCGTCACAGACCCTTGGTGGTAATTTGGGTCTCTGAACCTTGCGACGACCTGCAGGACGGACCGTCGCAGGCACGACGGCCCATCACAGGTTGCGTAATCCCAGTCTGAGTCAGATTTCTTTACACGTTTTAAGGGACGTTTTGGACTATTCCTACTTTAATTATAAAGTTAGAGGGTTAAGGTTAATAAGTCTAATTACTTGGTGGTTAAAAGAGGTAACCTTATGTTAATTAGTGGGTTATTACTGCCATCTTTTACACTTAATTATATGTTAATTAGGGTAAAAAAAATAGGGTTTGAATAAAGAAATAGAAATAACAAAGAGAGAGAGAGAGAATCGAACGAGGGAGAAGAAGAAACGCAGCTTGGAGAAATTTGCTTGCTTGAATTCAATTCTTCAGTGGAGGTAGGTTATGGTTTTCACACTATTCGTAGTAAACTCTTAATAGCGAGTGATATGTGTTAGTAGTATTGTAAACCCTTCTATATGCTTAATTGTATACTTGCATGAATATCATTATGAAATTGTGAATAAATAAGCATGATGAAGCAATTGAATCCCAAATCTTGAAAAGAAACCCTAATCTACTTTGTTAATGATGATGCCTTGGTATAAAAGAAGGCTTGATGAACAAAAGTGGTGAGATTAGGGGATCGGGTGCCACGTTCAGAGATAGAGGATCGGGTGCCACGTTCCGGTACCAGGATAGAATGAGGATCGGAGTGTCACGTTCCGACACCAGGATAGTATATGGATCGGGTGCCACGTTCCGGTACCAGGATAGAATGAGGATCGGAGTGTCACGTTCCGACACCAGGATAGTATATGGATCGGGTGCCACGTTCCGGTACCAGGATAGAATGAGGATCGCAGTGTCACGTTCCGTCACCAGGATAGTATATGGAGCGGAGTGTCACGTACCGACACGAGGGGAATAAATATAATGAATCTTGAAAGATGCTAATGTACTCAATTTAATGAATCTAATTCCCAAATGAGTATGGTATTGAGGCTTGAGTCCTCATGTGTGAACTTGACGGTAATTGTTAATGATATAGTACTTGTCGTTGCTACATGTTGAGTATCATAGTTGATTTTATGATATTTCTTAATATATATTGTTTTCTATTTCGAGTTGGCCGATGATATCTACTCAGTACCCGTGTTTTGTACTGACCCCTACTTTTATGTTTTCTTCTTTGTTATTTGTGGAGTGCAGCAAACGTGCCGTCGTCTTCGACTCAACAGTAATTCAAGCCAGTCTTTACTACATCGGAAATTCAGGGTGAGCTAATGCTTCTAGCTTGGACTGGATCTTCTTCTTCAAGTCTTGATGACTTCCAGATTTTGGGGAATAATAGATGTTGAATTTTAGAAGTTAATGAATTGGTTTTTATTAATGAGTTTAAGTCTTCCGCATTACTTTCTGTCGATATTATATTGAAATGTTAAGGGTTAGATTGGTTGGTTCGCTCACATAGGAGGGTAAATGTGGGTGCCAGTCGCGGCTCGGTTTTGGGTCGTGACATTTCAACTCATCAAAATAGTAGTAAGCCATACTCTTTATAATTGATTGTTTTCTTTCACATATTTTTTCTTTATAGTTATTGAGACTAAACAACCTTCCTATGGAACATGCAGTGAGTTTACCAAAACATTAATATAATGGCCCATCACTTTAGCTTATGAACCTGCCCCCCTACAATTTTCGCAATCATTCTCTGAGTACCTCCACGACCTTCCATAAACAAATTTGTACAATAGAAGTCCTCAACACAAAAAAAAATTGAATTTATTGTTTTAAATCACCATTCTACGAGTTGCAATAAACAAGTATGTCTGGAATTCTCAAATAAACTAAAAATTAAAGGTTGTGGCAGCGCCCTTACTTTGGCTATCTAAATCTGTTTTGCTCCTTGAATTACTTTTTTTTATCCTTCTCATAATCTTTGGAAGAGAGTGGCAGACCTTGGTTGCCAACACATATAGCTATCGCAAGTTCACTCCCTTTGATGAACTGTCCAATATACTTGAAACAATAGAGGAGAGAAGGTGATCTTGTGTCTGTTTTGGGAGAAACAAGGTGAGAAATAGTTAGAAATTGAGAACTTAAAATTTGGATAGAGGAAAATGAGATTTTTGTATAAGATTTTTACCTTAATAGGTTCTTTTTTTCCACCTTTATTATACTTCATTTGCAGCAAACATGTGTCTTTAATTTAGGCAACAAATTTAAGTAGGAGATACACCTACTTTCCATTCAAATTATTTCTTGTGGGCTTGGAAATATTGGATCTTCGCTGTTTATTTCTTCCTTATTTCTACTATACTTGGGAAAGATATAGGTGGTGTACTTGTCCCAATCACATGGTGAAAAGAGTCTTAGTAGGTGATGCACTTACTTGGTCATTTGGCTAGTCAATAAATCAAAGTAGGTGATGCACCTACTTGTAACCTACTAGTTTAGTAAAGTCAAGCAAGCACCTAAATATTTTATTCCATTTCTAGACCTTAATACCTTTAACTAAACTTAAAACTTATATACACTATGTCAATTTTAACTCTAGAGTCAAATAACCACCTTATGATCACAAGATGAAATACTTACATCAACGTCAACTTAAGTGTGTCACATCAAAATCTATGGGTAGTTCACTTTAAACTTGTTTTTATTGACACTAGTTGCATCGAGTTCATAACTATACCACAAGGAAACATCTTAGCATCATATAAATAAAACTAGTAAACATAGAATACGGGTTGTTACAGAAATTTTCAAATTTGTATTTTGACTTAATGTTAAAAAAAATATTTAATAAGTTCACAATTTTTAAATTTTTCTGAAATAGAGTACTTTTTAAGACAATAAAATCTGTATACATGCATATTTAAAATATTCATTACCCTAAATTCAATTTCTAAAAAAGGTGTAAATGTTTTCATCTAAAAATAAAATAAAATACTATTTAAATTGAATGTAAGAAGTTATTATATATCCAACTAGATAATTATATTTTTTTAGTTTTATCCTTAATCTAAATATTTCATTATTTACAATCACAATCTAAAAAACCAATTATAAACCTCTCAATTAGTTTTCATTTCTAATTGAAATTGTTAAAAGGAAAATCAAATTTCAAAACTTAAAATAAATTTATGAGAACTAAAATTTAACTTTTGAATTTAGGATATATATATATATATATATATATATATATATATATATATATATATATATATATATATATATTTCCGAAGCATTAAATTCTATGCTGAACAATATCACTATTATAAGTCATTTAATAAATTTAAGACTTTTCACAACCCTATATTGGGGTGTTATTTTAGATTCTAGTTGAAACATTCTTCCATTTTTCTGGGACAATGTGTGTGAAACAATACCTCAAGCCTCTATAGTGCTTAGGTTATGTAAATGCGACATATCGTTATTGTCCAAACCCTAAAAAAACTAAACCAAAAAAAACATAGAAACCTACAACCTAAAAAACAAAAAAGAACTTTAAAACTCTAAACCTAAAAAAAACCCCAAATATCATAAACCTAACAAGCCTAAACTTTAAACCCTAGAAAAATCCTAAATCTACAACACTAAACCCTGCCTTACACCCAAAAAGACCTAAAAAAAAAGTAGGAGACATTAAATGCTAAACTCAAATCCTAAGAAACCTTAACACTAAACCTTAGGAATTAGCTCCCAACCCTAAGCCTTATAAAACTCTAAGAAGCCCTAAACCCTAAGAAACTCTAAATCCTACGAAAAACTTAACACTAAAAATTCCTAGGACTTTTAAAAACACCTAAGACTAAATAATCGTGAAAACAAACCTTAAAACCCCTAAAAATCCTTAATCTAAAGCTCTAAGCCCTAAGAACTTCTAAACTGTAAAAACAATAATTATCCTAAAAAATCTTTAAAAATCCCGAATAAGAAAAAATCCTAACCTATAAAAATCCTAGAAAAACTTAAGCTCTAAACCAAACATAAAAACCCTTCAGAAAATACCTAAATCCTGCTTCATCATGTTCAAATTATATCATTGTTTAGTATGCTCTATTCAGTTATATATATGTGTTCAAGTTTATCGTCTCATTCATTCTCAGACCCATTCAAGTACTAACACATATTCTACGCTACATCTTCTCGTGATGAAGGTTCTAGTCCTCAGTATTCAGATCTCGTGGATATCAATTCTCAGTCCGTATTTAGCAATATCAGTGATAAGTCCTTGTTCTTCGAGGACGATTGACATGTTTTATATTCAGTCTTTCGTTTTACTTTCAGTTTTGTTAGAGTTCGTTGGGAATGTCCCACATGTCAAGTCAATTATACACTTTTATTTAGACATATTTTTTAATGCCCCAAGGTACCCCTTGACGTAACCCGACCTAGGAATCACAAGTGACCCCAAGATAATCTTGAGTAGGCATATCATAAGCTTATTATATAAACACCTCAAAACCTTTAAAATCCCAAACTTATAAAATCTACAACCCCTAAGAAACCCTAAATCATAATCCCTAATCCCTAAGAAACACTAAACCCTAAACTTTAGGGAAACACTAAACCCCAAGACTTATAAAACACCTACAAACCTTAAAACCCAAAAAATCCTAAACCCTAAAAACACCTTTAAAACACTAAACCTAAACCAAAAACCTCAAAATCCTTAACCCCCAAAAAACCATAAATCTAAAATCCTAAGTTGTAAACCTAAAGAAACAATAAGCTTTACGAGCCCCTGAATGGTAAAATATCATAAAAATTTTAAAATGCCCTTTTAAAATTGTAAACCTAACAAAAATCTAAACCTAAAATATTCTATAAAAACATAAGCTCTAAGCCTTAAAACGTCAAAAACCCTTGGATAAAAAACATTAACCTTGGACGTTAAATCCTAAGATACACAAAATGCAAAACTCTATACCCAAAGAAACCCTTCACCCTAAACTATGTAAACCCTAATAGACTATAAGTCATATGAAATATTTAAAAAAAACGTAAAAACATATAAAACACCTTAACCCTAAACTTTTAAAAACCCTAAACTAAAAGCCCTATAAAAACCCTAAGCTCTAAGAAATACTTAATTGTAAAAACAATAAAAATCCTAAAACACTCTTTAAAACGCTAACCTAAAAATTCCTCTAAACCAAAGATTTTGAGGCTACCAAATTTAGTTGATGTCGATAGAAGTATTTAAACTTGAGATCATAAGGTTGTATTTGATTCTAAAGTATAAAGTGACATAGTGCATAAAACTTCTAAGTTATGTTAAAGTTATTAAGGTCTAGAAATGGAATAAAACGTTGAGGTGCTTGCTTGACTTCACTAAGCTAGTAAGTGACTAGTAGGTGCATCACCTACGTTGACTTATTGACCAACCAAAGTCCCATGAAGGTGCATCGCCCTACTTTGACTTATTGACCAGCCCAAAGGACCAAGTAGGTGCATCACCTACGAAACTCTTTTGACTATGTTATTGGGCCAAGTACACTATACCTATTTGCATAAATTTTGCCCAAGTTGAATAGAAGAATAAGGGGAAAATGGACAGCCATGTCCCATTCGTCCCAAGCCCATAAGAAATAATTTTAATTGAAAACTAGGTTAATCACCCACATAAATGTGTGGCCCAAATTATCGACACTTATTGGCTGCAAATAAAGTACAACAAAGGTGGCAAAAGGGCCAATGTTCTTAAGTCCAAAAATTCCAACTGAAAAGTCCAAGTAGGTGGGTCACCTACTTGACAAATTATTGCCAAAAATGAGTGACAAAGTCATCCAATGCAGGGCCTTTTAAATGAGATTGATATCAGCCTTTTCCAATAATTTTTACTTTGGCAAAAAAAATTTATTTCTAGAGCTTTCTCTATTATTTCTGTTAGATTCATACGGTAGCCATTAAATAAAATTAGGTTTCTTTAATAATAGGAATTTCAAGCTATTCGAGGAAGGTATAATTTTGGATAAGTTAAGGAGGATAATCTTTAGCTTGATGAGTCCAAGTCTTAGCAAGTGGTAGTTATGTCTAGCAAGGTAAGCTGCTGCAATTTTCTCTCTCTTGTGCTTGAGTTAATTAGGACACTCAGAATTTGTTAGTGAGTCGAATATTTTTACTTTTACATGGTGAATAATTTGGAGGATGTTTTCGTGATTAGTGCATGTTGGGACAACCATGGTGGGGAGTCCTCTTAAAATTAAGCTATGATCGTGTTTGAGCACTTTAAAAGTAATGTTTCCTCTTGAAGTGTTGGGTATCAGAAACCATTATTCATATTGCTTCTATTACATTATTATGTTCAAAGATTGTTTTATGTATGTTATGATAAGGGATGTCACTGGATATGTGCGTAAGTTATGGAGATGTTAAGGAACTTAAATATTCTAGGGAGTTTTGGGGAAGACCCAATACGAAGGTTGTATACTATATAGAGGCGATTAAAGGGTAAGGAAAGCAAAGGAAACACTGAATGGGTAGATTGCACCTTACTTCTTAGTTACTATTTGGGTGTGATCAAGTGCCTCGAATTGATTGATTAGCTACTAATACTAGTCTTACAACTTATTTTATTGTGGATTAGTGATCAGAAGTGAAGGAGCTTAAGTCATACGTTTTGAATGATATAGCAAGGTATGTAAGTCTATTTGATTTTAAATTTCTTTGCATGAATCTAAAACCTACATTACAAAAAGTAAGCTTTCTAAGTGCTCTAGGTATTGACTGATCCATAGTTGCAGTTCCTACTCCCTAGAGCATTGAAGTGGGTAGTGTAATATGAGTTTGTTACTAAATGTGTGTTTTTACTCTACCAATTGTTAGTACTCAACGTTTAAATTTTTTTCATTGTCAAAGTACACCTAGCACACATTTCCTTTATATAAGTCAATGTGATCCTTGATTACAGATGGTACATAAGTCTATAGGATGGATATACAATTTGCCCATATGTTTCCAACTTCCTTCATTTGCTTATAGATATGTCATCTTGTAACATATTCATACGTTCCCTTTATTTGTTATTAATCCCATTGTGTTAGACTGTAATGTTATCTAATAGGATCACTTCTTGCTAAATTATACATTTTTACTTACTTACTTACAATATGTGTATGTGCTTAAGTTGAATATACCCACATTTCCCCCTTGGTTCCACATGCATGAACACCTTATATTTGTATCGTATAGAGTTCAAGTCTCTTGGTTGAATGTTAAATTGTGTTCACTAGAAGTGCTTCAATTTGTATATAAGCTCCTAAGTACTACGTCCAAAGTCACATTTACTTTCCATGTCATTGTTATTTTCATAGGTCCATATTCATATGTCTTTTACTAATAGTCCGTAGTTCCAAATCTAAATAAGAATTATGACCACAAAAACAAAAATCACAACCAAGTTCTGGAGATAAAAGAACAACCTCATAAGAATTATGATTATCTAAAGAAAAATCCCAAAAGAGTTATGAACTGATAAACAATAATAAAAACATAAAAGAATCTAAGTGAAAAAATATGTATGATTAAAGGTGGCAGCTCCAGGGCGAAAGCCTAGCATGGGCCAATCTCAATTGGTATAAGAGGGTGGCAGCTCAGGAATGAAAGGCTAGCATGGGCCGATCCCTATTGTTATGGAAGGGTGGCAACTCAAGAGCGAAAGTCTAACATGGGCCGATCCCAATTTGTGGAATTTGAGGACAGCATCGTAGGGGTTAAAATTCCTAGAATGGGTAATCGTGTCCTACCACTGATCAGCTGGTCATTTGTATCATATATTGATTAAAATTTATAAAGTACATCAAAGTAGAGAAAAGAATGTAACATACACAATTCCTCAAGTATAAGAAAAGTTTGTCTCTAATCTTTATTTATTGGTATTTGGTTTCACTTGAACTCTCATGTTACAGATGGTTGTATTATTCCTTACTTATTAAGACAATTCTTTCATACTGACTTCCCTTATTGGGGACGCTGCATTTCATGCTGCAGTTGTTAGTACTCAACTAGTAGATCTTTCAAATAGAAGCAGATTATGATCTGCGGATTTTTCTGAGAACCAGGTTCATTCAGAGCTTTGTCGAGTCATTACTATGCGTATTTCCGTAGTGGTACCATCATGGATTCGAGAAGAGGCTTTGTAGAAATTGTAAAACTATCATTTGTATTCATTGTTTCACTTGTCACATATAGCGGTCCAGCTAGTCAAAATATGTTGTATATGAAGCTTCTCATATGTAATCTTCATAGTAGTTTCTTTCACATCATAGATTACTTCTAAACCATGTGTTCATAAGGTACTTGTCTGCCTCATCTAGGATTGGGGGATGACAAAAGTGGTACCAAAACAGTTCGTCCTAGGGGGTCTACAAGTCGTGTCTAGTAGAGCCTTAGTTATGAATTTGTTGCGTGTCACATATAAAAGTAGGGGGATGCTTGGACATTTATGAAATGTTACGTTCCTTGATGATCGTAATCGTGTGATAGAGCGAAGTTAACAAGGCCATTTCCAGTTGTACTAGATCATGCTATTCATATTAACTATGGTTAAGGTTAAAGGTTGTTAAATCTTCAGCATGTAAAATACAGAAAGGACCTCAAGTTACCAAAAGTTTGAGTAGATTGAGATCATTTTATACAACCAAATCACTCCACAGGGTATATATAGACTTTAATGTTATTTGTATCTAAAGTTGCATTTGTTTTTTTTTGCATCATGTTTGTACAAAAATAATTTGTTACCTAGTTACATATATTTGTTATCTTTTTTGACCTTCAAGGGGCCTCCTACATTAAATATGATATTACACAAGCTAGCAACGAAGACAAAGTTGACCTCGAAATCCTATTCTAAGAGATGAACTTTTTTTTGGAGGATTTTCTTATATTGACCTACACGGACCCCAAGTCCCAACAGTAGAACAACGATAAGAATTCTTTGGACATTGGAGAGAGTAGATGGGAAAATCAATTTTATGTGTTCTGAGGCGAGTAAGGAATATCAGCAGAAGTATCCTACCGCTAACATAAACGCTTAAGATGGTGTGTTTACCTTAGCACGGTAGAGTTGTTCTATAGGATATATCGAAACTCCAAAGGTTGTTTGTTATATAATTATACATGTTGCATGTTCTATAACTTATTTATTTGTATGTCATTCCCCCTTTGTGAATTTCCTTCTCATAGGTTACCTAACGTCATGGAATGCTTACATTCAAGTGTTATTCGTTTCAAAGCACCCTTGTTTGATGGATGTCTTTATAGGAACTTTTCCTTACATGTTATTTATTGCACTGGTAACTTCCCACATGCCACTTTTCCATATTTTATGGGTAATGTATGCTAATTAATCATATGACCATTTTTATATATTTTGTATACATCATAGCCTACTTGCTTAAATATTTCACGACTTATAGTTTTTCTGGCCATGTGTTATGTTCTCATTTGCTCATATTTAATATTTGTGCTCATTGACAATATATTCCACCTATCAATGCAATATAATGCACTTGCTTAATTTGATTTGTGTTCCGTAGTTCATTTTTCTGATATGTCTACATGTCATATCTACTACATGTGTTAGTTTATGTACTCATGTATCATGTGATTATCTAGTACATTCTTACATTCCCTATAGTTCATTCGCTCACATGCAAACCTATAACTCATATGCACGCGTAAACCATGTATTTCAAAATATTAATGCTAGAGTAACTTGTCCGCTCCTTTTTGGGCTAGTCTGCTTATGTGTCATGCCCAATGTGACTTATTCATCTGTATACTATGCCCCCATATGGTTATTGATTTCAATTTTGAAAAATTTGGGAAAATATTTCCTTTGTATCATTATGTAGTGAATATTTTTACTAGTAAAAGTTAGACATGCATGTAAAGTTAATCAACCATAGATAAATAACTTAACATAATACCCTATTTGGAGGTGCAACATAAAATATTCGATTTTATAGAACCTCTTAAAAGTATAATGAAATAATATTGAAAGGAAAGTACTGCCCCGATAGCCTATGATATTATATGTCCGTTTTAAAATACAAAAAAAATTGGGAGATACTATAGTTTTTTTAAATTTTTAAGGCCCAAAAGCTACGCCTAGAATGTGTAACCATAAGTATTAGGGAAGGTATAGAATATAACATACGATACTTGGAAATAAAAGATGATAGAGAGATATTAAGTAACCCTCCTCATTTTAAACATCAATATAAAGATCCTAGATCATATGGTCCCCTTATATGATAATGAATCGTACTTGAATTTTTTCATTTAATATGTCATTTGCATGTCTTGTGTTTAGGTATATTACAGTCTTATTTGTATGATTACTACTTTGTGTATCTTCAATGTATTACATGGTAAAGAAGGGATTTAATTTTTCATATTACTATTTAATGAGCCATATCTATCGACACGTCATGCTAGATTTGTCTATACATGTTTTTAAGTCTATGGATTTTTGATTGTTCTTTCCTATTTACAATGGGGACTCTCTCAAATCTCTATATGAAATTCAAAGATTAACTCAACTACTAGGTACATCTACCATTCGAGGATGAATGATCATAAGGGGGGAGGATGTAACAACCCGTATGTTACGTGTACTAGTTTTATATATATAACACTTATAAACTGCCTTGTGGTATAGTTATGGATTCGATTTCCCATGCAACTAGTGGCAATAGAATATGTAGGACGTGAACTTTCCAAAGATTTTGAGGCTACCAATGAAGTTGATGTCGATATATGTATTTAAACTTGAGATCATAAGGTTGTATTTGAGTCTAAAGTGTAAAGTGACATAGTGTATATAATATGTAAGTTATGTTAAGGTTACTAAGGTCTACAAATGGAATAAAACATTGAGGTGCTTGCTTGACTTAACTAAGCTAGTAGGTACAAGTAAGTGCATCACCTACTTTGACTTATTGACCAACCAAAGGACAAAGTAGGTGCATCACCTACTTTGACTTATTGACCAACCCAAAGGACCAAGTAGGTGAATCACCTACTAGTCTCTTTTGACCATGTTATTGGGACAAGTACACTACACCTATTTGCATATATTTAGCCCAAGTTGAATAGAAGAATAATGGGAAAATAGACAGAAAAGACTCAATATTACCAAGCCCACAAGAAATAATTTAATTGGCAAACCAGGTGAATCACCTACTTACATGTGTGGCCCGAATTATATATACTTGTTGGCTGCAAATGAAGTACAAGAAAGGTGGGAAAACGGTCAATGTGGTTATGTTTAATATGTCCAAATGAAAAGTACAAGTAGGTGGGTCACCTACTTTACAAAAAACAGTCCAAAATTAGTGAGAAAGTTGGCCAAAGCAGGTCCCTTTAAAAGAGATTGATACCAGCGTTTTCCAATAACTTTTACATTGACAAAAAATATGATTTCTAGAGCTTTCTCTCTTCTCTGTCTTAGACTCATACAACATCCATTAAATACCATTAGAGTTCTTGAATAATAGGAATTTAAAGCTATTGGAAGGTATAATTTAAGACAAGTTAAGGAGGACAACATTTACCTTGAAGAATCAAAGTCTTAGCAAGTGGTACTTATTTCTAGTAAGGTCAGCTACGGCATATTTCTCCCTCTTATGCTTGAGATAATTAGGACCCTTGGTATGTGTTAGTGAGTAGGAAATTGTTATTTTTACATGTTGAATATTGGGGAGTATGTTCTTGTTATTAGTGCATGTTGGGACAACCTTGATGTGGAGTCCTCTTTAAATTTAGCTATGAGCTTGTTTGAGCACTTTACAAGTAATGTTAGTTTTTCAAGTACTGGTGATCAGAATCCATGATTCATATTACTTTTAATACATTATTATGTAATATTGTTTTATGTATGTTATGATAAGGTATGTGACTGGATGTGTGGGGAAGTTATGGAGATGATAAAGCACATAAATATTGTAGGGAGTTTTGGGGAGGTCCCAATATGAACGTTGTGCACTATATAGACTTCGATAAAAGGGATAGGGAAAGAAATAAAACACTCTCTAGGTATATTGCATCTTAATACTTAGTTTCTATTTGGGTGTGATCAAAAGTGTCAAATTGATTGTTACCTACTATACTAGTCTGACAACTTATTTTATTGTAGATTAGTGATCTTAAGAGAAGGAGATAAAGTCATACATTTTGAGTTCTATAGAAAGGTATGTAAGCCTATTTTATTTCCTATTTGTTTCGCATAAATATCAAACTTATATTACAAAAATTAAGCTTTTTAAGTGCTCTAGGTAGTGAGTGATCCATAGCTGCAGTTGCTACTCCCAAGAGCATTGAAGTGGGTTGTCTAATATGAGTTTATTACTAAATGTGCGTGTTTACTCTACCAAGAGTTAGCATGCAAGGTTTAAACTTGTTTCATTGTCAAAGTACCCTTAGCACCTATTTACCTTATAGAAGTCAAAGTGCTGCTAGATTACACATAGTACATATGTTTATAGGAGGGATATATAATATGCCCATAGCTTCCAACTTGCTTCAATTGCTTATAGATATGTCATATTGTAAAATGTTCATTTGTTACCTTTCTTTGATATTACTCCCATTGTGTTATACTATAATGTTACCTCACAAGATCACTACTTTCACAGTTATACCTTTATATGTACTTACTTGGAATATGCATCCGTTCTTTAAGTTGAATGTACCCAGATTTTCCCCTTGGTTCCACATGCTGAACACCTTCTATTTTTATGATATGGAGTTTAAGTCTCTTTCCTGAATGTTACATTATCTTCACTGGATGTGCTTCAATTTGAGATGTCAAAATGCTTACCGAGTCATATAAGCTCCTAAGTACTACATTCAAAGTCCCATTTACTTCCCATGTCATTATTATATTCATAAGTCCATATTCATATTTTTACAACTACTGGTCCATAGTTCAAATATTAAATAAGGACTATGACCACCAAAACAACAATCACAAACAACTTATGAACATAAAAAAGAACAATCCCAAAAGAGTTATGAACTTATAAACAACAATCTCAAAGATGAAAGAATCTAAGTGAAGTAATATGTATGACTATGGGTGGCAGATACAGAGAGAAAGCCTAGCATGGGACTATCCTAATAAGTATAAGAGGGTGGCCGCTTAGGCGCAAAAGCCTAGCATGGGCCGATTCCCAATTGGTATGGAAGGGTGGCAGCTCAGGGGTGAAAGCCTAGCATGGGCGGATCTCAATTGTGGAATTATGAGGACAACATTCCAGGGGTTAAAATGCCTAGCATGGGTGATCCTCTCTTACCACTGATCAGCTAGTCATTTGTATCATTTGTTGTATAAAGATTATAAAGTACAAACAAGTAGAGAAACGAATGTAACATACACAATTCCACATGTAAAAGCAAATGTGGTCTCTAATCCTTATCTGTTGGTATTTTTTTTAACATGAGCCCTCAGGATAAAAATGTTTGATTATTCCTTACACATTCAGTACATTCTATCCTTCTTACTTTCTTCCCAATAGAAGCAGATTATACAAAGTGGATGTTGGTAGCTCCAGGTTGATTCGGGGCTTTTCCGAGTCTTTACAATCGTATTTCCAAAGTGGTACCATCATTGATTCAAGTAGAGGCTTTGTAGACTTGTAAAGTTATCATCTGTATTCATAGTTTCATGTGTCACATATAGCGGTTAAGCTAGTAAAAATTTGTTGTATATGAAGCTTCTCATCAGTAATCTATATAGTGGTTTACTTTCTCATCATAGATTACTTGTAAAAAATGTGTTCAAAAGGTACTTGTCCTCCTCACTTAGGGTTGGGGGATTATAGTAAGAACTCTGGATCGGATCAATTATCGATATACTGTCAATTACTGTTTTGGTCTTATCAAGAATCCCAAACTTATTTAGAAACTAATATTAGTTTTTATTATTTACACTATTATTGATAAATAATATGAAAGGAATATGGTTAGCTCATTGTGATATCCATTTTTGGGCAAAAAGGCATGTAAGGCTATTCGATTTGGTATTTGATTAGCATGAATCTAACAATTGTAAGCTTTGTAAGTGCTCTTGTTAGTGAGTGATCCATAAATGCAGTTCGTACTACCTAGAGAAATAAATTGAGCACTCTACTATGAGTTTGTTAATACATGTGCGTTTTTGCTTTACCAAATGTTAGCATGCAAGGTTTAAACTTGTTCCATTGTCAGTACCCCTGGCACGTATTATTTACCTTATATATGTCAAAGTGATCCTAGATTACATATGGTACATATGTTTATAGGATGGATACACGATCTTCCCTTATTTTGCAAACTTGCTTCAATAGTTTATTCCATCATGTATGCCATCTTCTCACATGTTCATGTGTACATGTATATGTATGTACTTACTTGGAATATGTATCCATTTTTATGTTT
This sequence comes from Solanum peruvianum, assembly GCA_027705065.1. Classification (NCBI taxonomy): domain Eukaryota; kingdom Viridiplantae; phylum Streptophyta; class Magnoliopsida; order Solanales; family Solanaceae; genus Solanum; species Solanum peruvianum. The sequence goes on from JAKWJD010001765.1 coordinate 17,851,527, forward strand.
AATTTGTCCACATTCTTCCTTCATTCAACATTCATGTATACCTTTTCTTTGATGTTAGTTGGTGAGTATTTGTCTATCATATAGATTTCAAATCTCATCTTAAAGTTATATGTCTTCACTTCGTATATGCTTTAATTGAAGATGTGAAAATGTGTAGTGATTCATAGATGAAATATTATGTTGCTGTCACATTTGCTTCAAGTGGCATTGTCATTATTCATAGTCCATACTCGTATATCTTCTACAACTGGTTCATAGTTCCAAATCTCAATAGTAATTATGACCACGAAAATATCAATCCAAATGAGTTATTATTAACAAAAAAACCATCTCAAAAGACTTATGATTATCCAAAATACACAGTCTCAAAAAAGTTATGAACATCAAAGAAACTATCTCAAATATAAAAAAAAATCTAAGTGAATAAATTTTTATAGTTATGGGTGGCAGCCCAGGGGCAAGACCTAGCATGGGTCGATCCCAATTGCTTATTGAAGGGTGGCAGCTCAGGAGCGAAAGCCTAGCATGGGCCGATCCCGAATGGTATAAGAGGGTGGCATCTCAGGGGAGGAAGATAGCATGGGCCGATCCCAATTGGTATGGAAAGGTTGGAGCTCATCGGCGAAATCCTAGCATGGGCCAATCTCAATGATGGAGTTATGATGACAACATCTCAGGGGTTAAAATGCCTAGCATGTGTTATCCCCTCCTACCACTGATTAGTTGGTCATTTCAATCATATGGCTGACAAAATTTATAACGCACAGATAAGTAAATAAAAGAATGTAACATGCACAATTCCACAAGTATAAGCAAAAGTTTTCTTGAATCCTATCTATTGGTATTTGGTTTCACCTGAACTCTCATGTCACATTTGATTGTATTATGCCTTACATATTCAGTACATTCTTTTGTACTAACGTACCTTATTGGTGTGTTGCATTTCAAGCTTGATGTACTAGTACTCTAAAGTAGATCTCCCAGTAGAAGCACATGATACTCAACTATTGTTGGTGAGCTCTAGGCTGATTCGGGGCTTTGCCGAGTCTTTACTCTGCGTTTTTTCAAGGCATGGATTCCAAAAGAGGCTTTATAGATATAGTAAAGCTATAATATGCATTCATAGTTTGACTTGTCATATGTAGTGGTTCAGCTAGTCAACATATGTTGTATATAAAGCTTTTCATCAGTAATATGCATAATAGTCTACTTTCTCACATAGGTTACTTGTAAAACATGTATCCATAAGGTACTTATCCACCTCACCATGGGTTGGGGTGTGACACATTATTCATGAAATAGGGAGTAGTTCAGTATGGAAAAGTGTGGTATTTAAGATCTGCCAACTCTTCCTTTAGGTGCATTTGTGGAACTTATTACGATTATGAACTTTATATGGGATTGGCAATATGAAATATTTTTTTGGAACTAGTAACTATAAGATTTTTTCTTTTGCTTTTCAAGGATTTTAAATTTTTCACCTTAAGGTGAAAGAGGCATTTTCTAAGAATGGTGAGAAAAAGAATCTTGTAGAATTTTATGTAAAAGCATTCAACTTTTGTGCTAGTGAGATACATGGGGAGTTACAGGACATCATCCTTTACAAACAAAAGGGTATTGAAGATGAGATAATTATCAAACATAAATCTTCTATAATACAAGTTGTTGTGTGTGCCCTTAACAAATTGAAGGTGATTGTTTTCTATTGATGCAGCTTGCTCAAATGTGCAATTGTTCTCGTTGTAGTATGGTGATGGCGATTATGAATACTCACTGCTTTATAACATGAACAGGTTGTATGAACTTCAATTACAAAGGCGAAATTCCATTGGAAGTTTGCATAAAGATCTTGCAGAGTCGCTCAATAACATCTGAATTATTGATGACGAGGTGGGCATATTGTAGTTTGAATAATTCTTTTTCGTAGTGTTTTTAATACACAACGGCTTTAATACTTGTTTAGATTATTGAATTTCTTCTTTTTACATGCATCTACATGTTTACTTGTTCCTACACTCTTATCATAAACTATGGCACAATCCTTTTTTGAAATACTTAAGTGCTTCCTGACTAATACATTTCTGGAATGCGTTCGTACAAGTCAACTTGCAAGTAGGGTATACATTTTTCCAAATATCTATGTTCTACCTATCTCCTGTTAGTGACTTCTATTTTCAATTTTTATTAATAGAGTTTGTTGTTTTTCTTTGTCTAGGTTTGTGTTGTTTTTTCAGAACAATGGTGGCTATTTTTGATAAAACAACCCTTGCATCCACAGTGCTATAAGCTTTAAGGTACTCTCAAGATGAATCCATTATTCAAAAGTTTTAGACACTTTATTAAGGCCAACTACATATTCCATATGGTTTTTGATCTCCCATTCATTGTTTTCTTTAATTTCATGACAGTTCTATTGTATGGCTCTAAATGTATTATATTTAAACTTTAGAAAAAAATGCATCTAGAACAGTTAATTTTTAATATCATGCTTCATATCATAGAATTTTTATTAATTAAAGAAACTTGAATTAAAATTGAGATGCCATGTATTCCTTATCTATACTTTCTTGTAAGATTGCCATGAAAGACCTATGGCTATGTTTAATTGTTTCAACAAGAGAAGGATTATAACTACCCCTCACCTACGCAAAGTGGTAATTATTGTTGTTGGAAAGTTGGTTGGTGCTGACACAGTTCCTAAGGTTAGGTATATTCTGTTTTCAACAAACAGAATATAGGAACTTTAACTATTAAAAAATTAGGAGCATTTTGAATATACTCCTTTTTGGGTATTCTTACAATGAGGCTCAGGGTCTTCCGTTCCCAAAGATGCAATTCGTATTTTCACATTGGTCTCAATCATGCTCCCATACCAGTCTTGCAATAGTATTAGAGTATTGGTGCAAAAAGATCAGCCTTTAACTTGATATTCGTTCATGAATCATGTTTTTTATGATCTAATAATATATCAATAAGGTGGAATGGTCAAATCCTCTAGATCGCCTGCTCCATTTGATATCTCTTGATCTCTTTGGGAGCCACATATTAAGCTACAATGAAAGGCCTTCTATGATTATTCCATAAGAATTACTCATTCCTTATTGAAAAGTCAGTTCATTTATACCATATCAGACCCCCTAAAAGAGTCACTACAAATAATCTTGTTCTTTGAAGGTGGCTGACTTCCTATTCAAGGAATTAAAACATCAGAAGCTATACTAGTAAGATTAGGTTTGTTTTGTTGTGTCTGATTGCTTCAACTCCTCTTTAACTAATTCTAATTAGATTTACTTTCTTGCTGTTGAATCCTTTTTGTGTATATCTATTGAAGTGGTTTACACATGCTGATGATATGACATTTATTCCTTTATTTGCAGATGTTTTAAAAAACCTTTTTTGAATGTAGCTAAACCAACAAAAGGTTAAAGTGTGACTATTTTTTGACTGGGGCTTGTAGGCCTTGCTCCGAGTATTCTACACATGGAACAAAACTTTCTTGTTATTTTATGTTTTTATCCATATATATGTTAATCTTATTAATGATCTTATCTCATTTTGTCAGGTTGTAGAAGGAGAAAGAATTGTTTGTGTTTCAAGGATAACTGGCGTTGATTAAATGCTAGCACATTTGGGCAAGGTAATTACTCTTGTGCCTTATACATTCTTTATCCATTATTTTATAATTCCTTCCTTGAAACTACTCTCACAGCAAATCAACTAATTCATCCATTTTACTTCTATTTTAAAGCTAAGAAATTTGGCATGATTGTCAGCCCCAAACCCTAGGTGAGGAACAACTACCTTATGAACACATGTTTTACAAGTAATCTATGATGAGAAAGTAAACTACTATCCATATTAATGATGAGAAACTTCATATACAACACATTTTGACTAGCTGAACCGCTATATGTGACAAGTGAAACGATGAATATAGATGATAGCTTTAGAATGTCTACAAAGCCTCTAGTTGAATCAAGATGGTACCTTTATCAAAATACGCATAGAAAAGACTCGGTAAAGCCCCGAATCAACCTGGAGCTCACCTACATCAGCTAAGTTTAATGTGCTTCTATTGGTAATATCAAAACTTGAGTACTTGTACCTCTAACATTAAATTCAGCGTCCTCAATAATGAACATCAGTACGGAAGAATGTACTGAATATGTAAGGAATAATACAAACATATGTAACATGAAAGATCAAGTGAAATCAAATAGCAATAGATAAGGATTAGAGACCACCTTTGCCTTGTACATAGGTAATCATGCATGTTACATTGTTTTCTCTATTTTTTGTACTTTATAATCTTTATACAACATACAATACAAATGACAAACTGATCAGTGGTAGAAGAGGATGACTCATGCTAGGCATTATAACCACTGAGATGTTGTCCTCGTAATTCTACAAATGGGGATCGGCCCATGTTAGTATTTCGCCACTAAGATACCACCCTTTCATGCCAATTGGAATCGGCCAATAATAGTCTTTTGCCCTTTGAGCTGCCAACCATCAACATATCGATTACTTCACTTAGATTCATTCATCTTTAAGATTGTTGTTTATCAGTTCATAACACTTTTGGGATTGTTCCTTAGATAATCATAACTCTTTTGATGTTCATAACTTGTTGTTTTTGTAATCATAATCCTTGTAAAGATTTGGAATTACAGAATAGTAGTAGAAGACATACGAATATGAACTTACGGCAATAACAACAACATTGGGAAGGAAATGTGACTTGAACGTAGTACTTAGGAGCTTATATGACTTCGTAAGCATTTTGACATCCCAAATTGAAGAACATCCAGTGAATACAATTTAGTATTCAGCCAAGATAATTGAACTCTATAGGATACAAATATAAGGTGTTCATGAATGTGGAACCAAGGTGGAATTTGGGCAGGTTCAACTAAAGGACGGATACATATTCTAAGTAAGTACATTTAAACGTACAATTGACCAAGTAGTTATCCTGTGAGGTAACATTATAGCCTAACAAAATGGTAGTAATAACAAAAAAATGAAAAATATGAACTTGTGAAAAGATGACATATATATAAACAATTAAAGCAAGTTGGCAAGATATGGGCAAATCGTATATCCATCCTATAAACATATGTACCATGTGTAATCCAGTATCACTTAATCTTATATAAAGGAAATGTGTGCTAGGGGTACTTTGACAATCAAACAAGTTTAAACCTTGCATGCTAACTCTTTGTAGAGTAACACGCCCATTTAATAACAAACTCATATTATAGTACCCACTTCAATGCTTTAGGGAGTAGGAGCTGCAACTATAGATCATTCACTACTAAGGGCACTTAGAAAGCTTTTTTTTTGTAATGCACGTTTTGGTTTAATGCCAGAGTAATAGAACATCAAATATCCTTACACACCTTTCTATACAATTAAAAATGTATGACTTAATCTCCTTCTCTTTAGATCACTAATCTACAATAAAATAAGTTGTAAGACTAGTATTAGTATCTAATCAATCAATTTGAGACACTTGATCATACCCAAATAGTGACGAAGCAGTAAGCTGCAATCTATCTAGCGAGTATTTTCTTTCCTTCCCTAATAACTTTAGTTGCGTGTATATACTATACAACCCTCGTAGCTGGTCCTCCCCAAAACACTCTACAATATTTAAGTCATTTAACGTCTCCATAACTTCCCCCCACATCCAGTCACATCCCTTATCATAAAATACATAAAACTATCTTTGAACATAATAATGTATTAGAAGCAATATGAATCATGGATTCTGATCACCAACACTTGAAGATATAACATTTGTAAGTGCTCAAACTATCTCATATCTTTATTTAAAGAGGACTCCCCACCATAGTTGTCTCAACATGCATTAATTACCAGAACATCCTCCCCAATATTCACCATGTAAAATTAAAATTTTTTAACTCACTAACACATAAAAAGTTTCCTATTTAACTCAAGCACATGAGGGAGAAAATTGCAGTAATTTACCTTGCTGGACATAACTACCACATGCTAATACTTGAATTCTTCAAGGTAAAGGTTGTCCTCCTAAAATTTTCTTAAATTATTCCTTCCAATAGTGATCTGGGAGGTGAGGGTTTTAGTCCCTTGTTGCATATAATTTCAATTAGTTGAGTGTTAAGCCACATATCTTTTATTTATTTGTGTGTTTCCTTATCAACAACCTAGGTTTACATTTGTTCTTAAAAATCTAGTCTTGGCTTGAAAAAAGAATCTGAATTTTGTTGTAATATCTTTCGCTTTAGATCCTTGTTCCCTAGTGTATTTTTATTCTATGTTTCAAATTTTGTTCAATTTGGAGTTGTAGAAGTGAAGTTACCATTAAAGGGTTTCAAGATTTTCAAACTTTTCAAACATTGAAGTTGGTCTTCTGATATAGTAGAAATTTTTGTTAATAATTAGTGGGCTTTGTTCATTTAGTATATGTCACGACCCAAATCGGGGACGCGATTGGCACCCACATTTACCCTCCTATGTGAGCGAACCAACCCATCTACACCTTAACATTTCAAATATATCAACAGAAAATAATGCGGAAGACTTAAACTCATTAATAAAAACAATTCAAAACTATTATTATTATCCCCAAAATCTTGAAGTCATCACCACAAGAACATCTATCCTCAAATTACTAAACTAAGAATATCTAAGAAAACAAAATAATAGAAAGCTAGTCCATGCCGGAAGTCAAGGCATCAAGACTTGAAGAAGAAGATCCAGTCCAAGCCAGACGCATTAGCTCACCCTGAAATTTCGAAAGTAGTGAAGACTGGCTAGATCTACTATTGAGTTGAAGTTGACGGAACGTTCGCTGCATTCCACAAATAACAAAGAAGAAAACATAAAAGTAGGGGGTCAGTACAACCACAAGTACTGAGTAGATATCATCGGCCAACTCAAAATAGAAAACAATATACATCAAATAATATCATAAATCAACTATAATACTCAACATGTAGCAATAACAAGTACTAAAATCATCCATAAGTACTAACAAGTTCATCCATGAGGACTCAAGCCTCAATATCATACTCATTTGGGAATTGGGTTCATTAGATTGAGTATATTCATTATCTTTCAAGATTCATTATCTTTCTTCCTCTTGTGTCGGTACGTGACACTCCGATCCATATTCTATCCTGGTGCCGGAACGTGGCACCCGATCCATAATTCTATCCTGGTGTTGGAACGTGACACTCCGATCCTCATTCTATCCTGGTACCGGAACGTGGCACCCGATCCATAATTCTATCTTGGTGTCGGAACGTGACACTCCGATCCTCATTCTATCCTGGTACCGGAACGTGGCACCCGATCCATAATTCTATCCTGGTGTCGGAACGTGACACTCCGATCCTCATTCTATCCCGGTACCGGAACGTGGCACCCGATCCCCTAATTCATCAAGCCTTCTTTTATACTAAGGCATCATCAATCTCATTATATAATGTATCAAGCCTTCTTTTATACTAAGGCATCATCATTAACAAGTGAATTAGGGTTTCTTTCAAGATTTAGGATTCAATAGCTTCATCATGCTTAGTTTATCAAAAACATGCAAGCATACAATTAAGCACATAGCAGGGTTTACAATACTATCAATACATATCATTCACTATTAAGAGTTCACTACGAATATCGTAAAAACCATAACCTACCTCCACCGAAGACAAGTGATCAAGCAAGAATTTTCCCCAAAGCTTTGCTATCCTCTTCGTTTTCTCTCTTTCTCGTTCAATTCCCTCTCTCTCTTGTTCTTTCTATTTTCTTATTCAAACCCTCTTTCATTTACCCTAATTAACATATAATTAAGTGTAAAAGATGACAATAATACCCCACTAATTAATCCAAAGTTACCTCTTTTATCCCTCAAGAATTTGAGTTATTAATATAAACCCACGAAATCTATAATTAAGGAAAGAATAGTCCAAAACGTCCCTTAAAACTTAACCAGAATTCCGACTCCAACTGGGATTACGCAACCTGTGACGGGCCGTCGTGCCTGCGACGGTCCGTCACACAGGTCGTCGCAGCCTCTTATAACTCAAGTGGACTGTGACGGTCCGTCACACCTGTGACGGTCCGTCACACCTGTGACGGTCCGTCACACCTGTGACGGTCCGTCCTGCAAGTTCGTTACGAAGTTCAGAGAGTCGATTTTCAGTACCCAATTTCAGAATTCCTAAGTATATTGAAACGAGACCCTGCGACAGTCCGTCGTGCCTGTGACGGTCCGTCGTGGGGTCCGTTGCCTCAGCCAATTTTCCAGAAATAAAATCTGCTGCTCAAAACGACTAAACAGGTCGTTACAATAGATACCAATTTACCCATCGTTCGTCCCCGAACGATCAAAAGAAGAAAAATAATGGCGAAAAGGAGTACCTGAATCTGTAAACAGATGTGGGTATTTTTCTTGCATATCTGCCTCCTTCTCCCAAGTAGCCTCTTCAACCAGTCGATTCTTCCATTGAACTTTGATGGCTGCAATCCCTCTCGACCTCAATTTGTGAACTTCTCTATCTAATATAGCAACCGGTTCCTCTTCATAAGTCAAATTCTCATCAAGCAAAACTGAATCTCAACGGATAATGTAGTTTCCATCTCCATGGTATCTTTTCAACATGGACACATGAAATACCGGATGCACTCCGGACAGCCCTGGGGGCAAGGCTAATTCATAAGCAATTTCCCCTATTCGCTTTAGTACCTCGAATGGTCCAATATACTTTGTACTTAGCTTACCTCTTTTGCCAAACCGCATCACCCCTTTCATGGGTGAAACCTTCAACAAGACTTGTTCACCCTCCATGAACTCCAAGTCTCTAACTTTTCGGTCTGGATACTCCTATTGCCTACTTTGCGCCGCTAGAAGCTTTTCTTGAATAGACTTCACTTTCTCTAATGAATCCCTCAAAAGATCAGTACCCCAAGGTCTAACCTCAAATGCATCAAACCACCCAATGGGAGACCTACATCTCCTACCATACAATGCTTCAAATGGGGCCATATCAATACTGGAGTGATAGCTATTATTGTATGAAAACTCTGCCAAAGGTAAGAAGCTATCCCAATGACCACCAAACTCTATCGCGCATGCACGAAGCATATCCTCCAACACTTGAATCGTTCGCTCAGACTGACCATCAGTCTGAGGATGGAACGCGGTACTAAGGTCCAACCAAGTACCCAATTCGGCATGCAATGTTTTCCAAAACGTAGAAGTAAACTGCGTACCTCTATCTGATATAATGGATAGTGGAACCCCATGCAATCGAACGATTTCTGAGATATAGATCTTGGCTAACTTCTCTGCATTGTAAGTCACCTTGACCGGAATAAAATGAGCAGACTTAGTTAACCTATCAACAATCACCCAAATGGAGTCATACTTACCCATTGTCTTTGGAAGACCAACCACAAAGTCCATTGCGATTGTCTCCCATTTCCATTCAGGAATGGGCATTCTCTGAAGCGTTCCTCCGGGCCTCTGGTGTTCATACTTTACTTGTTGAAAGTTTGGACATTTGGCAATAAAGTCAACAATATCGCGCTTCATTCTACTCCACCAAAAGTGTTGCTTTAGGTCGCGATACATCTTGGTTGCACCCGGATGTATAGAATACCTTGAACTATGAGCCTCTGTCAGAATAGTGTTAATCAAATCATCGATGCGGGGTACACATTCCCTTCCCTTAATCCTCAAAACACCTTCCTCGTCGATTGTTGCTTCTTTAGCCTCTCCTTGCAACACTTTATCTCGGATTCGCCTTAGTTTCTCATCATCAAACTGTTTTCCCTTAATCTTGTCAAGGAAAGAAGATCTTGACTCCACACTAGCCAACAATCCTCCCTTCTCACTTATTTCTAACCTCATCAAGTCGTTATCCAGAGTCTGAACCTCTCTAGCCAATGGGCGTCTAGAAGCTTGCAAATGAGCTAGACTTCCCATGCTTCCCGCCTTTCTACTCAAAGCATCTGCCTCAACATTCGCCTTCCCCGAATGATACAAGATAGTGATGTCGTAGTCCTTCAGTAGTTCCATCCATCTCCTCTGTCTCAAGTTCAAATCTTTCTGAGTAAAGACATACTGTAGACTACGATGATCCGTATAGATTTCACACTTAACCCCATATAAATAATGCCTCCATTGCTTTAGTGCAAACACTACCGCGGCCAATTCCAAGTCATGAGTTTGATAGTTACGTTCATGCACTTTTAATTGTCTTGAAGCACAAGCAATCACGTTCTTCTCTTGTATTAGCACTGCACCCAAACCCGAATAGGATGCATCACAATAAACAATGAAGTTCTTACCCTCTACCGGCAAGGTGAGGATAGGTGCGGTAGTCAACAAAGTCTTGAGCTTCTGAAAGCTTTCCTCACACTCATCCGACCATACAAATGGAACATTCTGCTTAGTCAAGTTCGTCAATTGAGAGGCAATAGAAGAGAATCCCTTGACAAAGCGGCGGTAGTAGCTAGCTAACCCAACAAAACTCCGTATTTCTGACACATTAGTGGGTCTTACCCAATTCTTCACTGTCTCAATCTTAGAAGGATCCACCATCACTCCATCCTTAGAAACCACGTGGCCCAAGAAGGACACCGCATCTAACCAAAACTCACACTTAGAGAACTTGGCATAAAGCTTTCTCTCCCTCAACATTTCCAAACAATTCTCAAATGCTCCTCATGTTCCTCCTTACTTTTAGAATATACCAGTATATCATCTATAAATACGATCACAAAGAGATCCAAATACGGCTTAAATATCCCATTCATCAAGCTCATGAAAGCAGCGGGGGCATTTGTAAGACCAAAGGACATCACCACAAATTCATAATGCCCATACCTAGTCCGAAAAGCGGTCTTTGGCACATCCGTTGCCCGTATTTTCAATTGATGATAACCGGATCTCAAGTCGATCTTCGAGAAGACACAAGCACCTTGTAGTTGATCGAATAAGTCATCAATGCGAGGAAGAGGATATTTGTTCTTAATAGTTACCTTATTCAACTGCCGGTAATCTATGCACATTCGAAAACTCCCATCCTTCTTCTTCACAAACAAAACTGGAGCACCCTAAGGAGATGCACTTGGTCTAATGAAGCCTTTGCTCAAAAACTCTTGAAGTTGTGCCTTTAACTCTCTTAACTCCGCGGGAGCCATTCTATAAGGGGGTATAGAAATGGGGCGAGTGCCCAGTTCAAGATCGATACAAAAGTCAATATCCCTATCTGGTGGCATACCAGGAAGATCTGCAGGGAACACATCCAAAAACTCACAGACTACCGAAACCGACTCAATCGAAGGTACTTGGGTAGTGTCATCCTTGAGATGTGCCAAGAAAGCTAAACACCCTTTACTAACCATTTTCTTAGCACGAAGAAAGGATATGATACGCACCGGATTGGAAGTGTAGTCACCCTCCCACACTAACGGATCTGTCCCAGGCTTGGCTAACGTCACAGTCTTGGCATTACAATCCAAGATCGCAAATTGCGGGGAAAGCCAAGTCATACCCAGAATTACATCAAAATCAACCATTTCTAGGATAACCAAATCTACATAAGTGTTGCTCCCCACAAAGTTCACCAAACAAGACCTATATACCTTTTCAACTACCACAGACTCACCCACCGGAGTAGAAACACGAATAGGCATATCAAGTAATTCACAATGTAAATTTAGACCATTAGCAAATGATGAAGATACGTATGAAAACGTGGAGCCAGGGTCAAATAATACAGATATCATGCAATCGCAAACCAAAAGATTACCTGTGATAACAGCATCAGACGCCTCCGCTTCAGATCTCCCAGGGAAAGCATAACAATGGACCCTTTCATTAGTTTGTCCGTTGCCCCTACCATGTTGTGATGTAGTGGCTCCGTTTTGCCCATCACCTCGGCCGTTTTGGTGACCACCATTACCTCGACCACCGCGTCCTCCAGAATGACGACCTCTTCCATGACCACCTCTACCTCTAGCTATTGGGGGCCGATAACTCAGTTTTGGACAATATCTCTTAATATGTCCAATCTCCCCACATCCATAGCACTCTCTGGGTTAATGCATAGGTCTCTCAGAGAAGTGTTGACCGTTCTAAGGTGGACCCCCAACTACAGTCTGTAGTGAAGACTGGATTGGTCGACTTGAGTAACCTCCGGAGCTCTGTCCTCTAGAGTAAGAACCATTAAACTCACCTCCCCTTCGAAACCTTTTTGATGTCGATGTCGTGGTGAAGTCGTCTGGCTTCACTCCTTCCACTTCTATCACAAAGTCTACCACCTCTTGGAAGGATGTTGCCGTAGCCTCTACCTGTAAGGCTGAAATCCGCAATTCTAACCTCAACCCCTTCACAAAACGGCAAATCCGCTCTTGTGGACTGAAACAAAGTTGGGTGGCATACCTTGATAAAGCACGAAACTTAGCCTCATATGCATTAACCGTCATCCTACCTTGCTCGAGACTCAAGAACTCATCCCTTTTTCTATCTCTCAAAGTCCTTGGGATATACTTCTCCATAAATAGGGTAGAGAAGGATGCCCAAGTCATAGGTGTGGCCTCTGTCGGTTGACACTCGACATGCGATCGCCACCACATTTTGGCGTTCCCTTGAAACTGATAGCTTACGAACTCAACGCCAAGCCGTTCTACTATCCCCATCTTGTGTAGTAGCTCATGACAATCAACCATAAAATCATAAGCATCTTCAGATTCTGCACCCTTGAAGACTGGAGGTTTCAATTTCAAGAACTTACTGAAAAGTTCGTGCTGATTGTTTGTCATTATCGGTCCAGTAGTCAGACGTGGAAATGTGCCTATCTCCAATGAGGCATCCATGCGGGGAGCCATAGTAGCCGCATGTCGTACCTCTGAAACCGGAGGTGTTGGTGTTGAAACCACTGGAGGTGCCTGACCGTGATCAGATAACCCGCTAAGATAAGCAAGAACCTGATTGATCATCTCTGGGGTAGGTTGGGGTGGCAATTCCTCATTTTGCACTTGCTCATTCTCCCCTTCCTCACCCTCTCTTATCACCTCCTCAGTTGGTGGAGGAGTCACCGCCCTAGCATCAGATGGGCTAGGGGCTCATCCTCTTCCTCTAGAGGACGTCCTCCCACGGCCTCTTGCCACTATTCTTCCTCGAGCCACAGCCCCAGTGGCTGGCTCAGATGTTTCTTGTCTTGCCGTTGTTGCTGCTGGTGCGGTCGTTGCTCTAGTTCTAACCATCTGTGAAATAGAGTGAAGATGGTCAGATACCAATTTGTATCACCTAGATATCAATTGGACTCAAGTAGTAGCACGAAAGAAAGAATGAAAGAATGGAATTTTCCTAAAGTCTTATAGCCTCTCAAAGAAAAGTAAAGGCGTCCCCCCACCGTTCCTTAAGACTCTACTAGACTCGTTCTTGTGTGATGAGACCAATGAACCTAATGCTCTGATACCAAGTTTGTCACGACTCAAATCGGGGACGCGACTGGCACCCACATTTACCCTCCTATATGAGCGAACCAACCCATCTACACCTTAACATTTCAAATATATCAACAGAAAATAATGCGGAAGACTTAAACTCATTAATAAAAACAATTCAAAACTATTATTATTATCCCCAAAATCTGGAAGCCATCATCACAAGAACATCTATCCTCAAATTACTAAACTAAGAATATCTAAGAAAACAAAATAATAGAAAGCTAGTCCATGCCGGAAGTCAAGGCATCAAGACTTGAAGAAGAAGATCCAGTCCAAGCCAGACGCATTAGCTCACCCTGAAATTCCTAAAGTAGTGAAGACTGGCTAGATCTACTGTTGAGTTAAAGTTGACGGAACGTTCGCTGCATTCCACAAATAACAAAGAAGAAAACATAAAAGTAGGGGGTCAGTACAACCACAAGTACTGAGTAGATATCATCGGCCAACTCAAAATAGAAAACAATATACATCAAATAATATCATAAATCAACTATAATACTCAACATGTAGCAACAACAAGTACTAAAATCATCCTTAAGTACTAACAAGTTCATCCATGAGGACTCAAGCCTCAAGATCATACTCATTTGGGAATTGGGTTCATTAGATTGACTATATTCATTATCTTTCAAGATTCATTATCTTTCTTCCTCTTGTGTCGGTACGTGACACTCCGATCCATATTCTATCCTGGTGCCGGAACGTGGCACCCGATCCATAATTCTATCCTGGTGTCGGAATGTGACACTCCGATCCTCATTCTATCCTGGTACCGGAACGTGGCACCCGATCCATAATTCTATCCTGGTGTCGGAACGTGACACTCCGATCCTCATTCTATCCTGGTACCGGAACGTGGCACCCGATCCATAATTCTATCCTGGTGTTGGAACGTGACACTCCGATCCTCATTCTATCCTGGTACCGGAACGTGGCACCCGATCCCCTAATTCATCAAGCCTTCTTTTATACTAAGGCATCATCAATCTCATTATATAATATATCAAGCCTTCTTTTATACTAAGACATCATCATTAACAAGTGAATTAGGGTTTCTTTCAAGATTTAGGATTCAATAGCTTCATCATGCTTAGTTTATCACAATTTCATAATCACAAACATGCAAGCATACAATTAAGCACATAGCAGGGTTTACAATACTATCAATACATATCATTCACTATTAAGAGTTCACTACGAATATCGTAAAAACCATAACCTACCTCCACCGATGACTAGTGATCAAGCAAGAATTTTCCCCAAAGCTTTGCTATCCTCTTCGTTTTCTCTCTTTCTCGTTCAATTCCCTCTCTCTCTTGTTCTTTCTATTTTCTTATTCAAACCCTCTTTCTTTTACCCTAATTAACATATAATTAAGTGTAAAAGATGACAATAATACCCCACTAATTAATCCAAAGTTACCTCTTTTATCCCTCAAGAATTTGAGTTATTAATATAAACCCACGAAATCTATAATTAAGGAAAGAATAGTCCAAAACGTCCCTTAAAACTTAACAAGAATTCCGACTCCAACTGGGATTACGCAACCTGTGACGGGCCATCGTGCCTGTGACGGTCCGTCACACAGGTCGTCGCAGCCTCTTATAACTCAAGTGGACTGTGACGGTCCGTCACACCTGTGACGGTCCGTCACACCTGTGACGGTCCGTCACACCTGTGACGGTCCGTCCTGCAAGTTCGTTACGAAGTTCAGAGAGTCGATTTTCAGTACCCAATTTCAGAATTCCTAAGTATATTGAAACGAGACCCTGCGACGGTCCGTCGTGGGGTCCGTTGCCTCAGCCAATTTTCCAGAAATAAAATCTGCTGCTCAAAACGACTAAACAGGTCGTTACAGTATAACGAAATAAAATCCTAAAATTTGAGCCAATTTTTAGTTGATTTGAGTGTAGTGTGTGTTCTTGGTGTTCTTTAAGTTGTTCTTGAAGAAGAATAAAAAAGAAAGTACATTTAATCCAACTTTTAAATTTAAAGTTGGTAAAAGGTATTTTTTGAGGTCCATTAGTTGAATTTTTAAAAAAAGATAAAAATCTAGAAAAAAATCTGGAAAAAAAAAATCCACGTGGACTGTCACGTCAGAAGCCACATCAGACATCATCTGCCATGCCAGTGTGACACAACATTGCATCAGCAGCCAGCACAACATTGACCAACAAACGAGGCCCATACACATAGTCAGCGCATGGGGCTCACTTTCAGAGGATTAAAAATGCAGGTTTCCCTTGAAAGCCCTAAAAGATACTTAGTATGGGATGGCTTTTGGACCTATAAATTTTTCTATAGATATCCAAATTTCATGATGCTTTAGTCTATCATTTTCCCCTTCAATTCCTCAACTAATTTACAATTAATTAAGATCTTTGATAACTTTTTAACTAGTTTTGATCGTCAAATTATCCAATCAACATCTTTCAAGTGATGAAGTTTTTTAAAGCTTGAAATTTTTCTAAGTGTCCAAATGCACAACACTATCACCAACCACAAGAGAATCTTCCTTTTGTTGACAATCAAGTCCAATATAAAACACCATTTCGAAATGATTCAAATGCGTATTTTCATGAAAGCTATACATCATATCAAAAAATGCACCACAAATGCCCTACCAAGATTACCAATACCAAAATCCTCTCTATGATGAGATTAAGAGGAGATAAAAAATGATGAGTTTTGGGGTGGAGATGGAAATGGAGTACAAAGGGAAGGAATAAGACTTCGGGACTTGGGGTGAGACCAAGGCGGGGGAGATCAAGAAAGATGGAATATAGAGGAGATAGGATAGGATATAGAGGTGATAGGATGGAAAATAGAGGAAACAGGTTTAGGGAGAGGAATGATCAACATAGAGGCTTTAAAACTATCAAGGTCACACTTCCAAGGTTTAAAGGAAGAAGTGACCCCGATGAGTTCTTGGAATTGAAAATTCAGAGTGAGCGGATCTTTGTGACAAATAATATCTCAAAACTTTGAAGGCAAAGTATGCTCTCACGCAATTTGAGGGGTATGCATTAGCTTGGTGGGAGTCCAAGAGGAGGGAAAGGGAGAGTCATCATAACTATAAGTTACCTTCTTGGCAAGAGTTGATTACACTTATGGAGTTAAGATACTTGACACCAAACTACTACCAGGAGGTGCTCAAGAAGTTGTACATGTTAAGACAAGGTACCAGAAGTGTGAAAGAATATTATGATGAGTTTGATAACTTGTTGATGAAGTCTAAAATTGAAGAGAATATGGAATGTACTGTAATACGATTTGTGGCAAACTTTAGATATTATATCTTGAAGACCTTGAATCTTAAGCACTATGAGACTCTTGAAGTGGATTGCCATGATGCATCAAAGATAGAATAAGATTTGAAAGAAGAAAAGTCAAACAAGGACAAAAGTTCTTTATCTTCCACAGGGAGCAAAGGTTGCGATAATTGGAAGATGACATCCAGGGAACAATCTAAAGGAGGAGGTCTAGCTAACCAAGTCAATCTTGATTACAAATCCAAGGCAAGTGAACAACCACAAGGAGGTAACTATGTTTAACCTAATTTTCCTCGACCCTCTACAATTCAATGCTTTAGATGTGAAGGAAGAGGACAAGTTGCTATGGAGTGTCCAAATAGAAGAAGAATTGTTGCTCTTCGTGATGGATATAAGACTGAAGATGAAGATGAGAGAATATAAAAATGAGGATGAGGGAGATAGGGATGAAGGAGAGGAAGGTGATTTGAGGGATGAAGAAGAAATGTTGGATGAGAGGGTGAATTTTTCTTGCTTCATGGAGAAGGGAAAGTCTATGATAGATGATGATTAGGAGTTGAACATGAATGTCAATCTTTCATGTGTTGTGAGAAGAATTGTTGGAGCCCTTGCAAAAGAAGAACATTACCAAAAGGAGAATTTATTTCATGCTAGGTGCAAAATGTAACATAAAGTTGTTCCTTAATCATTGATAGTGGAATTTTCACCAATGTGTTGAGAAGTTCCTTTGTGGAGCGTATGAAAATACAAACCATCAAGCATCCCAATCCTTATAAGCTACAATGGCTCAATAATAGTGGAGAGATGAAGGTCCTCCACAAGCAAGTATTCGATTTAGTGTGGGAAAGTATAATTAGGAATTGGGTTGTCTTGTGGTTCCTATGTTAGCAAGTAACCTACTGTTGGGGAGACCTCGGCAATTTGACAGAGATGTTGTGCACTCGAGGTAGATCTAACAAATACACTTTTTTGATTGAAGAAAAAAGGTATGTGCTTGCACCTCTCACTCCATATCAAGTGAATAAGCACTATCGGGTTATGAAAGAGCTTCGGGAAAGAATAAAAACCACGGTTGCAAAAGTTGACGGCAAAAATTCCACCATCCTTCTAAAAAAGGAGTGTGCCTTGGTTAAAAATAATAAGAACATGTGCATGAGAGCAAAGCCAAGAAATTGTTTAAGGGGTGTGGAGTACGGAATCTTTCTAGTGTGCCTTTTTTAGACCAACCTTTTGTTACATTCTAAATTAGATACTAGCACTTTGCCTAGTATCATTGCTTCTCTTTTGCAAGGATATGATGAACTATTTTCATATGAGATGCCCTCAGTATTACCACCCTTGAGGGGAATCAAGCAACAAATTGATTTTAAACTGGGTTCAATAATTCCTAATAGTCCAACTTATAGAAGTAACCCTGCTGAAATACAAAGATCTATCAAGGCAAGTTGAAGAGCTTCTTAAGAAGGGGTTGATAAAAGAAAGCCTAAGTCCTTGTTCCATAACACTAATTCTTCTTCCGAAAAAGATAGCACATAGAGAATGTGTATGGATTGTAGAGTCGTAAATAAGATCTTAGTGAAGTATCGCCATCCCATTCCGTGACTAGATGATATGCTTGATGATCTATGTGGTTTATTGTATTCTCCAAGATTGACGTTCGAAGTGGGTATCATCAAATTCGGGTGAAACTGGGTGATGAGTGGAAGACGACTTTTAAGACAAAGTTTGGGTTGTATGAGTGTCTTATGATGCAATTTGGATTGACAAATGCCCTAAGAACTTTCATGAGATTGAGGAACCATGTTCTCAAACTTTTAATCAACAAGTTTGTTGTGTTGTATTTTGATGACATACTTGTGGATAGTAAGACAATGGAGGAACATGTATCCCATTTGAAACAAGTTCTTGATGTTCTACTACATGAGCAACTTTTTGTTAATTTCAAGAAATATTTGTTTGGTTTTGACAAAGTTGTGTTTTTATGTTTTGTGGCTAGTGCGAATGGGATTGAGCTCGATGAAGAGAAGGTGGAGTGCATTAAGACTTGGACAACCCCAATCTGTACAACCAAGGTAAGAAGTTTTCATGTGTTAGCAAGTTTTTATAGTCGATTAGTGAAGGTTTTAAGTTCCATTGTTGTTCTGTTAACTAAACTAATCAAGAAAGATGTACCTTTTTTATGGGGTAAGGATCTAGAGAAGTCTTTTCAAGACATTAAATTGATGTTGAGTTCTACATCTTTTATCCAACTACTATACTTTGATATGCCTTAGAAATTGAATGTGATGATTCAGGTGTTGGTATAGGTGGTGTGTTGACGCAAGAGGAGAAACTATTAGATTTCTTTAGTGAAAAGCTTAAAGGAGCTACGATCAAGAACTCAACTTATGACAAGGAATTGTATGCACTTATGCGAGTTTTGCCTCATTGGAAGCACTACTTGTGGTACAAAAAGTTTGTTATAAGTACCCAGCATGAGTAATTGAAGAATGTTAAGGTTCAATCAAACTTGAAACAGTGACATGCTAAGTAAGTTCAATTCATTGAAAACTTTTCATATGTGACTCAACTACAAGCAAGGCAAGGAGAATGTGGTAGCAGATGCTTTATCAATAAGGCTTGTGTTGGTCAATACCTTGGTTTCTAGAATGTTGGAGTTTCATAGCGTAAATTGATTTTATTCTATGGATTCTTACTTAAATGTTACCTTTGATAATCTTATTAAAGGGACATGAGTTAGCAGGTACCAATTGTTTGAGGGTTTTTGTTCAAAGACGGTCGAACATGTGTGCCCAAGAGCTCATGGAGATAGTTATTTGTTAAGGAGGCTTATAGTGGTTGTTTTATGGGACACTTTGGGGTAATAAAAACACTTGATATTCTTGAGGAGCAGTTCTTTTGACCAAAAACGAAACATGATGTGCAAAGGATTTCTGGACAATGTCTAGAATGCAAGCAAGCCAAATCCAAGACAAGGCCCCAAGGTAAGTATACTTATCTTCCTACTCCCAATAGTCCGTGGATGGATATTTCTATGAACTTTGTGTTGGGACTTCCTAGGACTAAAAGAGAACATGATAGTATAATAGTCGTAGTGGATAGATTTTCTAAACTAGCTTCTTTTATTCCATGTCATAATGTGAGGATGAATCCCATGTAGCATCTTTGTTTGTTATCAATGTGCTTAAATTGCATGGAGTCCCTCAAACCATGTTTAGTGATCGGGATTCCAAGTTTCTAAGGTATTTTTGGAAGAGTCTATGGGGTAAAATTGGTACCAAACTTTTGTTCTCTACTTGCCACCCCAAACGGATGGACAAATCAAAGTAGGCAACCGGACTCTTGTAACCATGCTTCAATGCATGATTAAAGGAACCCCAACTACCTGGGAAGATTGTTTACCCTTGATTGAATAGTCATATAATTGGTGTTTCCACTCCTCTATTCGAATGTCTACATTTGAGGCATGTTATGGTTTTAAACTTTTGTTTCCATTAACCAAGATTCCTTTGTCTAGTGATGTTTTGAGCCTAGATTCCAAGCGAAGGGAAAAAGAGACGATTAACATTCATGCCAAGGTCAAAGAGTCCATTGAAAAGAACAATTCAAAGGTGGTCATTCGAAATAATCGATTGAGAAAGGAAGTGATCTTCAATCCATATGATTCGGTGTGGGTTCATTTCTGAAAGGAAATATTTTTACAAGTACGAAAAGGGAAGATAAGACCTAGAGGGGATGGACCCTTCCAAGTAGTCAAGCGAATCAATTACAATGCTTATATAATTGACCTACCTAGTGAGTATAATGTTCATAATGTTTTCAGTATTACTGATTTATCTCCTTGTGTTGTAGGTGATCCTTTGGATTCGAGGACGAATAATTTTCAATAAGGGGAGAACGATAACATGGGTAGCATAGATGAAACTAACATGAGTGGCATGTACCCATCAAGATCATTGACACGGAGTCAAGCAAAGAATCTCCAAGTCCTACAAGCAATGTTCATGAAAAGGGAAGCATTAGAGGAGATAAAAGGTCAGCAAAGAATGACATACAATGTGTTTACATTACATCAAGTTAATAAGGAAAAATGAAAGAGGCCATGTGTGCAAATGACCCTTTCATGAATTCAAGAATTCACAAAAGAAGGCAACCAAAAAAGGCCCTTACCACATTAAGGGAAAAAATTTCAAAGAAGTGTCTTCGTTATTTCGTTAATATAAATATTTTTATTTTATCAATATTCAAGACTTAGACTATGTTGAATATTGACTCTTAAATTGTAGTAACTTCTTAGTGGGTAACTAGTAAGTAACTTAGGGTGAATGTATGGATTACTAGTTAACTTATTGAGTTTCATTAGTCTAAGTGTTACCCCTTTGTGATTATTGGTTTCATTTGATTATTCTTCCTTGGGTTAAATTTAGGTTTTTGAAGTCAATTTGGAGGTGAGGGTATTAGTCCCTTATTGCCCATATTTTCAATAATTATAGTATTAATACACATATATTTTATTTCTTTGTGGGTTTACTTGTTTGATTTTTATCATTTGGTATCAAAAGCCTAGGTTGAGATTTGTTCTTATAAATCTAGTCTTGGGTTGAAAAAAGAATCTGAATTTTTTGTTATGTTTTGTTGTTTTTGACATTAGATCCTTGTTCCCTAGTTTATTTTGATAGAGTAGAAATTGGAGGTTAATAATTACTGAACATTGTTCATTTAGTTTAACGGAAAAGAATCCTAAAATTTGAGCCAATTTCGAGTTGATTCGAGTGTAGTGTGTGTTCTTGGTGTTATTCAAGTTGTTCTTGAAGAAAAGAAAGAAGAAAGTACATTTGATCCAACTTTTCATGTCAAAGTTCGTCAAAGGTGTTTTTTGAGGTCCATTAGTTGAATTTTTTAAAAAATATCGAAATATGAAGAAAAAAATATAAAAAAAAAATGTCAGGTGGACTGACACATCAGCAGCCACATCAGACGCCGTCTGCTATAGCAGTGCCACACGACATTGCATCAGCAGCCAGCGCTGCAGAGACTAGCCACCAAGGCCTAGACGCCTAGTTAGCGTGTGGGGCTCAATTTTAGAGGCTGAAAATTGCAGGTTTTCACTTGAAAGCCCAAAAATATTCTATGTATGGGAATTTTTTGGGACCTTCAAATTTTTCTAAGTGTCCTAACTTCATTATTCTTTTTTCTATAATTTTCACCTTCAATTCATCAAGTAATTTACAATTAATAAATATATTTAATTACTTGTTAACTAGTTTTGATCATCAAATCATCCAATCAACATCTTACAAGTGATCAACTCTTTTGAGGATTGAAATTTTTCTAAGTGTTAAAATTCAGTTCTTTTTCTTCTAAACTCATTTTACTTCTATTTTTCAACTAATAAACAATTAGTTAATATATTTAGTTACTTGTTAACTCGTTTTGATCATCAAATCATTCAATCAACATCTTACAAGTGATGAACTTTTTTGAGACTTGAAATTTTTCTAAGTGTCCTAATGCATTTCTTCTAAACTCATTTTTCCTTCTATTTCTAAATTATTTAACAATTAATTAACATCTTTGATTACTTATTAACTAGTTTTTAATCGTCAAATCATTTCTTTTCTTCTTCAAATTGTGTAACAAATAGTAATCTTCTAACTTTTGTTACTTGGTTTATTTTAAGTCCGATTCATTTAGTACTTTTGTATTCTACTTTTCCTATCTTAATTTGTTGATAAACTTTTGGATTCTATTCCTTCCACCAAGAGTCGCAAGAATCCATTTCATCACAAAGGATAAGTGATCTTGAGTTTATTGAACAGAGTTAGTTCACTATCAACTTTGAGACGACGCCATAGAAAGTGAGTTGAGAGTTACGTATGAGTGAAGTGAGGCTTTTGCTACTTACCTCGTTTCTTGAGTTTTTTAGGCATCATGTCTAATACAAGTCCTGTTGGGGAGAGCTCCAAGAACATCATAGAGGTTCTCGCCAACAACTCTAAGCAAGTAGCAGAAATGAATGGAAGGATGGGAGGTATGGAGGAAAGGTTGGTACGGGTAGAAAATGAGAATAGAAGGAAAGAAATTCAACCAAAAATGAGGAAATAAGGAGGATATTGGTGCATTTCACCACCCTTACTTCGGAACAAGCTCATAATCTATGTTCTCCTCCACAAAGTCATTCTCGAAACAACCAAAGCCCAACATCAAAAACTCTAAACCACCTAATACAACCTACACCTCATCCAAATCCACAACTGTATCACCCACCACAAGAGACTGTTCCTTTTGTGGCCAACCAAGTCCAATAGCAAACTCCATTTCAAAATGTTTCAAATGCATATTTTAATGAAACCGACACATCACATCCACAAATTGCATCACAAATTCCCTACCAGGATTACCAATACTAAAATCCTCTCTATGATGAGATTTATGAGGAGTTTAATAATGATGAGTTTTGGGGTAGAGATGGAAATAGGGTACAAAGGGAAGGAGTAAGACCTCGGGACTTGGGGTGGGACCAAGGTAGCGGAGATCAAGATAGTATGGGATATATAGGAGATAGGATGAGATATAGTGTTGATAGGATGGGAAATATAGGAAATAGGTTTAGGGAGACGAATGACCAAGATAGGGTATTGAACAATATCAAGGTCACATTTCTGAGGTTTAAAGGAAGTAGCTACCCCGATGAGTACTTGGAATTGAAAATTCAAAGTAAGTAGATCTTTGTCACAAATAATATCTCAACAACTTTGAAGGCCAAGTATGCTCTCACTCAATTTGAGGGGTATGCATATACTTGGTGGGAGTCCAAGAGGAGGGAAAGGGAGAGTCATCATAACTATGAGTTACCTATTTGTCAAGAGTTGATTACCCTTATGGATTTGATATATTTGACTCCAAACTACAACCTGGAGGTGCTCAAGAAGGTGTACATGTCAAGGCAAAGTACCAAAAGTGTGGAAAAATACTATGATGAGTTTGAGAATTTGCAGATGAAGTCTAAAATAGAAGAGCATATGGAATGTACTGTAATAAGATTTGTGGTAAACTTGAGATATGATAACTTGATTCCCTTGAATCTTAAGAACTATGAGACTTTTGAAGCAGCTTTCCATGATGCCTCCAAGGTAGAAACCGATTTGAAAGAAGATAATTCATACATGGACAAAAGTTCTTTAACTTCCACATGGAGAAAAGGTCAAAATAATTAAGACGAAAGGGAAATAGGGATGATGGAGAGAAAGATGCTTCGGGTGATAAAGAAAGAGGGTTGGATGAGAGGGTGAATTTCACTTGCTTCATGGAGAAGGGAAATTCTTTGATAGATGATGATGAAGAGTTTAACATGAAGAGTTTAACATGAATTCCAATCTTTCATGTGTTGTGAGAAGAATTGTGTGAGCCCTTGCAAAAGAAGAAATTGACCAAAGGGAGAATTTATTTCATGTTAGGTGCAAAATCCAAGATAAAATGTGTTCCTTAATAATTGATAGTGGAAGTTTAACCAATGTGGCAGTAGTTCCTTGGTGGAGCGTACAAAAATACAAACCAACAAGCATCCCAATTCTTATAAGCTACAATGGATCAATGATAGTGGAGAGACGAAGCTCCTCAAATAAGCAAGTATTCGGTTTAGTGTGTGAATATGTAATGAGGAATTGGTTTGTGATTTGGTTCCCATGTTGTCATGTCACCTACAGTTGGAGAGACATTGGCAATTTGATAGAGATGTTGTTAACCAAGGTATATCCAACAAATATACTTTCGTGAGTGAAGGAAAAAAGTATGTGCTTTCACCTATCACTCCATATCAAGTGAGTGTGGACTATCGGGTTAAGAAAGAGCTTCAGGAAAGAAGAAAAACAACTGACGCAAAAGGTGACGACGAATGTTCCACCATAGTTCCAAAGGAGGAGAGTTCATTGTCTAAAAATAAGAAGAACATGTGAATGATATCAAAGCCAAGCAAGTTTCTAAAGAGTGTGGATGAGGGAAGCTTTCTAGTGTGCCTTCTAAACACTAACCTTTTGTTACATGCTAAACAATATACGAGAACTTTGACTAGTATTATTTCTTCTCTTTTGCAGGGATATCATGAACTTTTTCCAGATGAGATGCCCGCTGGATTTCTACCCTCGAGGGGAATCGATCACCAAATTGATTTTATACCAGGTTCACAAATACCCAATCAACCAGCTTATAGAAGCAACCCAGCAGAAACCAAAGGTCTATCTATACAAGTGGAAGAGCTTCTTGAGAAGGGGTTGATCAAAGAAAGCCTAAGTCGTTGTGCCATAGCACTAATCTTGTTACAAAAAAAGATGTCACTTGGAAAATGTTTAATTTTTATAGATCCATAAATAATATCCCAAAGAAGTATCACCATCCCATTCCTCGACTAGATGATACGCTTGATGCACTATGTTGTTCTACTATTTTCTCAAAGATTGATCTTCGAAGTGGGTATCCCAAAATTTTGATGAAACCAGGTCATGAGGGGCAGACGACTTTCAAGACAAAGTTTGAGTTGTATGAAAGGGCTGGGATGCCATTTGGATTGACAAATTCCCTAAGAACTTTCATGAGATTGATGAACCATGTTCTCAAACCTTTCATCAACAATTTTTTTGTGGTGTATTTTGATGACATACTTGTGATAGTAAGACAATGGAGGAAGATGTATCCCATTTGAAACAAGTGTTTGATTTTCTACTACAAGAGCAAATCTTTGCTAACTTCAAGAAATGTTCATTTGGTGTTGACAAAGTTGTGTTTTTGGGTATTGCGGTTAGTGCAAATGGGGATGAGGTCGATGAATAAAAGGTGGAGTCCATCAAGACATTGACAACCCCAATCAGTACAACTGAGGTAAGAAGTTTTCATGGGTTAACATGTTTTATCAGCGAGTTGTAAAGGGTTTTAGTTCAATTGCGGCTTCTTTGACTGAACTAATCAAGAAAGCTGTACCTTTTTATGGGGTGAGGGGCAGGAGAATTCTTTTTTAGCCCTAAAATTGATGTTGAGTTCTACATTTTTGCTACAACTACCCTACTTTGATAAGCCCTTTGAAATTGAATGTGATGCTTTAGTTACCGGTATAGGTGATGTGTTGATGCAGGAAGGGATACTATTAGCTTTCTTTAGTGAAAATCTAAAAGGAGCTACAATCAAGTACTCAACTAATGACAAGGAATTGTATGCACTTGTGCGAGTGTTGGCTCATTTGAAGCACTACTTGTCGCACGAGGAGTTCTTGATAAGAACCAATCATGAGTCCTTGAATCATCTTAAGGTGCACTTCACGTTGAACCAATTACATGCTAAGTGAGTTGCATTCATTGAAAGATTTTCATATGTGTGTCAACTATAAGGGAGGAAAGGAGAACGTGGTAGTGGATGCTCTAGCAAGAAGGTTTGTGTCGGTCACAGCGAATCTTAGTGGAGCCTAAGGCTTAGCACTAGTTTAAAAAGGTTGAGGATTTTTAGCGTGTATCGCACTTTCAAGCCCCTTAATATTCAAAGATAAGTCCAGTGGAGCCCAAGGGTTAGCTCTATAAAGAAGGTTTGTGTTGGTCAATACCTTGCTTTCTAGAATGATGGAGCCTGAGGCTTAGCAGTAGTAGAAAAAGCTGTAGGATTTGTGCCTTCGGTTGCAGGTTAAAGTTTTACACCATGCCAAGGGAATCTTAGTGGATCCTAAGGCTTAGCTCTAGTGGAAAAAGGTGTAGGATTTGTGAATTAGGTCGCGTATTCAAGACTCTCACCATTAAAAGAGAAGCCTAGTGGAGCCCAAGGCTTAGATCTAGAGGAAAAATGTGGAGGATTTGTGTCTTAGGTTAAAAGTTCAATCCACACACCATGAAAAGCAAATCGTAGTGGACCCCTTGGTTTAGCTCTAGCGGAAAAAAGTTGAGGATTGGTGGATTAGGCTGCTGGTTCAAGTCCCCACTCCATACAAAGCGAAGCAGTATTTAAGTGGAAAAGGGTAAAGGGTATGGCTTATTATACACCAAGTTGGGAATGATATGATTTGTTCAAAAGGTGAGTAACAGACGGATTTCTAAGCTATGTAAAGATAAGATCTTGCATAGACTTTCAAAAAACTTCATAAGTATTGATGACAATGACAAGGTGGGTATACTGTTGTTTGATTTTATTTTTATAGATTTTACAATACTAAACTTTTTTGGCTTACATACTAGGTTATTGGATTTTTGCTTCTTAACATGCATTTGCAAACATGCTTACTACTCTCTATCTTAAACTTTGGGAAAATGTTAATCTTCCTAATCTCCAAGCGTCGTGCATTATTTGATCTATTTGAGTCCTTCCTGACTAATAAATCTTGGGATGGTCTTCAAGCAAGCCAACTTGCATTCCTAACTTTAATGTTCACTCATAACCTGTTGGTAACTTCTATGTTCTCTTTTGGTTAATTGAGTTTGTTGTTTTTCTTGGTTTAAGGTTCTGTTCTTTTTTCAGAAGGAATGAAACCCTTCTATAATCCACGAAGTTAGAAGCTTTCGGGTAGTCATCAGATATATGAAAGAGAAGCAACTTCTAGACATGGGGAAATGAAGATGGATGACCTTATTTCCATGCATATGGAAATTAGAAGATCGTATGGACCTGAAGAGTTTTGTTGTCCTCAATTGATCTGATGGGATAAACTTGAAATAGGCAGTAAAAGGACAAAGCTCGGTGGATTTTTAGGTCATACGGGTAACACTTCTTTTTTCATTTAATGGAAAGATCTATATTTTTCACAATTCTCGCGATTAATCAATTATTGTGTTCCAACTTATGGGAACTACTCTTCTACTTCCCGTTATGATTTAAAATGCTAGTTGTGCTTAGATGTAAATTTCCTAGGTGATACAACTGTAGAAAAATAACGTATTTTAAAAAATGAGGAACACATGATGCATGTCCCATAAGTTTTCCCACTAATACAAGCACACACCCTTTCATCCTAAATTTGATCTTCTAGTTTAAGTATGCCACAGTCTTCCATTATTTATATGGACTTGAGGACATGCTGCAGATGAGTTGCTATCTCAGTATAGCTCGCTACATCTTTGAGTGAGCCTAGTCTCCTAGTTTCTCAACATTGTTAGGAAGACATTACAAGTTATTGTATTATTTCTGAATTTGTCCCGTATTTCCCTATGGTTTTTTTTTATTAATGCTATAATACAATTATGTAGAGTTTGGTTAGACTAGTAAATCTACAACTTGCCTTTTACAAATTTTCTATTATTATTGATTTGAAATCTATATTCCTATTTTATCATAGAAAAACTTAAAAAGGGTTCTGTTCTTATAATGGATCCCTGAATTCGTTTCGTGGTTGAAGAAATTATTCACTTGAAAATTATGTCGTTACAAGATTGAAACGTATCCCGTGTATGCTCTTGGAAGAGGAGCTATCAGCTGAATTAAGTGATGAAGATGCAACAAACCTGATTTGGCTAACTTTTGTGTGAACTAGGAAGTCAATTTTGGAGAAGATCGTTCCTGCTAGTGGTAATAAAAAGAAATATTACACCAAAGCACAAAAGGTGAGGTAATTTAGTTCTTCTTGTTTATACTCTTAAGTAAATGTATTTTGATTTGAATTTACCAAACAAGAGTGTAATGTAATCCCAAACAGAAATGATCACGGTATATTTTTTAGAGGACGGGGGTTCGAATGCTTAAGCTCTACACATCTGTTTAGGATACTTGATGGTTTTTCATTCTGATTTTAAATTATGATATTAGAATTCCTACATTAATTGAAAAATTTTACAAGTTTTCGCATCTTCAAGGTCTACTGTTCTACCCTATACTTGCCCCAAAAATAAATAGCCTTGAATACTATAGTAAAAACACCTAAATCTAGCACCTATTCTTAAACCTGCAATAAAAAAAGTTGGGCTAGAACCATAAGAATTGAAGGGGACTATGCGTCTTATTCATGCATTTTTTTTAAATATGCAATTTTTGTTGTTGCAGGATGGTAATGCATTGCGTGTAAACTGGAAAACGTTGTATTATCTTGAATTGTCAAGGAAAATTTACATTGGAAGGTTGCATAATGATCTTGTACATACTGCCACTAAGGCTTAGCTCGAGCGGAAAAGCTTGTGGATTTGTGTCTTAGATCACAGTTTCAAGCCCCACAACATGCAAAGTGATGCCCGATATTTAAGTGGATAAAGGTAGAGGGCACGGGCCCATTATCTATCGAGTTTAGAAGGCTATGATTGGTCAAAATGAAGAGCAGCAGGTGGATTACTCAGTAATAAAAAAATAGATTTTGCAGAGACATTCGAGAACTCCAAAATTATGATTACAGGGTGGGTATAGTGTAGTCTTAAAATTTTCTTTTTTCCTGTAGTTTTTCAATTACTCAAATTCTTCGTCTTACTGTTTAACATTCCTCTATATGATTGAACTGATAGCAATCCTATAGACATGGTGTTGTTTTCTTGAATTAAAACCTCTTGGAGATGAAGTGGTTACTCTAAATCCAGTAGCACCTCACCCATAGATAGACTGTCTACACTAACTTCAGCTGAGTATGTCACCACTATCTATGCAAACTTCATGAAGGAATATGGTCTTACTTCGCAAAGAAGGTTTAGAGCTATCATATGTTCCTCTCCTTTCTCCTTGAAATTATTTGCCCAGTCAGCTTAGTTGATGTACTCCCTCGTAAGATATCTATCTAGGGAAGGCCTAGCACAAAGAAGTTGGCAAATAATGGTTACCATTGGTTAAAGAATTCTTAAAGAAACTCACGAAAAGATGAAGGTATGCTCTTCTTTTCATAAGATCACTTTCTATTATCACTTTCTTGTAATTTTCAAAGATAAATTCTACCCTTCCGTGTAAATTATTAGTCAGTGTTTGT
The DNA here is from genome assembly GCA_027705065.1 of Solanum peruvianum. NCBI lineage: Eukaryota > Viridiplantae > Streptophyta > Magnoliopsida > Solanales > Solanaceae > Solanum > Solanum peruvianum. The sequence goes on from JAKWJD010001765.1 coordinate 17,881,215, forward strand.
ATTCAATAACTTTGGATTTTTATCGGTGATTTACTTATCATAGACATAATATTTTTGGTATCTTTGCTGCTTGAAAATAACTTTTGAAAATCAGAAAGGAAACTTGTGTGTTACTCGCTTTCATTTGGAAATATTTTCAGTTTCATTGAAAAAATCATGTTTTCAAAGTTAATATTCTTTGTATATACAAATTAGAACATCATACAATAAGTTGTTAATTAAAAAAATCTTCATGCTATCAATGAACCTAACTGGAATTAACAAACACCTAAGGAAGTTATGGACAAATTTCACTTTGTTAGGAAGGACTTCAAACCTGAAAGAGAGATTTACATATTTGATGTCCCGATCCGAGCAACATTAGAAGTGACATCAAGATGACTGAAATCATTAATTTGCAGTGATAGCTAATCGTATAGGGATGGTACGATTTTGTAGAATCATAAGCTTTTGGAGACGCAGTTCATACTCTAAATACTGTAGCACCTCATCCATAGAAAGCCTATCCGCACTAAATTCAACTAACCATTTCACCGCTGTTTCTCCAAACTTCCTATAGGGATCTGGTCTTACTTCGCCCAGAAGATGAGGATATATGACAAGTTCCATTTGTCTCTTCTCTTGAGAATTCATTCATAGTGATCTAAGTTTACATGCTTCCTCGGAAGTGATCGATCTTGGAAAGTCCTAGCGCACAGAACTTCGCATGAAACAGTCACCATTGGAGGAAGAATGGTGAAACTGTTAGATAAACTCACAAAAAAATGAAGGTATACTCTATTGTCCTTGAGCTCAATTGCTCTTATCACGTTCTTGTTATTTTCAAAGACAATTTCTACCATTTCTAGTGAATTATTATGTATTGGAGGAGTTTTCTATGTATTTCTAATTTCTCTTTTCAAGATCTGTGGTAAAAACATTAGTTTGTCTGTTTTTAGCAACTTCGGGTTTTATCTATTATTTAGTTTATAAACTAACATAATGTTTTTGATATTTTTACTGCTTAAAAGCAACTTTTGGGAAATCATGTTGATTTTTCTTTTGATTAGGGGAGGGTGTAACAGTTTATTGATATTGTGTGGGAAAAATACTCTATAGTAGAAATATACTAATATAAGTTCACTATGCTTGCAAAGGTTGTTTCCACATCTGGTAAATAGAATAACCAAATTGAAATTAAAGGAAGTCAAGAAACACCGAAGAGCGATGAATGAATTAACTGATAAAGGTCTTTATCGTGTAGATAAAAGGATAGTGTGAGAAAAACGAAGAATATTCTAGTGCAGGAGAGTAATGTTAAGGTATGATACCTTATATAACCTTTTTATTTATTAAAGAAGCTAGAATTAAAATTTGGGAAGCATGATGTCCCGATGTTTTCTTGCTTGTAAGATGGCCATTAGATTCCTATATATGGGTTGTGTATTTTAGATTCTGGTTGAACCTTTCTTCCATTTTTTTGGGGACGATGTATACTTAACATTATCTTAAGCCTCTATTTATCTTTGTTCAACAAAATATGAGACTGATTTGATGTGTAGGAATTCTTGAAGGACGACCTATATTCTGCAAAATTATTTATAAGTATCTTGAAGTGTATATTTTGTGTAATTGCACATTCATTTTTTGTTTGTTAATTAGATGATTAAATGTATGCAGCCTGAAATTTCACCTCTCGTAGCTTATTTTGACTTGAATGGACCAACATGAGTATACTGTAATCCCAAGCAATTAGAATGCCGGTATATTTTTGAGGGAAGGAGGGTTGGAATGCTTAAGCTCTACAGATTTGTTTAGGAAACTTGATGGTGCTTCATTATGATTACGCTCAATAGTGCTTAAGTTGACTTTAAATATCTCCAGAGCCATTTAAGCTTCAATTCTCTCTTATAATGCTTTAGATTCCTGATGCCAAGGCCCTCTTGTCTCTTGCATCTAGTAATTTCCTTCCACTTGACTTGATGAAAAGATCTTTTTTCTTTATTCCCTTGCAACAAGAAGGATCTTCTTACCTTGTCCAGCATTTGAATGACTTCGGGAGGGATTGGGAATAGGAAAATCATATAATTAGGCAAATCATACAATAAAACATTAACCAAAGTGAGTCTACTTCCAAGGGACAAATACTGAGATTTCCACGTTTTCAATTTTTTCTCACACTTTTCGAATAATATGTACCAGATCCCTTTGGAATTAAACTTTTATCCCAAAGGCATACCTAAATATATTGTTGGTATCTTACTCACTTCACCACCAAGGATTATAGCCAGCAGCTCCATATTATGCACATGATTTATAGGATAAAATGTGGCTCTTCCTCCAATTGATGTGAATTCATGCGATGGCCTCAAAAAGAATAAGATAACACGCAAGTACTTTTGTTGTTCCTCTTTTTCACCACAAAATGTTAAAGTGTCATCAACGTACTGAAGATGATTGATTTTCATTCTTTAGTTATTTTTTTTGTCACCACAAAATTCATGATCCATATATTTGTAGTGGCCACATATACCATGTCGTTAAGACCTTCCATGTCTAAAATGAAACAAAACATGGACATGGGGTCCCCTTGTCTGATCCTCTCTGAGTTTTTAAAAAACCTTCATTGCCACTATTGACAAGAATGGAGATACAAAACATTACCAGTTGACCCGTTTAGCACTAAACCCATTTACCTAAAGGGCTTGCCAGATTAATTCCCTATAAACATAATCATAGGCTTTCACAATGTAAAATTTTCATATAATGACAGGTTTCTTTTGAGAAATTTTTTACATCAAACTTGAAGTCTTCTTTCATCATCCTGCTTTGGGAAACCACCATTCGATCTGTAAATGATGATTCTTTCTTCACCACCTCCGCATAAAGATATGATCTGCTTCCTTTCTTGACTTTAATTCAAAAAGAAACTAAAAATACCATTCATGTCGTAATTGTTTTCATAATGGATGCCTTTCCATATTTGAATAGCCGACCTTCTAACTTCGTTCCGTCTTCCGTGAGGGAATTTATTCATCCTTTGGGAAGCTTCCCACCGAACATCATCTAAGGAACCCTTCTTCTTCACAGTGTCTCCTCCTGATTTTTTCTCTCCTATCAGGTATGACCCCCTCTTTGCTCCTTTGAATGACCTTTTCCTAACATTCCTCTCTCTTCAGCCTCATAATGCAAAGTTCACCTATTTCTCAGTGACATGTCTTGTCTACTTTATTATGAATCTTTCATTTTTTTTGATAGGCCACCCCATCTCTTATTAAAGATGTTCTCTGGCAGAATAATCAGTGAAAGTTCATAGCCATTAACTGCAATGACTGGATGAACCTACCTTATAATTGAACTTTAATGAACAATAAATGTAGGTAGAAAAGTCCTTGCATATCCAAGTCTTAAATAACTTACTTTTAATATCAAAAACTTCCCTAGCCTATGCATATCCATGATAAAGCATCCCTACTCAGTTTCATTTTCCTCACATTTGACTTTTAACTCTCCACCAACACAGATTAATTTCCTTTCGTGTTTCTAGAATCAATTATATCGTTTGATTTAACCCCAAGTCTAAAATATATCTATAATCATTGGGAACGAAATAACATGAAAGATAAAAAAGGATTGGGTTTTCAGGCAAAGGAAGTTCACCGTATTATGTTTTCATAATGATTAGAAGGGTCCCTAGAAAATTTTCTTGGGATAAGTGCATGGGAGATTTTAGAAAGAGCATTAAAGAACCTTAATTTTTGAATGATGATAAAAGTCAACTCCCTCTCTGTAACTAAACCTGACCATGGCAACTATTCTTATATTAGAGGCATAATACTTAGAATTGATTGAACTTGTGGATTCTGGCTTTGATTGATCTTTTGAGTTCCTGTCGCACCCCAACCTACGTGAAGCGGACAAGTACCCTATGTAGATATGCTTTACAATTAACCTATGATGAGAAAGTCATCTATTATGCAGATTACTCTATGAATAAGCTTACAACTTTACAATGTCTACAAAGCTTCTATCGGAATCCATGCTTTGAAAATACGCATAGTAAAGACTCGGCAAAACCCCAAATCAATGTGGAGCTCACAAACAACAACTGTGTATCATGTGCTTCTATTGGGCAGATCTACTTCTGAATACTTATACCTGCAGCATGAAATACAATGCTCCAATAAGGGACGTCCAAATGAAAGAATGTACTGCCATGATACAACCACATCTTACATGAGAGCTCAAGTTAAACTAAATACAAATAGATAAGAATTAAAGAGAAACTTTCTTATACTCGCGGAATTGTGTATGTTACATTCTTTTCTTTACTTTTTCATGCTATATAATCTTTGTAAGCCATATGATAGAACGACTAACTTATCAGTGGTAGGAGAGGATGACCGATGCTAGACATTTTAATCCTGGGATGTTTTCGTCATAATTCAACAAATTGGGATCGTCCAATTTAAGGATTTCGCTCCCTGAGCTGCCACCCTTCCATACCAATTGGGATCGGCACATGTTAGGGTTTCGCCCATGAGCTTCCAACCTCTTATACCAATCGGGATCAGCAAATGCTAGGCTTTCTCCCCTGAGATGCCACCCTTATATAGCAGTTGAGATCGACCTATGATAGGCTTTGCACCTAGGTTGTCACCCATAGTTATAAAAATGTCTTCACATAGTTTTATTTTGTTGTTTGATATTGTTTCTTTGATGTTCATAAATCTTTTGAGACTGTACTTCGGATAATCACAACTCTTTTGAGATTGTTCTTTTGTTTATAATAACTTATTCTGGATTGATGTTTTGTGGTCATAATCATTGTTGAGATCTGAAAATGTGAACCAGTAATAGAAGGAATATGAATATTGACTAACGATAATGACAAATTCGTAGGAAGCGAATGTGACACCAACATAATAATTCTTTTATGACTCAGTACACATTTTTGACATCTCAAATTGAAGCACATACGAACTGAAGACATATAACTTTAAGCCAAGATATTTGAACTCTATATGATAGCCAAATACTCACCAACTAATATCAAATACAAGGTATACATGAATGTGGAACCAAGGAAGAATGTGGACCAATTCAACTTAGGGACGGATACATATTCCAAGTTAGTACATACATATTGATGTACAATAGATCAAGTAGACATCTTGTGAGGAAACATAATAGTCTTACACAATGGGAGTAATAACCAATAAACAGAAAACATAACCATGTGAAAAGATAACATATATGATGGAATAGACTATTGAAGGAAGTCGGCATAATATGGGTATAGCGTGTATCCATCCTATAAACATATGTACCATGTTTAATTTAGGTTCACTTTAACTTCTATAAGCAAAACATGTGCGAGGGGTACTCTGAAAATGAAACAAGTATAAACCTTGCAAAATAAAACTTGGTAGAGCAAAAACGCATACTTAGTAACAAACTCATAGTAGAGTGCTCACTTTAATTCTCTAGGGAGTATGAACTGTGTTTATGGATCAGTCACTACCAAGAGCACTTAGAAGGCTTACATGTTTTGATTTATGCCAAGGAAATAGCAAATCGAATAGTCTTACATACCTTGCTGTACAACAATGGGTATCACATAGAGTTAACCATCTTTCTTTCAAATTATTTATGTTTCTAGACAAAAACCTCACTTTCCATGACCTTGATTCTTCAAGATTTAGGTTGTCCTCTCTAACATACCTTGATGTTAAATCAGAATATTCACTTGAATACCTGATGATTGGGAGATGTTCTACAAGATTGTACTTTAAAAACACCTATTTCTTTCAGATTCTCATGGTGAAGCTTTAGAACATAACTCTTTGGGCTTCCATCGTTTTCCCTTGGAGTAATTTCTGAAGAATAAGTAATATGAAGGAGATATGATGATCTTGATGCTTTAAAGGCTATTTTGGGCGTTTTCCCTTTAATAAATTTGGAAATAATATGGTCTTTTACTTTTAAGCAAGAAGGAGAATCACCACTTTAGAATCTGCCACATGTTTTTAAGTAGCTGCATTAGCTACTTTCCCTTTTTCACATAAATCCAGTCCACTTATTTTAAGTAGATGCATCACTTACTTGCCTCTTTGTAATTCAGTTCACTAATTCTATGTTGGTGCATCACCTACTTGCTCGTTTTAACTTAAAATTCAGTCCACTAACTCTAGTAGGTGCATCACCTACTTTCCTTTTTTCAGTTAAAATGCAGTCCACTAATTCTAAGTATGTGCATCCCCTACTTTTCCGCTACTACTAGCATAGTTTAGTCAAGCAAGAACCTCAATTATTTTACACAATATTCCCTACATTATGTTCTTTACAATACCGTAGCACTAAATACAAAGTTGACCATTTTGATTTTTATATTGAATAATAACCTTTTACTATTCTGAGCTTGAATTTTCTTTTATAGTTCAATTATTTGTATATGTGTTAGAAGGCACGGCGTATTAAAACTTCAAACATAGTCTATTGTCACAAGTCACATAGAAAATCACTCCATAATTATACCACAAGGAAATTTTAAAGCGACATACACATAAAACTAGTTCATGTAAAATATAGGGTGTTCCATCCTCCCATCCTTATGATCATTCGTCTTCGAATGATGGGTATTGCTTATAGTTTGGTTAACCTAGACTTTCATTTGGATATTTTTGAGTGTTTCCATCATAAATAGGACTAATAAAAAAACATAGACTAATCTAAAACACGTATAGACAAGTCTAGCATGAAGTCTGAATAGATATGGTTCATAAAATAATACAATGAAAAATAAAACCCTTTTCTTGACTATATAATTCATTGATGATACACAAATAGAACTCATACAAATAAAGAATTCAATACACCTACTAAGATCAAGACATGCAAATGACATATAAAATTAACAAATGCTAGTAGGACTTATGATCATACAAGGGGACCACATGATTTCAAATCTTTATGTTGATGTTTTGAATGAGGAGGGTTATTTAGGATCTCTACAACCTTCTATTCTGAAGTATCTTATTGCATATATATTCCTTCCCAAATACTTAAATGGAGGTTACACATTTTGAGCTTAGCTTCTGGGCCTTAATAAAAAGGAATAACTATAGTATCTCCCAATTTTTTATATATGGAACGAACACATCAAATCATAGGCCCAACCTATAGGGGCAGTACTTTCCCTTCTCTTTTATCTCATGATGCTTTTTTGAGGCTCATCTTTTAAGATCTCCTATCTGTAAATATAAACTCTAAAGTTTTATTCGCACCTTCGAATAGGGAATTAATCTAAGTTATATGTCTATCATTTATTAAATATACATGTATACGCCAAGCCTTTTCTGTTTAAAATCTTCACAATAAAATGATACAACGAAATGTTTTTCATAATTTTTTTGGCAGAACTCAAATGACTAAGCACAAAGGGGCGTAGTATTGGTCATTACACATAGGCAGACTATCCCAAAACAGAGTGTACAAGGTATACGGGCACTAAGATATACAAATAAATGGTGTTCGTGTACATATGAGCTATAAGGTAGTGTGCGAGAGAATGAACTCTGAGGAATGTAGGAATGCACTAGATGATCACATGATGCATGAGTCTATAAGCTAAGGCATGTAGACTTGTGGCATGTAAACGTATAAGAATATGAACTACAAAACACAAATCACATTGAGCAGGTGTGTTGTATTGATAGATAGGTGGACTAACATGGCAATGAGTACACATATGAAATATGAGCAAGTGAAGTACATGATAGATGGCCAAAAAAGCTATAAGGTCTGTAAAGTTTAACCAAGTAGGCTACCAAGCATATAAAATATATTGAAATTGTTTATGATGCATATAACATGTCAACAAGTGGTATGCGATTAATATAACACCACAAGCACTAATTTTTCCCATACCATATGATCATTTAGCCTACAGTACCCACACAATATGGAAAAGTGACATGTGGAAAGTAACTAGTGCAATAAATAACATATAGGTAAAGGTCCTATGAAAACATATCAAAATAAACAAGGGTGCTCCAATGTGGATAACAATTACATGCAAGAACTCTATTTCATTAGGTAACATGTGGAAAGTAATCCATAAAGGACAAATGTCATACAAATATACGAGTTATAGAACATGTAGAATATATGATTATATATCAAACCATCTTTGGAATATATCCTATGGAAATACTCTTTACATTTAAGAAAAAACACTATATTAAGACTTAGGTTACCGGTAGGATAATTCTGCTCATATTCTTTACTCTCCTCAAAGTAGATAAAGTTGATTTCCCCAAATACTCTCTTCAATCTCCTTGGTTTCTTATTGATTTTCTGCTATTGGCATTGCTTCGCCTCTAGGTCAGTATAAATACCCGAGTTAATATAGAAAAAGAAGATTCTTAATTGTTCATTTTTGGAGTAGGAGTCTGAGGTCAACTTTGCCTTCATTACTAGCTTGTGTTATATCACGCTCAATGCCTGGTGACCTTTGAGGGTCATAATAAAAAATAATTCATAAAGATTGAATGCACCATAAAACATTAACACTAGTAACCTGTAAATATTATATACCTATAAAGTTATACCATAATTCATAAAATATTATAGTCCCACCTTTGGGCTTAACTAGATAGAGGTCTTTCCATACCAATTGTTTTAAAAAAAAAAGTTAGGGTGCTCAGACTCTTTTCTCATGCAATATGGAAAACAATAACAACTAGCATATGATTAATTTTTACTCTCCCTTAACTAGACTATGATTGAAGAATTAATAGATGCATATATTTTAAATGAATCTTGTAATACCTCTATACAATTTAATGGAAGTCTATACATTTGTATGATGCTCAACTTCTCTTTGGTACTAATGATGTGGATGAACTAGGCCCATGTATCTTATATATATGTAAACTTTCTATTCACCATTATTTTTCTTGTTGTTATCAAGACTTCAATCAATAAAAAATTGACTTCTCTGTCTAATAAAGGTTCACAAAGTTGTTCACAGGTGCACCATTATAACTCTTTAGAGTTGAAAAAATTGATAACATTTTCTTCCCTTAGATACTAGCAATTACTATTTCATAACCACCTATCTCACTTCTCTATAGCACTATCATATAACTCCTACTCCTATGTTTAGGGAATTTCACGTATCCCATCTCTAAAATTCGTTCTCACATGCTTCCTATCTAACATATACCTTTTGATCAAAACTAGTAGCTTCATGCACTCTGATGCCATTATATATAACCTAACTAATTACAACATAGGTCTAAACAATCAATTTTACTTTTGTTAACATTACCTTTTAGTCACATCCCGATTCTCTGTAGCCAAAACATAGATCATTATAGGAACTACTATACATATTTCATTTTTAGTAGTTGGCACACTTATCAGAAGTTATATAACCATAAAAAGAATACAAATGTTTTTAGCACTTTTTCGTGGTTGTTGACACATACAATATAAATGTCAAACATTAACATATTCGGGAGGACATACAGTGATAATTTGAGCCTTGTCACCCAATTAGGGGTATCTCTATTTGTACTATTGCACTGATACATCCACCTATAAAATTGAGAAACTGGTTTAACTACATCAATTTTCAAAACTTCTGTACGCTGAGAATTTGATGTATATCAAAGACTAAGTGCAAGTTTCATCTAAAGGAGTATATCATGTACGTATGGAGGAAATATAGAACTCAAGAGTTGGTTTTATCCTCCAACGAATATGTTCCTGGAAATGCTACAACAAATATATGTAACTAGGTAACAAATCATTTTTGAACTAACATAATGCAAATGGTACCGATATAACTTTAGATGCAAATAACATAAAATCCTTTACAACTGAGATGGTCGAATGAAATGAGCTCAATCTAATAAAAAATTTTGTAACTTGAGGTCCTTTATGTACGTCTCATGTTGACACTTTAACATCAGTTAACCGTAACCATAGTTAATATGAATAGCATGATCTGGTACAACTAGAAATTGGCTTCTTAACTTCGCTTTATCGCACAATCAGGATTATGAAAGAAGGTAACTTTCCTAAATATACAAGAAGCCCCCTTATTATGAATGTGGCGCGCAACACATTCATAAGTAAGGCTCTAATAGATACAACATTATAGACTCCCCAAGATGAACAAGTCAGATACCACTTTTGACAAACCCTAACACTAGGTGAGGCGGACAAGTATCCTATGAATACATGCTTTACAAGTAAACTATGATGAGAGAGTAAACTATTATGAAGATAAATGATGATATGTTTGATATACACCACATGTTTACTAGCTGAACCAATACATGTGACTAGTGAAACTATGAATAAGATGATAGATTTACAATGTCTACAAATCCTCTATTGGAATTTATGCTTTGAAAAAACACATAGTAAAGAATTGGCAAACCCTTGAATAAACCTAGACCTCAGCAGAAACAGGTGAGTATCATGTTCTTCTATTGGGGAGATCTACTTTTGAATACTTGAACCTGCAACATGAAATTGAGTGCCCCAATAAGGGACGCCAGTACGAAAAAATATACTTAATATTTAAGGATGATACAACCATATGTGACATGAGAGGTAAAGTGAAACCATATACAAATCGATAAGGATTAGAGACCACCTTTGCTTATACTTGTGGAATTGTGTGCTTTACATTCTTATCTTTAATTTTTTGTGCATTATAATCTTTTTAAGCTATATGATATAAATGACCAGCTGATCAGTGGTAGGAGAGGATGACACATGCTAGACATTTTAACCCCTGGGATGTTATCCTCATAATTCCACAAATTGGGATCGGCCCATGCTAGGCTTCTCCCCTGAGCCGCCACCCTTCCATACAAATTGGGATCGGCCTATGCTAGGCTTTCGCCCCTATGCTGCCAACCTCCTATACCAATCGGGATCGGCCCATGCTAGGCTTTCGCCCCTGAGATGCCACCATTCTATAAAATTTGGGTTTTGACCCATTCTAGGTTTTTCCCTTGGGCTACCACCCATTGTTATACAAATTTCTTCACATATATTTTTTTTAATCTTTGAGTTGTTTCTTTGATGTTCATAACTCTTTTGAGATTGTACGTCGGATAACTATAACTTTCTTGAGATTCTTATTTTGTTGATAATTACTTATTTTAGATTGATGTTTTTCTGGTCATAATCGTTGTTGAGATTTGGAACTATGAACCTGTGACAGAAGACATACGAATATGGACTAACGACAATGACGATGACATAGGAAGCAAATGTGACACTACATAATACTTCTTCTATGACTCAGTATGAATTTTTGACAATTCAAATTGAAGCACATATGAGTGAAGACATATGACATTCAGACAATAGATTTGAACTCTATAAGATAGCCAAATACTTACCAACTAATATTAAAGATAAGGTGTACTTAAAAGTGGAACGAAGGCAAAAATGTGGACCAATTCAACTTATGGACGGATATGTATTCAAAGTAAGTACATACATATTAATGTACAATATATCCAGTATACATATTTTAAGGAAAATTTATAGACTAACACAACGGGAGTAATAAATGACCATAAAGGGAACACATGAACATGGTAAAAGATGACATATATAGTGGAATAGACTATTGAAGCAAGTTGGCAAGACATGTGCATATCGTGTATCCATCCTATAAGCATATGTACCATGTGTAATATAGGATTACTTTAACTTATATACGCAAAATACGTGTTAGGGGTACCTTGACAATGAAACAAGTTTAAACCTTGCATGCTAATACTTTTGTAGAGCAAAAACACACACTTAGTAACAAACTCATAGTAGAGTGCTCACTTTAATTCTCTAGGGAGTACAAACTGCATTAATTGATTAGTCATTACCAAGAGTGATACGCTCAAACTTACTTCTCAAATAAGAAGTAAAGCGGTCGTGTCAAGAAAATAACCCAACTAGTGAGGTTGGGATCGTTCCCACGAGGAAAATAGTCTAGACTTAACTTCATCCTGTTATTACTATTGTTTGGTCAATGACTTCCTTGGAAAGTAAAAACAATAAAAGGGGGGTTTCTATTTCTAAATGAATGAAAATAACTAACGCAATTGAAAGAGACACTTAACAGCTTTGAATGTTGCATTTCAATCAATTAATCAAAGTAACTAGGGTTTACATGTTCCCCACAAGTTCATAACTTGATAATTCTAACTATAACAATTCTTTCCTAGTATCTTGCATGCACAATGATAAGTTATGTATTTATAATTCCTTGGTCCGGCATCTAGAAAATCTCACTCCGCACCTTGGTCCGGCTACGTGTGTTTCTTTCCTAACCCTTATCTTTACCTCATATTAAGCATCGTATTCGATATTTGACTAAGTTATTACCTCGTACCAATCAATACTAGACTATTAGATAGTATATACTAAATCTATGTTGATAATTCTTTTCATATTATCTACCTCCTTGGTCCGGAAAGTAGCATAAAGGCGAGTTCTAACGTTGGCCATCCATTAAAAAGACTTCTAAGCGAAAGAATTATTAATAAATGCAAGACACCATTATAGAATTGTTATTTTAGTTAGGTTTTATCTCATTATTTGCCTATGGTTCTCACAACCCTAGTTATGGAGTTTAGTTACTCATAGTCATAATCACAATATTCAAATATATTAAAATAGAATTCATGTACTTACTTCAATGAGAAAGAGTAAAATCCAAAAGTTTGCTTGATTAATCACCAATAATCACTTGCCAGAATCTCAAAATAATCAACAATCTCACACAAAGTCTAATGATTCTCAAAAGTCTCACAATACAATGTTTCATAATACGGTGTCTAATAATCTAAGAGTCTAGCAATGATCCCGAGTCAAACAATGATCTAGAGTCTAACCTCAAAAACGAGGTTTTTCGAACTATTTATAGAAAATAAAAACCTTATTAAACAAGGACTCTATTTTCTGGAAATCTGCCAAAATGCGGCTGGGTCGACGGACCTCGCGACGGATCGTCGTGGTCACGACGGATTGTCATGGACTCTGTCGTCCCATACATATGCAATTTCTTTTGCTGCTCTCTTCATTACCCTTGACGGCAAGTATGACGGACCGTCATAGGCACAACGGTTCATCGAGGGTCTTCGTTCCAAAACACTTCAACTCTTGGAATATGGGTACTGGGATTACTTCTCTGTAATTCATGACGAACCTGCAGAATGGACCGTCATAGACACGACGGACCGTCACAAGCTTCGTAACCCCACACTTGGTTAGACTTCCCCATCTTCCTTCAGCAGCTACACTACGCTGCCACCTACAGACCGTCACAATCACGACGGACCGTCACAAGCATCGTAGGGCTTCCCTCTTTCCTTGGCTCTGCTCGCTCGTCTACGCTCCGCCCCAGCAAGTAATAATTGAAAAACGATGTTTCCTTTCCTTACAGTCAAGTGGCTTTCCGCTCCTGCATTAAGATTGAAAACGAAAACTTGTCGTCAAAAAAAAGGCAATCAATCAGAAAAAAGAAAAAATATGGAAATAGTGAATCAAGATCTAGATGGATCCCTATCTTTATCTCTATCCACGGAGATACCTATCTATATGGAGAGAGATCTATCTATGAATCGGCCTAGACTATCCTCTATCCGGATAGATATGTCCCTATGAGCGACTACGCCGATCTTTATATGTTTTGGCCACGTCCCTTTCCGCTCCGAAGAAGAAGGTTTGGATCTTTCAATCTTATGTCGTGAGGTATGTGACCTATGTTAGGTCCATAAGATACCACAGCCTTTGGTGTTCTATGATTCACCTCCGAATAATGAGTAGGTAGTTCGATCCTTTTTATTTTGATCTTTTTAGTAAACTGATGGGGGGGTGCGGAGCAATAGGTCGAATTACTATATAAAGAAGAGTTGTAAACTATAGGACTTCTTGTTCGAGTAGGAATATTTCGGTTTTTCTCGTTCCTTCTCTTCGATAAGAATAGGGATTTGAAATGATAAAAATTCCTCTTCATTCTGTTGTGCTCAGCGAAAGAACTGCCTAAGCATACTTTTTCGGATCCAAACTTCTTTGTTCTTTCTAAGTCTTCTTCTTGCATAGAAGAACGCAACTGTTGCAAAAACCGGGATTTTAGTAGTAGGCGGCATCCCCTCTTAGTTTTGAGTAGGCGGAACCATTCTGTTTTGGTTCTTCTCCACGGGTGATCCAGGAATTTTCCTATTATTTTCTCAACTGAGATTTCGATATAGAAGGATCTCTTTATTTCTTCACCGCGGGTTCTCGCATCATTTTCTTGAAAAGATATTATATCACCGTGGGAGAGTTTAAAATGAGTAATGTTAACCATTCCATTATTCACACAAACCCTTCGATGACTTATCGGCTGCCTTGCTTGAGGAATAGTTTCACAAAAATGGAGACGAACCGGGATAACGTCCGATCTTGTTTCTGGATTGAGTAGAAAGGGGATATATGAAGTTCGTTCTCTTCCTCTGTGCATCTCTGTGATGGGTAAATCTCCATAAAAAAGGGACAACTTTCGTGTAGTTTGTGATTGGATGTAACTGTTAAGATTTTCTCTAGAATAAATCTTTCTCTTAATAGATCTCTTCTTGTTCCTCAATCTTCCGAGAATACGGCGTTGTATTATTGTAAGTTCTCTGTTCCAAACATTTCCTGAAAGTAGACGACAAGTTTTAAATCTTAATGCAGGCAAGGCATATCTCGTTGAATCAGTCTTTTTCGCCACATCGCGTATAAGGGGCAACTCTGTCTCCGCCTCTGCTGCTGGCGGGCAGATGTATAATGTACTACTTCGATCCAGCAACTTCTTAGGAGTAGGTTTTGGCTTGCCCCCCTCCTTACAGTCAAGTGGCTGAACGCCCCTTTCTTCTTATTAGTCAGATAGGTTTGGAACCCTTTCCCCTTTTAATACAATAATAAGGTAAGCTTCCAAAGCTCATTTCTTCAGCTGGTGCGCAGGAGCGCACTTTCGTTTTCCCCCAACCTTAACAAGGGGCTTTCATGAATAGGGATTTCCCGTCAGCAGTCTTCTCTTCCTATCACTTCACTTCGTTCTAGAAATCTGATCTCACCGGGCCGGGCGAAGGGGAAGGAAGGGATGGGTGGTCCGGGAACAACAACGAGAGAGGGCTCGTAGCCCCCCCCTCTCACTCTTCCCCACGCCTATTTGTTCACCCGAGATGCAGAACTCTTTTTTCTTTTTTTAATGAATAGATAGAGCCATGATACATTCCGAAATATTGTAAAGGTAAATAGACTCTTTTCGCCCCCTTTTCGATGTCTGCCTGAGGACCTATGTTAATGTTTTGGAAAGGGGATGTTCGCCTTTTGTAACAAATAGACCCACGATACGGACTAATATATGTTCTTACCCGCAAGCATAAGTAAGATCTATTCATAGTTGGTCAGTCCCCCACGGCAGGGCTTCTCGCTTTTCATGAATGTGTCTCCCCCTCTGCTTATGTGAGTTTTACCCGCCTTTTACTCTGCTTGCTTCTGACTCCCTATGAGCCCTTACTTTTTCGGAGGGTCGGCGGGGCATGGGAGCCTCAGCTCATGCATCGGTTTACCGAAATAACCTCTGCTCTCCCACTTCCTTCTATTCAAAAGGCGAGCAGCCCTTAAACAAAAAGGCCCTAAAAGGGTTCTTCTTTATATATTACATAAGCCCTAAAGTAGGTAGCCCCGAAAGCCGAACTCAGCAGAGTGGGTTTTGGCTTGCCCCTTTCTATCTTATTAGTCAAACCTAAACGTCCTTATTTCAAAAAACAGCGCTAACACCCTATCTATAGTAAGGGGCCTTTTCAATTGAATCTCCCACTTGATTTCGGACAGTCAAATAGAAAGACTCTTTGTTAGCTCTTCGTGCCTCCTTGACTTCTCAAACTGAACTAAGACTGTCCAACTAGAGTATAGCCGGAAGGAGCTCTTTTTGTATTGAAAGTGTTTTCAAATAGCAATCCATCGCGTCGGTAATAAGACTTAGAGTAAACGAACGATTCAAGCTCCTTACAGAAGGCAGTTCAGCTTGATAACTCGATAAGCTGTATTGACAGAGCAAAACCACTCTTTCAAAGGTGGGATCAATCCCAACCTATTCTTCTTAGCCTAACAGTCTATTCGTGGAAGTAAATTATCCAAAAAGTCTCCTTACTAGACCTAACATCCTGTCATCGCTTTCAGATACAAGGAAGTTGGACTAGTTATTAGACCAACTATCTCACGCTCTCTCTCTCAAACCCAGCCAAAGGAGCACATCTAGTTGAAAGACTCTCATTCTTATTTAGAATGGGAAGATCTTTCAGTTCGTAAAAGCTTAAGCTTAAGAGCTTTATCCATAAGTAATGAGAGGAGACTTTTAGAAAACCCTCATGCCTTCTCTGGAGACAGAGATCTTACTGCTACCTCCGAGTCTGACAATCTAGTTTTCTAGGCTTTTAGCTTTTAGAATCCCCTTTCTCTCTGATCCTTCGTGCGTTCTTTATCCTATTCCGATTCGATTTAGCTTTCTTTTAGTTGCTATATCTTTATTTTGAAGAAAGGTGGATCTATAGGGGAAAGGATAAATATATAGTATCAATAATAAGATAGTTTGATTTTCTTGTTTGCACATGTGTATTGTCTAATCTATGAGAATCAAGCTTTTCCCCTTCCGTAAGCGCATATAGGGAAGTGGGCCCTCGGCTATTGAGAGGACTCCTATTGTCTTTCTTTTATTTACTGGAGTTTCTTGTTCCCGCGCCCCCCTGGTACCGAGACCCCCGGTAATCTCTTGCAGGGCGCACAAGGCAAGGCCCTTAGTCTTACCTCATGCAGTTTCTGCTTTCTTGTTGGCTTGGCGGTGCTTTCCTTCCTCTGTGGAGAGAAGACAGAAAAAGGATGTTTCCCCGCTTTCCGTCCGTCGTGTATTCCCCCTTATGTCTTCTGTAAGAACGAGAGGGATGGGCTCCCCGCTAACACTTTTTCAGATATTCCCCCTTCCAAGGACGCTTTCTCGAGCCTTTTTCCCTCATCCCTTTTGGTTTGGGGACGACAAGTACTTCGTCTCGAGTAGGACACCGGTGATCTCTACATTCACCTATGTAATTTCGAAATCTGCTTTCAAGCAGCTCCGTTTTCTAAGGGAGAGTGGACTAAAAAAAGGAGAAGCGTCATGCGTCATGCTTTTGTAGACCAGCTAGTATACATTAAAGAAAGTGGCTTCCTCAATTAAACTAGCTTCCTCATCTTCTCTTCCCCCCAACAACTTCACTCCGGAGGAATCGCATATTCTTAAGCGAGAAGATCAGACTCTTATTATTGAATTTCCATTGTTTGCACGTAATAGCTCATTCTCTATATTTTTTTTATGCTCAATCTTTCCGTTTTCCTTTTTCAGTCTAAAAGGAAAGCGAAGTGACTATCATCGGATAGTCACGAGCGCTTAGAGGTATGAAGTTAAGCGAATCTTACTATCTGAAGGAGCTTAGCTTCTTAAAGGACTCTTAATAAAGAAAGCTTTTTTTAAGAAAGCAAGCCTTTCAAGTAGGGCTTGAAAGAAGGCAGGCGATCCGATCAGAAGATAAAGAAGATAGACGAGAAGATAAGGGGCGAAGGACTTTTTGAAATCCGATCGGTGTAAACATGATATAAATTTTTCTTTGTCCTTTCTTAAGAGACTCCGGACGCTCCTTGTCCTAAGCCCCAAGCATCCGGTTACCTTTGCGGATCTCCGCCGCCTGCTTTTGCGCTATTGTTACTTACGACGTCTCTTCTCTTACGCAATTCCTGACTAGTTGTAGTTTTTCTAAGGACCGGAATAAGAGGTTTCAGCTTTTCGGGGTATTTAACATAACGAATAATTCTTTATTGGAAAAGTCTCAAAATTGCAAACAATTTTGATCGGTATTCAACTAAGGGCCCCGTTAAGTAAGATGGGAGCCAATACAAAGCTAACAAGCTTTCTTAAACGGGAACCCTGATCTAGATACAGTAGGATCAATTGAGTTAGCAAATCTAATGTGCGTACAAGCATCCCTTTCCTTTTATTTTGGAATTTGGCACTATTTAAATAAAAAATAACCTACAATAAGGTTTTCTTCCTTAAACACTAACCCGGCCAAGACTCACCAATAAGGTAACTCCGCCCTGTGTTTTTTGGATCAAATCCGGTGACAATTCTCCACTCATGTCCTTCCAGAGCTGGGTAAGTGATCTTCAAGGGCATCTCCCCGATCCATTCTTCCCAGCGCCCCTCAATCAAATCCATAACTGCTGTTGCTTGTGCAGGAGTAACTAGAGAACTTCAAATTGCAATAAAAAAGTTGTCAACTAAGAAAGACCGGAAGTCCATGCGAGCCGGGCTGATATTAACCAAAAAGATACCCTCCTCAAAAGGGCCTGAAATCAAAGACCCAGTCAGGGATAGAGTTGAGAATGACATTAAAATTGAACAACTGTGTAGGAGTACTAATAAGTTTTGTAAGGGTATAGTTTATTTAATTGAGTGAAATTAGGCCCGTAGTCTTTCTGAATGTGATAGCTGAGAAGTGTGATTCTTTGCTCGATCAATTCTTTCCATCACGCTCTGGCTTTAACATCTGCCGAGCACATCTAAGCGAAAAATAGAAAAAAGTGCCTGGATTTCAATTGGATACCCTTTTTCTCTGTTCCAGGTAAAAATCAAGTTGAATTTACAAAAAAAAATTCAGTGTTAGAAGTATTCAAATCCATAAATTCACTACGAAACAAGGCCGGAACCAATTTGAGACTTTGGAAAACTTAAAATAGTAAACTAAAACTATCAATCATATTAATATTACATCTATATCCACATAGAAGTGTTGGAAAAGAAAGATATCTTAGAGGCAGAGGTTGACTATAAACTTCATCTCTCTCTGGACCTCAGGGAGTTTCTCCAGAGCTGAATTGCACGTGCATTTCTGCCAGAGCAGAATCACGTGTGTACTTGGTGTATAACCTCAGCAGTATCTTCCATCAGAACCCAAAATCGGCAACGAATATGTCCTTTAGACTTTGCTAGAAATGGCCGAACACTAAAAAATCGGTGGAAAACCAGCTTAAGCTGGTTGTACTTTGAAGTTCGTTCAATTCACACAGGCAGGGTGATTGAGGTGCGTGCTTCAACATCTAAGTTTCACACAAGGAACCTCCTGCTCTTAAGGATAAACTACGATATTTGATGGACTGGCAGGTCAGCCACGTAATTTATCCCTCAAGCTGAACGAACTTGACCTGCTCCTTTAGTTTAGGGCTATAGAGTTTACTTGCTTCTCACTAACGGCAGAATCATGAGCTTCATCACTCGACTCTAAACCAAATTAAAAACACTCGGCTATAGGATGACAATCCTTCACTCCGGAAGGGTAGGTTCCATACCGACAAGACCTCCTATCCCAGAATCCGCTCATTTCACACCAACTAAAGCGGAACTTAATCACCAAGGTAGAGTTGTATAAAGCCCTAATGTAACTGAACGAAGTGGAAAACCCGCAATACGAGAGCAAAAACCTTCTGTGTGTAAGAAGAAAAGCTTAATCGAGTTAGGTAGGATGTAGATCGAGCGCAATAAGCTACAGGAGTGATTATTTCGCTTTGGAAGGAAAAAAGCATGTCAAATAAGGTCCTCACTCAGCTCTCAGGCTGTCTGGGAATAGCTCCACCAGACATAGAAGAAAGGAGTGTAGGATTGGTAAGCTTTGCCGGAAAGAAGCTATTCGACAAATTCAGGAGGCTACTACCGGCGAAGCCCGCTTGCTTCGGAGCGTGCTATTGCGTGAAGCGGAAAGGGACAGCGGAAGACCACACCAGACAGGGAAAACGAGGATTAGATATTTCGTCAACCACCACTTGAGCGCGATTCGCTTATCTGTTGAAAAGTACCATCCAGACAGTAAACCTTTAGGGCATATGACTAGTAAGGTAAATCAACCTATCGTATCGACGAGATGCAACAAGAAGAAAATTAACAGACTATGAAAAAGAATTTCTTCTCATTTACGCTTGTCTCAATCATGGGCGGTTGAAAAGAGTTCTTCCGATCCGATCATTGCGTAAGCCGAGAGTTCAATAGATGAGGAGCCGGATGACATTTTTAGTCAATACCAAAAGCGTAAATGAGTTAGGAGCGAAGAGTGAAGACCAGGAAATTTCCTTCTTAATAGAGTAAGGGCAAAGGAAAGTCTTCCGATCTTTGATCCCCCGATTCAGGAGCGATTGAAGCGAATACAATAAAAGAATGCAAGGAAGGGTTCCCCCAGGAAAGGCATCTCGACTGCTTCCAAAATCAGGTCATCGACCAGTAATGCGACTTGTAGAAGACTCCCTCCCTATACCTAGCGGAGTTGGCACTAATAAGGAGAGCAGAAAGCAGCTACCGGCCATCAAAAGATCCACGACTTTAAGATCCGCATGCAAGGGAAGATCCGCTTATTCTTTGAGATGACAAAGCTCCCCACTAGACGCAAATTGCCGAATCAACACCAGGCAGTATAGGAGTGCTTTCTCTGATCGGCGTTCCCCAGACCAGAACTGAAAGGACATACCAGCCCCCGAAGGATTATCGGGCATTCCTTCATGTCGGGAGGAGGAGAAGAAGAAGATAAGGACAGCTTTCTTTCTTCCATTCCACTCTTGCTCCAATCCCAATAGGATAAATAGAGCTAGCACTTGCTATAAGGGCTTCTGACTATAGGCGCTGGAGTCAGCCTGTCTGAGTATGTAAACTATGTGGTGGATACGATAACAAATAAGCCTTCTACATCAGCCAATTCTTCTTCCATGAGGGACTTCAATGAAGCAACATTTTTGGATTTCCCGTTCATCGTATCGACCGACCCAGACCCCGTACCTGTCCCCGATGAAAGTCAGGATGAAACCTGCTTTCATTCAAAGTTGGAATTTCGTACTTCTGTCGGATCCTCCCTATCTCCTGATCGAGCTTGTGTAGGTAGATGTTGCCTGGTAGGGCCGATAGTAATACACTGTGTGGGACGGAGTAAGGGCCCTTCTCACCTCCTACGAGTCGTCCGGCGGAAAAGACTTTATGAATGGGGTAAAAGAACTTGGGATCGTCGATCTCTTCCTTAAAGATTGGGATGAGTCGATGTCGGTCGATGGTGTGAAAACACTTCCTGATGTCGAATTCCAAAAACCTGCGAGAGGTTCCCCACTCTTCTTTGATCCGTCTTAGGACGGAGTGGAAGCCTCGACCCGGGCGGAAGTGCGATGTGTCTGGAAACTCGAGATCGTAAATGGATTCGAGTACCATTCTGATCGCCTCTTTCATGATCCTTTCTATAGGTAGAACTACTGTGAGCGGTCTAAACTTCGACCCTTATTTCTTTCTTCATATTGTAAAGGGGAGCAAAGCCCGTTTTTTGCTCCCTCTATTGATAGAAAAAGGGCACTCCTGCCGTCGTTTCAGTGACTCATAGGGCTTCCCTCAGCGCAGTCTTTTTCGTTCTTGAGAATGGTCGCCACTTCTACCAGGACCGGAATGATTATCCCTGCCCGATGGGTCTACATCCATCCCTGAATGTCGTCGGGTACTGTTAACTTCCCCGCCATTCTTGTAACTGTCACCTGTAATCCGCGCAGGTGTGTCCGCACCCCCCTGAGTGGACGAGAAAGAAAGGATTTCTCGGAGCAACCCCCCAGGTTCCAGACCCAGGAGTCAACTTTCCCGTATGAGCATTCGGTACATGTATCAGTCCGTGGAAGAGTGAAAGGGTCACCACTACTGAGGATCCCCCCCTAATCTTAGATAGGTCGTCTGAGGGTTCGCCGCGGTTCATTGCTGTGCTTACACACAAGGCTACCCTTTTCCGAAAGCTCCGCAGGACCACCTACCACTAGTCTTCGGCCGGAGGGGTTTATTGCACAAAAAGGCCGGGGCGCAGGCTCCCGAAGAGAGAAGCCCAACGAATGTCAGATGCAAAGCCCCGCACCTCATTAAGATCATATTGGCATACTCTCCCAAAAAAGAAAGAGCAGACCCCATTGAAGACGAGAGTGAGGTACAACAAGGCCATTTCTGTCCACCGCCCTTCTCACGGAGCCGTACGTGGACGTTACCGCTCATACAGCTCCCAGCCAGCAAGCAGTTAGCCTTCCTCTACAAGGAATGGAAGTGTGGATGAATCGACATCAAATATAGGATTGTTGTTGTACACGATCTCCATTTTAGTAGTCCTAGCTATCCACTCCACTATGTGGTAGAGTGTTCGTCCCAACCCCTTCGCAGGGGTACCTTCCCTTTTAATTGAGAGAAGGACTCGGAATTGACTCCCCTCGATTCGAGATCCGAAAGAAGGGTATAGAGTTTATCCAAGGAATGCTCTCCCGTGGCGGTACGCGGATTCTCGAGGGCCCGAGCTCCCCGTCCAAGCCAATCCCCCGTTGGATCAAGGACCGCCATGATCCTTAGAATCTTGACCTTGACCTCGAATGGTCTTTTGCCTCTATTTTGGCCAGGTACATGATCCCAATAGGGGGAGTATAGGAGTATTTGGCTAGAAGCCTCCGCTGGATAGACTGAACGGAATCCCCCCCTATCACTTCATCCAGTTGATACGGATAGGGGACCACTCGTGGGGGCTGATTCGATGGACCAGCTTCGTTCCCCCGGGGAGCTACTTGAATAGCAGGCGGCACATGTCCTGGTTCTGGTTCTGGCTGATCCACCGACGTGCCCGTTTCCGTAGATTTTTCCCATGATTCCAAGAGGACATCAATCCCAAAATGATCCTCTTCAAACTCAGCCCCGCTTGCTTGCCCGGAAGGGCCCGGAAGAGGAAGTGATCCCCCGACACTAAAAAGCAAAATCCCAGAGAGAAGCTGAGAACACAAAATCCCTAAATGGGATAGCAAATAGTTCCTTAGAAAAAATATAAATAAAGAGATACTAAATAAAATAAGAATCAAAATAAATAGATTAATAAACCGGTATTTTCTCTTTGAACGAAAACCAAAAAATCTCAAAATAAGGATCAACCCCATAATCACTAAAAGGAACAGCATGAGACACTTACCAGTTATTCGAATGGGCATTACTCTAACAGCGAAATGCCCCAGAAAGGTTGCAATAAGAGAGAGAACGCCTCTAAAGAAAAAAGGTGACATAATAGGTCAGAATTTGTTCTCTCGCTCCTTGCTGGAGGAGCGGCATACCGGAAAAAAAAGCCCTTCCTCGGATTCAAACCGATGACTTTCTTAGCCTATTTCTAAAGGGCGAACTGATCAACTTGCATGTGTTAAGCATACGACTGAAGTAGCATGATTAGACCTTCTTATCACTTTTTCGACTAGCTATAAACTTCAACCCCCCTTCTCTTACTTAGATGGAGAAATAAGTAAGCAAGACTTTCTACCCTGCCTTTCTTTTCTTAAAAAATGGCGAATTACACCGAATTTTGCCTTCAACCAAGCCTTTCCGTTCCGAAATCGAGAAAGATCACTCTGAAAAGTAAGCCCTTTCTTATTATACGATATCTTCGCCATGGATGATAGAATTCCTCCTGGAAGCGAAGGCAGGAGCAAAGCCTATTGATTCACCAGTTTGCTAACCTACTTGTCGGCTACCCGCACTCTGTAACCAGAATAGGGCTCTGGACTTAAAACCACCCGCTTTTAGAAGTCTGGAAGGCGGCGCCTAAACTAGTCGGACTTGCTTGAATCGATAGGCTTACCGGGCTTCTCTGTCTATTCAATTGATTTTGTTGCAGACTCTTCCCCACGCCTATTTCTTCCCCCGGCCCTGTAGTGGAGCTTGCCCCCCGCCCTAGGCCTATTGAGATCTTTCCCTGTGCGGGTAAATTTGGGCTCAGGAGGGGAATACCCGGTTCATCGGTTGCTTCTTAACCGTAAAATACTTGCACAAATAGCTATATCAAATAGGAATTCTCTCTCTCGCCGATGCGGAAGCGAACTAACTACCTAAACGAGCAAGTAAACTTTCTTTCTTAAAGGAAGAACTGTAATCCGCTGCTTGAGTCACTGGTGTTCTGGAGCCAAGCCAAAAGCGGGATGTGTCTTTGGCTAAAGCCTGGGAATCAAGCCAGTGAGTTTCAGGGAAAAGGGACTACTTCTTCCATTCCTAACCTAATCTAGCAGTGAGACATACAACCTAAGGCAAAATATCGGGCTAACGCACAGTGAACGCTACTAAGGCTGAACCGAAAGGAAGAGCTTATATGCCACATAAACTTCTTCCATTCACAGCGGATGCGCGACTAAGAGTTAGGACTGGAAGTCAGGAATTCCCAGTGCCTGTAAGATGTAAGAGCATAGCTAGATTCCAGAGATAGTAAAGAGTTCTCATACACTATAGTAACTGCTTAACTCTAAATCCAGTGACAGCTTTCAGTCTATAGTAGCTTATATGCGCTACTAGTGAGACAGCTGATATGCCACTATTTTCTATAGAAGAAGGATGACATCAGCAGCTAAATCGTAACTCGAAGTTAACCTTGTTGGGGTTCTTTCACCGATCCTTAGGTATGGTTGACTTGACTGATTAGTCTCACGGGCCTTAGCTTAGATTGGACAAGTAAACTTCTGGGCCCAACCGAAACGAAGGAAAAGCCCTCAAAAATGAACAAAGCGAACTGAGTTGTCCCTGCTTTATCCATCTCTACTTCGCGGGACTAACCAAAGAGACGATGAACTCACACTTGCTGGTAAAGTAGTCCTCGGAGGAAAAACATATTACAGGACCGGAATGACATCCAATTGAGACAAAAGAGTGAAGCTCTTGATGGCTTTGGCGATAAGGCTCAACATTCCACTCGGTGTTTTAATGTCATTTCTCTCGCAAGAGAGTTCTGCTCTTCCCGTAGGGCTTTGAGTCTGAGCTCTGCTTCCCTGAGTGGAGTGTCTGTTGGAAGTTTTTTCCAGAACCTTATAAGGAGTTCCTTGCGCTCCTGTATAAATTTTTCTTCTTTCTCTATTTCAGAGAAAGGTTGGTGTAGTCTGAATTCTCCAGCCATTGTTTGTTTTAGAAATCTCTTTGAGCGTAAGGATTGATTTATTATCGAAAGAAGAGTTTTCTGGCAAATGGCAGTTCTTGTTGATTCTCTATTTATACTGTGGATAGTCTATTTTTTAGAGCGAGCGCGAATTGGATGATTCAACAAACAATTCATCAGTTGTTGAATCATGCCATTTTGCTGATTCAACTTTCTTCCTTCTCAGGTATATTCTAATACCACTCTTTCAGTGTTTAAAAAATGCTTCAGCTGAGGAATCATGCTATTTACATGATTCAACTTACTCTTCTCAGGAAGCTCCTAATCTCACTGGCAGTTGAATCATGTCATTTAGGTGATTGATTCCACTTACATCAGTGTATGTAATACGAATACTAACATCACAGGAAGGAAGTTTGACTATTTTGTAGGGCTGCTCTCTTCTGCGTCGACTGCTATGTGCTAAAGGCTGCGGAATAAGAGCGGTAAGGCTTTCTGGATTCAACCCATCTTTTCTGGGCCTTGAATATTAAGCCCAATCTGTGGTTTTGTCATACAATAAGATCCAATTTGTTTGGACTCGTTAGGTTTGGCCCATTACCTTGAGTTAGGCCGAACGTGTACACCTTTTGTCATGAAGATGTGATCTTATCCACCGATGGGTCCAGGCCTCATGCTTCGAGTTGTGAGGCAATCCAGAGACAAGAACGATTTGGTTCCAGAGGTCATGCTTTGTCTTTGCCAAGTTGAATAAAGCAGTTCGACTGCACGCAGGTTTGGGTTTTTAGGTGAGTTCCGTGCATCCAATCCATTTGTAGCAGAATTTCCACATATATAGGGGTAAGACTCGGATTAGAGATTATATAGAAGCACCCCCAACCCCCTTCTTTTTCCTTCCTTCGAGTAGGTCCGCTCACTGGAAAGTTAGGTCAACAGAAAGGTTCCATCCTCCAAGGAATATCGTAGAACAGCCGAAAGGCGATGACATTCCTTGTGGCAAGAGTCGACCTCTAGGGTATCGAGGAAGGTTGGAGAATATAGGTTACAGAGTTCATCAGTCCAAGTCTCAGAAGAGAGACTCCTACGCCATCCATTCTTCCAGTATGAACCAGTTAAAGAGCATACATCGTAGAAGACGGAACTAACTTTTCCCCTTTCCTTAGAGTCAAGTGGCCCAAGGGCCCCCTTTCTTTGCCCCTTGGTTCGCTAGCTGACTTGCCAGCGCTTGGATTCTCGAACTCTAAGAGCGGATTTCTGGAATTTGTTCACATCCGATTCGATGGCATCTGTCCGCTTTCTACCCTTTGCAAGCGTGCTACTGACTCGATGGACAAAGTCAAGGAACTGCTTTGCCTCGTCATTGACTTGGATCACATCATCCTGAACTTTTGATCCTATGTCGTCCAGCTTTCTTGGTGCTGTGGGTCTCAGTCTTCTAATGTCAGCTCTCTGGCAGGCCAATCGATCTCTGCTTGATTGGCCCTAACTGCATGATCGATCTGACGAAGATTCCCATGTAGATCTATGAAAAGCCGAACCAAATGGGAATCCTAGGTATAGGCAAGGGTGGGAGGGATGAGAGAGCAAGCTGGCGTGGGGGGCAAAGGCAAGAACATCCGAGCAAAGCAAGCCCGGCAGGGTATGATGAAAAGCTCTCACCAGGATTGTCTTTCCAGATCGATTGATCAACATTTCCCTCTTTGTGATAGCTGAGAAGCGTTCTAAATACTTTTCGACAAGGAGAGAGTTCCAACAAAAACGCGATCTTCTGCAACGGAAGCTAACGTGGATGTTCCACCGGCACCGGGGTTCGAAGGTCACGATCATCGGAGCAATCAACGGAGTCTTTCCTTCCGTAACGGGGGAAATCCCTTATTCTAAGGAAATCTTTTTGGTAAGAAAGCCTGTCCTAGAAGGAAGCCTGCCCGCAAGAACTCTGGTTAAGTGCCCTCCACCGCAACCGACATAACATAAAGAAAGAAGGAACCGGTCCCCATGGTCGCCTTCGTTCGTAAGGTAAAAACGAATAGACATTCTTGTCTTGGCCCAGGTGACGCACATGACCGGTCAAGAAAGTTCTTATTTTTTGATTTCGCTTTCGCTACGGCTACAGTCAAGTGGCTCCCCCTTTACAAGACTCCCTCCCACCAGAAGAAAGATTGATCGCTTTCGGTAACCCAGGGCTCCATTGCGTGTGCTCGAGGTAGAAGTTTTTTTTTAGAAAGATGTGAATGGGAAAAAATTCTGACCACCGGTAGCGAATGCTTTTGAAAAGATTTGAAGGTAGAAGGCTGTTTCCGTCTAGCTCCGGAAGCATTGTCTGAAGTAATAAGAAGAGGGAAGTGACCACTCTGAAGTTCTTTTTCTTTGATTCCAATGACCGATATCGTACAAGACGGAAGTCATGAGCGATAGCGAAGATAGGTATAGGTCTTAGATTAGAGTGCCAGTGCCCCTCGGGAAAAAGGAAACCTAGCTATTCTTTTTGTTCTTAAGTAAGTATAAGAGCAACATTTAGGAAGGATGAGAGAAGAAGTTGCTCCAGCGGTGCAAGAGTCAGCGCTGGTACTCTTTCTAGAGATTGGGATAGTGTTCAATCATCCGGTGCTCTTGCCGGTCTTGGTGGTAGGGCAGTAGGTCGCTAAGAAGCTGTTGTTGAAGCAGTGTGGCAGGGAAGATGCAATAGAATGATAATTTTAGATCCCTTGTTCCCTTAGGATTAGGAAACCTATATCCATGACGAAACTTTCCTCTTCCACCGCTTGTCCCTCATCACGCTGGATGAACATCTGAACTTCTCGACTAGGCTCCAACAAACCTTTACTGCGACCATGACGAACACCTGGGGGCAAGAGAACATTCTTAGAATATAGATAGGCAGAAGACATTACGCTAGCCATAAACGCTTTCCTTCAATGACCGATGAACAGACGAACCAAGCGAGCTCAATGCAAAGAACTCGAGTGAGGGGATCTTGTTACTTTGTATAATATGTCTTACGAGTAGGCAATCCTAATGGAAGACGGAAGTCAGACAAGGCGATGACTATTGACATAGCCTATAGATTTGGTAATTCATATTGTGAAAGTACTTAACTTCAGATTCAATAAAGATCTGGAATAAGACACGAAAGGGCAATGCGGAATAGTTAGTCTAGAGCTAGAGAAAGACTTTGACTTTATCAATTAATATCCTACAGCTTGCATTCGTCTTGCACTACCACCCCAGGAAAGTAATTATCATTAAGAGGGAAAACTTTGATATCTAACTACGACAGCTATGGGGCACTAAGGGTTTAAGAATAAGAACAAGTGATGGAGAAGTCGTTTACTGATTAGCTGCTTGAACGTGGAAAGATGTCGGCATATCTACTCTTAGGTGAGTATCCGCTCTTGCTGGTGTTGTTGGAATAAGCGCTGCTATTGAAGACGGTCTTAGAGAAGGAGCTGCTAAAGCAACTGCCAAATAACTTTCCTGTTGATGCTACAACACCGCTCTTGCCGCGAAAAAAGCGTCTTAGCTTGCTTTTCTTTCAGAACAAATAGCTTGTTTTCAGGACAAATGAAAGAAGAGGTTGTAGATAGTCGTTACTTGGCTTACTTTACTGGGGATTGCATACCTGTCACTCTCTTTGCCTCACTGTGCTTTGAATAGCCCTACTTTCGAACCTCTCCTGGGGGCAATGATAAATCACCTAAGACCGCTAATGTTTTATCTAATTTAAGAACAAGCCCTTCTCAATGTCTTGCCTTTCGCATGTGTTTTCTTTGAAATTGGAATTCCAACCAAGTTCCCTTCCCAATGCGGGAACAAGTTGGTGCGACCTATTAAAGAAGAAGGACAACTCGCAATGGTACTATGGCTAGTTTGAAAGCCTTTCAAGCCAATCTCTTGATTCACATGAATGTGAAACCGTTGCAACCGATCCTGCATACCCATCATCCGCCGCTTAAAGTAATGGCCATGGTTTCTATGGATTCAGCCCTGTGGAAAAATAGTGTTGTGGGCAATTCAGTGTGAAGTATCACCCCTGGGACACTAGCGAGTCCGTCCCTAAAAATTAGGTCCATGAAGCCAGAGTGCTGTCGCACTAAACGACTACCGTTCCTTAGATACTCCAAGCCACAATCTGTATTGTCCTTGAACCTAGACCATGGAAGGTTGGTTATAGTCCCATTCTATTAGTGGGATCCATAGCCCGCAGGTCTTTCCCAAGCCAGCAAAGAAGAAGGTAGTCTAGGACTACCCTAAGCCTAGAAGAGAAGTAGGCAGGACTTTCAGTAACAATGTCTAGGTTGGGCAAGCCGCCTTTCGCCTTTCTAAAGCCAATCGATTATCGGATTTCACCAAGCCAACTACCACTACCTGGGGATTTCTAGATCCGCTCTAAGTATAGCATTAAGATTCCAAACTCCATGAAAGAAGGAGATTGATAAGCTATAGTCAAATCTCGTGACGGTGATCAAAGAGCATTGGCTACGATACTACAACCTCTGCTCCTGACCCCCAGATCGAAACGTTACGATTAACTCCGGTGCTGCTTGCTGGTGGAGGTTGGGAGTATCTCAACTATGAATAAGAAGTCGAAGAAGCCCTAGATCCGCCTCTTACTTACCTACCTTCCCAGACTAGCTAGTCAGGGCGAAGCATTCTTAGCATTAGTAGTTTTGGCACGATAGACTCATGAGATGTGACCTCATGATGGGTCGGTGGGAATGGCTCGTGATCGTGCATTCAATCAATTTCCCTTGGAAACGATGGTCAAGGTTTGCCGTAAATAAACAGATGAGTTCGATTCAAGCATCCGAACAAGAATACGGTTCAGATGGAAAGGCATAGCATGTACTACTTCGTTCAGACACAGTTGCTTGAAGAGGAAATTGAATTATGTATGATTAGCTTGAGTCGAGTCACAAAAAGGGCTATGATGAGCTTGAGTCGAGTCACAAAAAGGGGTATGATGAGCTTGAGTCGATTATTTCCAAGATCGAATTCCAGCTTTTTACAAAAAGGGGTATTATTATTTTTCCTTTTTTCTACCCTTTCTATTCGAGGAGTCAAAACAAAGAGTATAAAATATCTTTTGGTATTCGTTCTTCTCCCTCTCCTATTTCTGAATTATTATTCGGGCGGGGCTCTTGAAGGCTTCCTTGCCGCGTGCGACGCGGGAAGGGGTTCCCCGTCTGGCCCTTTTTACCCTCCTGGGAGAGAAGCACAGCCGCACATTCCCGAGCCCGAGGTTGCGCCCATTCCGCGCGCCGTTCTGGTTCCGGAATTCGAACGCCCTCTCCTTCCTGATATCCAAAGGAGAGCGGAGCTTCAACACCGGCTGTCCTTCTATTTTATCGGGAGGAACGAGCCCAGGCACCTCCCACTCTTTTTGGGTATCCTGGAGAAGCAGTTCCTCTTGGAAAAGAGGGTCGAGGCCGCATTGGTGGGGGATGGGTTTCCCCCCCAGATAGTTCTGGCTCGGAGGTCAGAAATCCGCAACCTCCTCTTTAACCACCCTACTAGGGGTGGGGCGGCTCTCTCTGAGAATACCTTAAATAGGTATTTGGGCCAGGTCGAGCGGGATGGCACGCAGCAGAGCGTGCCCTATCTTAGGGTGCTTCGTGCTGCCCGCTATTGGGTCTAAGTGGGTTCTCCCGCTTTTTCGCCTTTCAGAAGGGTGGCCCACACACGGACAGGGGGAAAGGGGGGGAGACTAGCCTCATTACTTCCCACTGGGCGAGAGGTGCACCTAACCCACCTACCCACTCATCAATCACGGTGTTCAGCTGACTTGCACTGATAGACCCCTATTGTATTGGAATTAGGCGCCCATCTTTTTACTGTTGTCAATGAATCTCTTCCATGTTCGATTCTACTCTATGTTAGAACATTTCTGTGAATGCTATTCTGATCTAAGTGGTCTTATTCTTTGTCCCGTGCTAGGAAGCATTACTCCTCTTTTCATTCCAAATTCAAGAATACGACCGATACGATTAATTGGTCTGTGCGCCTCTCTTATTACTTTTTTGTATCCCCCTGTTCTTCGGATACAATTCGATCCTTCTACGGCCAAATCTCAATTTGTGGAAAGCCTTCGATGGCTTCCTTATGAAAACATCAATTTTTATTTGGGTATAGACGGTATCTCTTTATTCTTCGTGATATTGACCACATTTCTGATCCCTATTTGCATTTTAGTGGGTTGGTCTGGTATGAGAAGTTATGGGAAAGAGTATATTACAGCATTTCTAATTCGTGAATTTATAATGATCGCCGTGTTCTGCATGCTGGATCTTCTACTATTCTATGTTCTTCCCGAAAGTGTGCTAATCCCTATGTTGTGCGGAGCTGAGTATCTTCTATTCGCTGGGATAAAGCCTTTCCTCTGCAGGGGCCTTGTGCAGTAAACCCCCTACGGGCGGTCGTCCGTCGTCCTAAAGTAGTCCCCGCGAAGCTTTCGGGAAGTTTGTAGTCTTGTGTGTAAGCATAGCATTTCTGGTCGAACCCGCCCAACCCAACTAAGAAGAACCGAACCTGACAGACACATCTTTTTCCTTTTGGGAGGGTACTCCGAGTAGTGGGTACCTCGTAGGACCTCGACCCGCCTACTCGGGTCTTGTATGGATATGCAGGAGGGGGTGCTCCTAGGTGTGTGTAGGGGTTGTGTTTGTTCGCGAGAAAGGATTCCTCGTCAAGTAAGTTTGGGGGGTGTGGACACACTTGCGCGAATTCGGGTAACGGCTACAAGGGAGAAATCGAAAGGAAACTGTACCCGACCAGGGATGGACGTAAACTCGTAAGCTACCGAAGGTAGGGATAATCGTCCAGGTCTTATTGTGAAAGAAAAAAGCCGCCCCGCCACAGCAGACGGGTTGCTTCCTCTGTCGTCGCCGGGGAGCTCTTGGCGAGGAGACCTTAGGATAAGTTGCTAAAACAAACGGGATGGGAGGATCGACCCGTTCAGATAATTCCGAAGAAAGACTGTTGGCAGCAGGTAGAGAGATTTTTTTTTCCTCTTCAAAACACAAGGAAATGCGGGCAGGGTAGAGCTCGGCAGAGGGTTCGAGAATAGGGTAGGGTCCTGTCCTTAAGATTCAGATAAGAAAAGAGTTCCAAGCCTTTATGCTCCGTACAAGTGCTGCATACAAGTTCCGGCCAGGATGATTGAGAAAGATTCAACCAATTTGAACCGCTCACATCACAATAGTAGTAGCGTAAAGGCCGTAAGTCGGGGGGCGGCCATAACATAAGGCTATTACTTTCACACCTCTCTCTCTCTCTGAGAGAGTGATCCGCTGCGTGAGCAACCCGACTGTGCCTTACATGTGCTCTACAGGCCGCACGTAATCTTTCTTCCCAACGAGCCCTTTTTTTGATTTGGAAGACGGGCATTGCGTTCGGTTCGAAAGGCATGGTTTTCAGTATGTCTCCAGATAGGGCCCCCACAAGTCCGACAACTCTGTCCCCCGGCAAAGATCTTTCATTCAACCTTTGATTGCAATACGAACTGCTCCGTCAAAAGCCTAATTGAGACAAATCAGCTCTTACTGTTCTCCGGTCTTTGCTCTTGAAGATCCGCTCTTGAGAACCTCTATCTCTTTCTTCAAAGCCTCATTTGAAGCCTGTCAGTCTTACATACAGTATATTACCCGCAAGTTCATCTTCTTTGATAGGATATTAAAATAGATAGCAATCCAAGTTCCAGCTGGTTCTCAAACTTCAGAGGTGGCCTTACTTCCTTTTTAAAGCAAACATGTGGACATAAAAAGGAATGAAATTGATAGAATAGAGGAAGATTAATGTGCAGCTGATTCTATACCAGCCAATTCAATTGTTCAGCTACTTCGAAAAAACTTACTATTATGGCTATGTAAGGGGACCGGCTTCCCCTTTTTCAATCACCTCCTACCTTAAGGTAGGCCCACTGCTGAATACCCTCAATCGAAAGGTCAAGGAGATTATATAACCCCATAGTATGAAGAGCTGCTCGGGGGATCGCACCCCTTGGCCTAGGGTATACATTCAGATCTGGAGGCATACCTAATTAACGATAAGAGCAGAGATCTCCTCTCTCCTTCGGACCCTCTACCTCTACTTCCCTTCCGCTCATAAACAGCCTTCCAGCAAGGAGAAAGAGATAAAGAAGAAAATTCTCAAATTCCCACAAATGGTTTGAATAAGCATTCCTTAGAGAGGGAATGTCGGATGAGACACTATTTGGCCTTCTTTCAGGAGTTGTAGATAGTATCACCTTTAGCTGGTAGCTAGCAAAGAAGTTATCCCCTATCAACGTATATAGTTGAGGGCAAACCGAGGGTTTACCCGCAGCTTCTGTCCATGAATCCTCTTTCGCTTGGTTACGGGACTAGAGCGAATCGTCTCTTGTGCTACGGTCTAATATATGTGTCAAAGAGCGGATTCTCTTGCAGCGGATACGGGGCATGCCCCTGAGCCTATTGATTCAATTCCTAGCAAGTCCTGTCTCTCTCCTTCACTTAAAACACAGCCTATGATGATTCTCAATTCCTTTTTTTGAAACTTCAGTAGGCTCCCCCTTCTTTGGCGATAAGGCTCATCAGTAGATTGACTACGAGGCCGAAGAGTCTTACTACAGGGGTTACCACTCCTGCAAGACTGCTTTGGGTTCCAGAGTTGTTATAAGGGCGGGACGGCGAGAGGAGGAAGCTACTACTACCGGGCGAGATGTTAGTGGAAAAGAATAGGGTTCAGAGGAGAGGTCACAAGCTACCACTACTACGTAATCTACTTCTACTGCTACTTGAAATCGATTCTCTTTCATGACTCTCTTTCTCATTCTCTTTCCACCACTAGTTAGAAATAGACTAGAGCATTCCCTGGAACAGGCCGTAGAGAGGTATTCAACAAGCGCCACTCAACTGCGCTAACTAAGCCCTCCATAGAAGTTCAAGGAAGTAAAGCTACATACTACTGGAAAGAGATGGGCTTTCTCCTTTCTATTTCTTGCGGGCTATTGATTTCGGGTTGAGACTTTGCTTGCTTACTTTCACGCTTCCTTCAGTGAGCTACTTAAGGTTTAAGGTAAGGGGCACTCCTAGCATAGATTACCATTCTAACCTGTCTTTGCTGGTAGATAGATGCGCTTAATTAGTTACCTGAATTAAAGAGGACTCTTGAATAAGTTGACTTCGCCTGGGCGTCATCTTTCCTTTCATTCACTAGTTGAGTACTTCCTCCTGTCAGATAGAAGCTTTTCAAAGGGTGCTTCGCTTCCAGCTCTTCTTGTTCGATACCGCTTCTATCTGGGGGGGAAAACCCATCCCCCACCAATGCGGCCTCGACCCTCTTTTCCAAGAGGAACTGCTTCTCCAGGATACCCAAAAAGAGTGAGAGGTGCCTGGGCTCGTTCCTCCCGATAAAATAGAAGGACAGCCGGTGTTGAAGCTCCACAAAAGAAGCAATCCATAGAAAGATTTGGCGCCGCTCACTAAATTCTGTGGTTAATGAGATTTGTAAATCGGTTGTTCCTGTTTGGAGAAGAATCAACAGAATAGCTAATAGCATAAAAACAGATCCAAGTAAAGTATAAAGGAACAACTGATATGCTGCCTTGATCTTTCTTTGTCTCGAACCCCATACCCCTATAATAATGGTAGAGTCAGGGGTGGCCCCAAAGCGGAATTGACCGGTGGTGCTTGGTCGAAGCTCCAGTAGGTAGCCACTCCCTTCTCAGAGAACCGTACGTGAGACTTCCGCCTCATACGGCTCCGTCCCGAGCTTCCGTCGTCGGCCTTGGCATTAAACCACTATCTATGCATGTATTTTCAGCCTGGACTGACGAATCTTTTGCTTCTCGGGTGGTGTCGAACAATGGTGCTTGCGTTGCGGGAGATGCCCGCCCTAGGGTCCGGCCTGCTTCCCGCCCGAAAGAACCAACAATCAACTTACCGCTTTTGATGCCCCACGATTCTGCTAGTTTAGAAAGAAAGGAGAAGGACACCACCGGAGGCAAGCGCTAGGTCAGAAAGGCGATAACTAAAAATCTCCCCAAGTATGATTCGAACCTACGACCAATCGGTTAACACCGACCGCTCTACCACTGAGCTACTGAGGAACAACGGACTTAATGTTGGAAGCCGACTCTCGTTCTTAGGACCAACCTATGACCAAAGAAAAATGAGTTTGTCACTCTTTTTCACATACACCGGGAGAAAGGGTTACGCTAGCAAGCCCCTCCCTGGCCGGAGGACCCCCAGGACAAGGAGGCGGCGATCAACCATCCACTCTCGAGATTTATATTGATCAATAGATCTCCGCGTCCTGCCAGTTCACTAAGTAGACTCACTCTACCGAGGGGCAACAAAGGCTGGAATCTTCCTGCCAAAACAAGGGACCTACTTCTCATCCTAGGAGTAGCAGTATGAAAGAGTCCCCTCTCTGTCTGTCTCTCTCCGAGTTTCTACTACTAATAGCACTTCTGCTATTCAATCATAGAATCGATT